>VFFE01007535.1:242381-432620 GCA_008921705.1 Burhinus oedicnemus | reverse complement strand
CACCAAGACCCCTCCCAGCTTACCAGCTGACTGGCATTTCATGAGGTGATTTCAGATGGGTTCAGAGATGTATTATAAATTTTAATTTGCTCTGTTTATTTAATGAAACTCATTGAGACTAATCCTCATTTTCTAGCAAGTGTAAAAAAAGTTCCATTTAATTAAAATTAGTGACCTTCACGCCTACAGAAGATTTTCAGGCTCGGAGAATGAGATTTAACACTTTATGCAAGATGTGAGTACAAAAGCAATGCTCAATTAGATGAGGAAAAATCTCTGAAAAAGACCATCATTTCTGTTGATAATTTAAACCTTTGCTTGAAGGGAAAAATATAGTCAGTGGAGGAAATAAAGTGATGTTTCCTAATACTGGCTACTCTCTGCGATCGTAAAAAATGTGTTTGTAGTTTAATTGCTTCCAGTAAGTTTACTGAAAAAACATTAATTGCTTCTTTTTAATTTCCATTTTCAAGAATTAATCACAAAGAAAAAAGAAAAAATTGGATATAAGGTTATTAAAAAGGCCTTCTTAATATGTGGGATTTCAGACGCAGCAGATTTTAGAAACTAACAGCAAAATTAAATTATATTAAAGGCTCTGACATAAACACGAAGACTAAGAAAATGGAGAACTACGTTTGGCTGCACACCACTATTATTGCCCTCACACAAAGCCTATATTGCATATTGTTATCCACATGTATAATTTATTAGAGAAATACCAGTGAAGTCCCCTTTACATTGAACTGCTGAAATTACTTTCAGAGTTAATGGATACAGATTTTTAAAAAAGAAAGCAGCTCACATTCAAGGGAACAGGCCCTTAACCTGCTGGGACACCGCTCAGAGCTCCTCTTAATCCCACCCACAGATAAATATTAAGGTACAGAAATTAACTCTATCGTTCTTTCCAAGAAAATCACCATGTTTCATTACAACTGTAGGAAAGTCTTTTTCTATTTGTAAACAAGTTATTGTACACTACTTCACTGTGGTTTTCAGATTTACAGTTGTGTATTTTTAATTAAATAATGCATTTCTGCTTTAGGTAGATGTCTGTATTTTAAACTGACTGTGCATCACAGTGAAATTATGAAATCCTTTATTTAAATTACTGTGGCAAAGCAGAACATGACAAATTGATGTGTGGGAGTTGAATGTTCTTAATTTTCTAATTAGTGCTTCAAAAAAAAAAACAACTGAGAAACCAAAAAAACCCAAAAGCTTGCAACAAAAAGCCCAGCAAATGCAAGAACCATCTTCATACCATACTCAAACTGACTAAAAGCTGAACAACACACTTTCATAATCACTCGTCTTTCTGGGGGCATATTCAGCCCCTACCATTTGTCTCCAATATTAGGGACTTAGTATTAAATATAAGCTTTCACAGTCTGAAAGCTGGCAGCTCTCCGTACTGATGTGCTTTTCAAACAGAAAAAAGGAAAACACAACCAAAACCACATTTGTTTCCACATTTATCATGTTCCCAAATCCCCATTGCTTTTAGTGTTCACATTTTACTTTTTAATTAACATTGAAGAAAGTAAATTTTTCTCATGGTCCAGCTGATAATCTTCACAGCTTGCTGAGTTTTGCCGAGTTGCAAATGGTTTACATATTTTTACACTTATTTTTAAAAAAGTAATTTTCAAAAATTTCTCCTGAAGCAACATCTGTGTTTGCATATATTTTAATTTCTTCCCTGAAGTTTACTTGTTAGTGGCTTTTCTTTCTCCACACTTCAGTGATAAAGTCTGAGGCGTAAATGAATAAATGCATTTCAGCCAGTGCTGTCTTTTTGATGTAAGAAAAGAGTGAAACCTGCGTGAATCCTGTGGTGCCATTCCTCCCTTCAGTCTGTCTTTAATCCATTCCGGTAGCACCACTGGCATCCTACAGGCAGTTGGGTTTTGCCAGTAGTTCTCTGCAATACCACCAGCGGCAATACAAGGTATACTCCAAATACCCCAATGTAACCACGTTTTCCTGCAAAGGAAACACTAAGAGGGTTTTACAAGTTTTAGAACGAGGGACCTGAAGAAAATCCTCTCTACATCCATCCCTGGTGGCCAAGCCCCTGGAAGCCCCCAGTGCTGCCTGTGCTTGGTCACCTGCTCTCCCTGCGCACGTGCTGGGCACGCACCGGCCGCAGCCGCCCAGCGGGGAGCCCTCGTCCCCCAGCACCCCACTGCCGGGACACAGCCTCAGGACAAGGGTTGCAGCTTGACGGGGGAAAACCACCGTCCAACACACAAACCCAAAAAGCAGCAGCCACTGAGCTCTCCTGGTGGGACACATGGGTTGACCCTGCTACACGGGGAGCCTCATAGAGCAGCCAAATCAAGGCCTGCAAATACCTCATCATCTGCAGATCCAAGCCAAAAAAATATTCCGTGCAATTTTCAACATCCATTAGCATTTATTATCATAAGGGTCTATTTCAACCCGACTAATACATTTTCCGTTTATCAATAGCTGCTATAAAACAATATGCCTAGGCATCATTGGCACGTATAAGGGCTACAGGAACATCAGAAGAGATTTCCATGAATACGTGTAAAGACACAACCTCCCAAATTCTGTTTATAGCCCTCTGTATTAGGAGACCTGTGAGCCATTGCCTGCTGCAGATACTCAGCATCTACACTTCACCTGAGGTCCTGTAGCGACCTCACAAGTTGTCTGCAACACCAGGGCAGGCAGCACATGAAGTTAATGTTGATGTCAACCACCATTCCCCACAACACCCCACACCGGGAGCGGAGCAGGCTGGGCTCGCTGGGCGAGGGATGGGGCTTGGCGTGAGGACAGCCCGTGCCGGGGGCAGGACAGGCAGCGCCCCGCTCACCGCTCCGCCAGCAGATCACACGCAGTGATGCTGAGCCTTGTTGTTTCCTGCTGGTGCCCCAGCCTTTCCCAGCTGGAGGAGGATGCTCATCGCAGAGACCCGGGCAGGCTTACTGCCTCAGAGCTACTGCCCTGTACAGCACCAAAGCTTACAAAGTGCAAAGCAGGAGATTCAGAACAGGTTTCCAAAGACGTGCTTACAGTTCCCCCTGAAACAGGAAGCTGAAACAAACCAGGCCCCCACCACCTCCCATCGCCCCGTGCTCGTGCAAGCACCCGCCAGAAGTCAGCGGGGGTTTCTCAGGTGGCAGCAGACAAATGCGGCACAGAGCAGCCAGGGCTCGGCTGCAGCTCCAGCTACCACTGCCACACTACACCAGTAATGACGGATAATGAAATTAAGTAGCAATTAGGACTGAGCTAACCTCTAAAGGTTACAGATCCTTAAAGCTCTCCAGATACACATAAGCTTTGCGGCGCCTTTTGATTTACGACCCTAAGCCTGAAGCAGTGGGCTTAGGGCTGAGGTCCCCTTTCAGCAATTACTCAAGTAAATTCTCCCAATGACCCATTCACATTCTTAACAAGGCCTCCACACCACCGCATCTTGTGTCTAAAGAACAAAACTAGGTACATTTTTAGTACCATTTCCAAAGAACAGCAGCAGGGCAGTGTGCGAGGACAGGGGCAAGCACGGAATCAGAAGTTCACCCCTCTGTCCACGGACATCTCCAACTTGGGATTTCAGGAGCTTCCACTAAAAAAAAAATCTAAATATACATTATTTATATAGATTAGAGACCTAATTAGGGTTTTGGACGACTACTGTCCTGCCTAACTACCCGAGCTCCCCTGGACTTCAGTACAACCGGGCACCGGAGCAGCTCTGGCACCACATCTGCCATCCCTGTTGGGAGGCGCGCCACAGAATGCTGAGGTGCCCCTGGAAAGCTGCCCCTGGAGCTCTGTATTTCCATTCCTCTGTCTACAACAGAGATAAAACCTACTGGCTCTCACCTGCCCTCGGAGGTCAGGGTAGATGGCCGTGGTGCTCCCTTCTGGCCTCTAAATCTACAAGTTTATCTGAGCCCTCGTGCCTGCGCTGGTTTAAGATGCAGCTCGGCCGTTACAGATCAGCTTCTGGAGGGGGAGATGCCACGAGCGAGCTGCTGCGCTCCCCAGCGCCAGCACAGCAGAGACAACGGAGCAGGGACACACAGCAACAACAGCCGCATGACCGATATACTGGGAGCTAAAAACACAACGCTGCAGGAAGAGAGTTTCTGCCAAACAACAGTAAATACAAAAATCCAGGCAACTTTTTCATCAGACAAGGAACATTCTCTCTAGCATCTGGCTAATTAAGGCTTCAGAGGTGTTAAGTCAGGAGCGGCGCAGTGCCTCTCCTGTTGCACTAAGGTGAAGCAAGGGGCACAGGCTGGGCACAGGCTGGTCCCAGCCCTGGCATCAGCCCCGCAGCCTGGCGTGCTCCTGTCCCCACCTGCAGCCACAGCCCCTGTGGAGCCGCTGCCGGGGAAGCGAGGCACAAAGCGCAGGGTGACCTGTGCGAGGCTGCTCCACACAGCCCCATCGTGACATGGTGACATCCAAAACAGAGCAGCACATCCAAGGGCTGGAGGAGTCTGCCTCATTACAAAGGCTGCAACTAAACTAAAGTGTTTGGATTCATGCGATTCTAAACTTGTTTCCTTGAGGAAAAGTAACCAAATTCTAACTTTATTTGGTTTGAACAGGTTGAAGTATTATGTTCAATAGGACTTGATTTGTCAGGTTTCAGAAGTCATATTTTCTTCTCCTTAAACTAAGGATTTTATTGGAACATATTTCATGTTCAAAATATTATCTACATATTTCTCAAAGCATTTTTTTTTCTTCAGCCAGTTACTTGTAACCAGCAACCTAAAGTAGTAATCGCCAGGTTGAATGAATTAGTAGGATCTTTAGTACCTGGGATTGCACAGATCACTCAGCCCCACGTTCAAGAAAAATTCCTGAGGCTCTTCACTGAAATATATCCCAATTACCCATCACCACTAATTACTTTTCAATGCATTTAGGATAGCAGTCATGAATCACAGTCTCATCTGCTCATTTCCAGAGCTTTAAGCACTACCAGGGGCTCTCGGGAACATCTTCAGGGAGCACTGAGATGCAACGGCTTCCCCAGAAAGCTCCTTAATGGATCTGGGAAACAAAAGCCTTACGAAAACATGCTCCTAAATGGATCTAAAAATAAATTTGTTCTGGTATCTAAACAACTCTTCAAAATAGAAATATAAATGTTTAAAAGAAACAAACATCAGACAACAAAGCTTTCCTCAGTCTAACAACATTTAAAAAAAAAAAAAAAAAAATCACACACCTCCACAAACCTCCACCATGAGCCACAGAGACCCTCCCTAGCCCATGTGGCCCCTTTATAACCCTGCTGGGAGCGACGTGCTCTCTCCTGCCCTCCTTGGGTCACTCCTAATGCCAGGTGTCTTCAATGGACTGATTCATTAGTCAATTAAGCTAATTAGGGGTGGGGCTATGTTGAATAATTCAGAAGCATTTACAAAACCATTTCAAAACTGTCGGCCAAATCCTGTTTAGAGTTGCAACCCTACAAAAACATTTGATTTCACATTGAAAGTGATTGATAAGCAGTATTCAAAATTACCATTCAAAAATCCTCCAAATTCAGACAATTAATATTACAATTGCCTTTTCTACAGAAATCAACATCAAGCTACCAACAATTTGCTTCTTCTGTGGAAGCATTTGCCATCAGCAATTGTTCAGGGCAAACAGCAGTATTGTGAAGCGTATTTGGTTTTATTTAAGTAAGGTCCAATTGGGATGGGTTGGTGTCGGGAGTAATTGGGTAGACACGCTGAAATAACGAGGCACTGCCTGTAAATGAGCTGGCGCGCTGCCTCTCCGGCCACACAAAGTCGTTAGCAGAGGACGTTCAATGACAGTGGTCTTTTTTGCCATTAGTACAAACACAGCAAGGAGCGACCCGGCTCTGGCGGGATGGCACAGGGTGTCTAGCAGAGCAAAAAACACAAAATCAGCATAATCACCATGCAGCGTGTGGCTGTAAAAAGCACCATATCTGCAAAATCACCATGCAGCACATGGGTGTGAAAAGCTGCCGACACAGGCTCAAAACCCCCAGAGCAAAGGGTGCTCACACTGCTGGTGCTCTCGCACCACCCGCCTGCAGCAGCCCACCCGTCCCACCGCCCGCCGGCGGGGCCAGCTCCCCCGGGGCTCCTGCCGAGAGCCGAGCTAAGGTGGCTATGGGCATCTGTACGTGCTTTGACTAATGGAGGCGTCCCAGCGTCCTTCTAGACTTCTGCCACACTTGGGAGCTGTAAATGGAAATTCCTGTTGTTCCTCCTCCTTTTCTGTTCGGATTAGCGGATCTGCCAGGTGCAGTTTGGTAAAGGTGACAGCTGAGTGGAGGGTTTCAGAATCAGCGTTTTAGTTTTGCAAATCTATTGTGGCAAACAGGTAGGAGTTGGTGACCAAGCTCCTTCTGTAGACATAATTTCTGTGCCTTTGTTGCTCTTCCAAAAGTGACATACATCTCTAGTTCGTAACAAAGTGCAATGACAAATCTACTGAGATTATAAAACACATTTCTTAAGATTATGAGACATTTAAACACTGTATAAGGGTAAACTGTACATGTGAGTGTGACCAAAAGGGTAGGAAGGGGTGTCTCACTACCTTCTACGCCCACTCCACACAAGTGTTTTATTAGCATTCAAGAAAAACTAATTCTCAAGCTCCCTCTCCGCCCCCCCCCCCCTTTTTTTTTCCTGATTCAGCATCCCTCTTTAATTGAAAATAAAGCTTCTGAGCAGCCTGGCCCTGTCCAGGCTCTGTGAGCAGAGCAGCTGGCCTGGAGAAGGGTGGCTGCTGAGCCCCTCGCTGCGGTCCCTGCCCGACTCGCTGGGACGAGCCACCAGCGCAGCCCGGGGGGAGCACGGCACCTCCCACCGCAGCTGGCAGCAGGCTCCTGCCTGGGCTCACACCACAGTGCTCCGCTAGCCCATGGGGCTGCAAACTGGAAATGCTGAACCTTGGGTGGAGCCAGCTCCCCTGAGAACTGTGGGTGCTTCCAAACCGAGCTGCTGGCTGCTGGCAGAGCAGAAAGCCAACTCCCCTCCCCTCGCTGCTGGAGGCAGAGAGGAGGTGATGAAGATGAACGGCGTGGATGCCGGCGGTGGGGGCTGCATTCACTGTGCTCTGCTGTGCCAGGCTTTACGGCGCTTTGTTTATGGCGCAGATGGCATTTTAGAGGACGCCTGGGAGAAGAGACAGGAGCGCCAGGGATGCAGGGGCTGTGTGTCTGGACCAGGCTCCCTCAGCTGGAGGCCAGTGGCCAGAGAAGCCCACAGGGTGGTCACGAGGGGTCTCCATGTGGAGGGGGCTCATTTGCTGCCTGTGATGTCCGAGCTTCCAGAAGTGCCCTGTTGAGATGTGTGGAGCTAATGGAGAAGGTAATGTGAAGGACACCCCCAAACCCACCTCTGGTCAACCCATACTGAGCAGGGACCTGCATGGACTTGGTCTTTATGCTTTGGTGAGCACAGTGCAATTCTTGTTTCTTCAGGAATGACTTGGTACCCTAAACCATCCCAAGGAAACAGGGGGCAAAAATATAGAAGTTATATTGATTTATGCAGGTAAATGCTGTTGCAGAAGGGATTCCATCAAAATTGTTTTATTTAGCACGGATCTGAAAAGCTATGGATTAGAAACAACCTTGCCACTGATATCCAAGAACTGTTTTGCAAAAACTATTCAGGAGAAACGCAAAGTGATTTTCATCAATGTCGTGGTTTCGGCTGGGGCGGAGTTGACTTTCTCACTAGCAGCTGGTGTAGTGCTGTGTTTTGGGTTTGGGATGGGAATACTGGTGATAGCACACCGGTGGTTTTGGTTGTTGCCAAGTTCTCAAGGTGTTTTCTGCTCCTCACCCCACCCCACCAGCAGGGGGCTTGGGGGCACAAGGAGCTGGGAGGGGACACAGCCGGGACAGCTGGCCCCCGCTTCCCACAGGGCTATTCCATACCGTGTGACGTCGTGCTCAGGATATAAACTGGGGGAAGAAGAAGGAAGAGGGGGCATTTGGAGTGGTGGCATTCATCTTCCCAAGTCACTATGACGTGTGGTCGAGCCCAGCTTTCCTGGGGATGGCTGAACACCCGCCTGCGATGGGGAGCAGGGAATGAATTCCTTGTTCTGCTTTGCTTGCGTGCACAGCTTTTGCTTTACCTATTAAACTGTCTTTATCTCAACCCATGAGGTTTTTTTCTCACTTTTACTCTTCCCATTCTCTCCCCCATCGCAACTGCAGGCAGTGAGCGAGCGGCTGTGTGGTCCCAGCTATTGGGGGGGTGAAACCCTGACAATGAAGCGGTTGTGTCCAAAGCCCAAAGCTGCAGTGCAGAACAACAACAACGAGACTCCCTTCTTGAAACAAACTTCCCTTTTTTACAGCATGTCTACTAAAGGAAAGCCTGCCCAGCATCTTTGCCGCAAAATGGAATTCTTACCAATGATGAATTATATGCACATAAAAAATGAAAAAAAGAGAAAGAAAATGCTTGTAAATACTTAAAGGGAGGGTGCTGGGAGGATGGGACCAGTCTTTTTGCAGTGGTGCCCAGTGATAGGACAAGGGGTAACAGGCATAAACTTGAACATAGGAAGTTCCATCTAAACACGAGGAGGAACTTCTTTCCTTTGAGGGTGGCAGAGCACTGGAACAGGCTGTCCAGGGAGGTGGTGGAGTCTCCAACTCTGGAGACATTCCAAACCCACCTGGACACCATCCTGTGCAACCTGCTCTGAGTGACCCTGCTCTGGCAGCGGGGTTGGACTAAATGATCTCCAGAGGTCCCTTCCAATCCCAGTGATTCTGTGAAAAAAAAAAGGAAACCTCCATAGCAAGACGTTCAGGTGCCTCCTCTGGGGTCAGCCTCCTGTTAAGGTTATTACCCACCACCACATTCAGAGGATTTGGATCTCAGATCTGTGTAATTCACAGTTAATTTCCACTATAGGTAGCTCTAATCTCCTGAAGTGATCTCCGTAAGCAAGCAGTGCTCTGGGGCTTCTGGAATGACTGTGCCGCTGCCGAGTAAAGCAGAACAGCTTGTAATTTTCCATGCATGTACTTTGATTTCAAAATCCGACATAGCAGATAAGCATTAGTTGAAATAATTGTAGAAACTGCTTCTACTAAAGCATCTTTAATACAAATGAGGTATCATTAGCAGCAAGACACTTATTTTATTACAATTGTTTAAGACTTAGCAGTGATTATTGTTGGCACACATACCCAAGTAAAAATCTTTTGACATTATTTTTGCTAAGACATTTAAAATATTGTACTAATAGAATAATTAAAGGAGAAGAGAGACAAAAATAAACAGAAAGCAAAGCTCGGAGAACCAAAGAAAACAAATCTTGTCACCGCTCCCATATGCCGCATATCCCTGCCCAGGGAGGGCGGGTTGCTGTGCCGGAGCCCCGCTGGGCAGCAGGAGCTGGTCCCAGGGGCACCGGAGCTGCACCCTGTGGTCCTGCTGTGGGGATGGGGAGCCCTGGCCGCACACCAAGTTTCGGCAGAGGCATCTGGAGGGGAGGTGGGAACAGGCGCACCGAACAAGGACGGCGGCGTGCAAGAGACAGGCGAGGGCAGGAGGAGATGAACGAGACGAGCACGTGGAAGCGGCAGGAGCCGGCAGCGGCACGGGCAGGGCCAGCCCAGCCTTGGCCAGGGGAGCGGGTGGGCGGCAGTGACAAGACAGGAGAAGATGGTGTCGCAGCTTGGAGGGTTAGAAACAGATGAGAGGTGAGCAGTCACACCTCGGGTGGCCTAGGTGGTGCGCTAGCTGAGGTAATTTGTTGTTCACATGTAACTTCCACAAATTTCATTTTTCAGTGAGAGAATAAAAGCAGCAGAACGTGGGCAGATGCTGTGTGAACTTCTGTTGCCTTTGCTGCAACCGTACTGTGCTCCACGAGAAAAAGCATCTCTAGATATCCAACGACAGGCTGCTAAGAATTTAAAGATGAATTACAAAAGCAGAAAAAAAGTAAAGGGGAAAAAAAAGAAAAAAGTACATAGCTTCAATTGCCTCTCTAATCTACTGGAAAAAACAATCAGGCAGGTTTCAGTACAAGATTCTCTTCTGAACATGGAAATCAGGACACCTGCAGGCAAGGCATTTGCGAGTGAAGCCCACCTTGCTTCCCTCAGTGCTGCTCTGATTGCAGCGAGTGAGGGCAAAGCCTCTCCCGGTGCTCCAGGAAACGTGGCGGAGATCCTGCTGCTCTCATTTCAGAAGTACGTGTTCTCGTGTTGCCTCTCGCAGCCTGTGCCTCTGACCTGCTGCTGTCACAGCACAGGCTGCACCAACCTGTGCTGTCACATGAAGTCCCAGATTTACTGTCTGCTCCTGATTTCAGCCTTCCAGGGCTAGCAGGGAGCCACATGGAAACATAAAATCGAGCCCATGGAAATGGATTCTGCAATGCCAACTTTTTATATGCCATTTAGATGCTGCTTCTAAGCTGCCAGCAAGAAACAGTTCAAAATCCAACACATCATCTAAATAATAATAAAAAAAAAAAAAAAATCTGATTAATAGAGCCAGGAAATAAAATTTACAATCACTTCTTCGTTAATACCAGGAAGAATCTGGGGGGACAGTGATATTTGGCATCTCTGAGCTCTGGGGAAGTGGGAAAGCAAAGTTTGTCATGGGCCTTCAGAAGAGAAAAACGGTATCCTTGTGTCACTAGCCATCCGAGATCGCTTTGCCTTTGTCTGGCAAGTAAAAGCCACGAGCTCGGCCGGCAGGCACAGCCCCAGCAACCCGCGTGAGGATCGCTTACCCAGCGCTCGCGCAGCCCCGCTCAGGCACGACCCTCCACTGGGGACTCCTGCGTGTTCCCTTACCGACGGCACAGGCAGCAGTTAACCCCACAGCCCTCCTCTTCCAGTTGCTAGAGTTTGCAGCCTGAACAGCTTCAGCACTGTGTACGTAGGTACGTGTACACCCATCGGAAGTATGGCAGCGCGAGTCCAAAGGAATCTAAATCTCCACAATGCAAAAATCCAGCTGAGGAAAATAAAAAGTAGCCAAAACCCTCGTAGTTCAACCTCAGGAATAAGCGTCCCCAAACTTTGATCCCTCATTTGCTCTCCTCTACTTCCATTTCCAAATTCAGTATTTGTCTTTCTGATTTGAACATCCCACGTGAAATGAGCAACTTTTTGATTTTACTTGGATTTAAAATATATAGTGACCTAAAGTGAAGCTGGAAAAATCAGGCACCAGCATCCAAAAGAAAAATATTTATGAATGGGTTCCTTAAAGGCAGAAGTAGAAAATTCACTTAAAATTCAATTAAAATAATTTAGCCTAATCTGCTGTTAAACAATTAAGACTTCGCTAAATCAGGGGTAGAATTTACATAAAAATTAAACTAACCCATGTGCAATATTGCGCCGTTTCAGAATTACCAGTAATTTAATTGAATATGTTTAAATGGTTTGTTATCAGTATGATTGTTGTGGATTTCTTCAACGTCAGGAAGGTAATCAGAGTAAGCACCAGACATGCACACCCCACACAAATCAATTATGCCATAAAACTGAACTTAATGAGTAGACATTTTCATATTTTTGCTTTATTTGAAGTTGCTTTATTTGCATGTTAATATAAACATGTGCAGCTAATTTCAGAAAGCAACTGGCATGCATAATTCTGCTCAATTTAGGGAGCCCGTGCTGTGCAGTGACGACGACCCTGGCAGCGTTTGCATGGGGCTGCTCGCGAGGTTTGAAGCCAACACAGGTTCCCCCCAAGGGAGGCAGAGCATCCCCTCCCTGCGTGGGCAGCCCCAGCAGAAACGCTGCTCCTGGCGTGTCCTGCACGAGGTGTCGAGGGCCAGGCTGGTGTGCCACTTACACCAACTCCCTCACTGACCAGAGCCTTTCCTGAGAAGGTCTTCAGCACCCATGAACAAGGGAGAAGAGCGCTCCTCTCCATCCTGAAGAAATCTGAGAAATTTACTCTGTCTAAAACAAATTTTTGTTTTCAGTGGTGCAACCAATTCAAGGAAAAAGTTATCTGCATGGTGCTGAATGCAAATTTGTAATAACCCCTTAGACAGGTATCGGCTAGTTGCCTCCTCAGCTCAGCTGTGGAGAATTCACAGTTTCCACTGTGGAAGTCATCAGCATTCAGCAAGATGGAGTCTCTGTTAAATATGTGCATTTCCTCTGCCAAATAAATCCACTTGTTGCCTATCTCTGCCTGTATGCGAGCACCTAGTTCTCATTTTGACTCAATTTTAAATACAGAATGTTTATTCTTTTCCATTATTTTTGCTTTTGGAAGACACAGCTGCTCCCTACCGTGAGGCCAGTGAAGTCAGCTGTTACCGCTGTGTCCGTGTGGTCCGAGCCCTCCACGCAGCCCAGGGGGGGAACACAGACCGATTGGAAGCCATGCAGCGTGGCCGCTCGGCCGAGAACTTGGAGCAGCGGGAGGCTGCGGCGAGGCGAGCAGCAGCTCAGGCTGGATGGGCCGACTGCTGCCTTCCCCACCCCATCAAAGCCACGGCATCTACTCCAGCATGTGAAAGAATAATTGAGCACACGACTAAAATAGTCCAAAAGTCAAGGAAAAACTGACACCACTTCCTAATGGGTGTGATTTATTGAGCAGCATTCTTGAGGCTTTATATCTTGACAGCAGAGTTTATAATACTCTCCTTTAGGACAAGGAATATAGAAGAGTTCATCTATTGCCTGTTACAGAAACATCAATTTTTTAAAGCTTGATTCAAACGTGTAGGGTGGCTCTAAATGCCAAATCACTTCTTTTCAATTAAAAAACTTTTTTATATGTGTAAACATACAAAACACACAAATATATAAATAGAAAAGTGACAAAGGTATTTTAATGAAGTAGAATATGAAATCAAAGTAGGATTTTATGGTACAGCTTCAAAGACTCAACTGTGTCTCCTATCGATGTACTGAGCCAGATTTAGTTAGCTCGCTCGGATTTTGCGAGCTTTGTGGATGAGAAAAGCTCGAGCTCCGTGTGGGCTTCTCTTGGAGACGTGCCCGTGTCTCTGGGTTGGTTTTGCACGATCTGCTAGAGCCTTTGCTGGTGCAGGTATGGTACTATCCCTGTGGGAGCTGGCTGGCTTAACACCAGCTCAGCCTTGTCTGCTTCAATTACAGTATAAGCCTGCCCTTCAGCACATAAAAGTTTAACACTTACGTTAAATTATTAGTTACAGTTCCCACCCACGTGGCCAGTGGAACGACTGAGTTCAGTGCGACCATCACAAAGGATCGAGGCTGTTACCAAAGCCAGCACAGGGCATGAATCTTCTTGCACATCAGAAACCGCAGAGGATAAAGACAGTCTACCGCACAGTTTGTTTCTGGCTAGATTCATTTAGTGACAGTTATGTATTTTTGTGTCCTGGCACTGAAACAGTCGTGTTTTATCAACCGGTACAAACAGGCAACAGCAAAATAACTTGCCCTGCAGTGACTGAGGAGACCTAATTTGGACTTGTGGCTTTATTACAGGCTGAAGTAGTAAATAAAGCTCCTTTGTCCTAGTAGTCGCAGTACAAAACACCAAAGCTCACAAAACTGAAACCCTAAGTCCTTAAATACCCCCTTCCCTTGTGGTAAGTCAGGAGCACCACAGCAGGAGGCCAGCGGGGTGATGCTGGGTCCAGCTCTGCCCATCACCACCTGGTGGCCAGCGGCTGGTCAGACCACAGTGAGGCCACTGGGGTGACCAGCCATTAACTGGGTGGCCCCTGCAGCAGCGCGAGCTGCCGAAGCACCTTGTCCTGCTCCCCAGCAGCTGGAGAGTCAAGGAAATGAGGGAATATGGCCCGTCACCTTCCCCCAGAGACCAGCCAGCACATCTCTACAGAAACCACGTGCTGTCGTTATGGTCAATAATATATTAATAAACGTATTAATTTATCATCGGTCATGCAGCCTTGTTTCACGTCTGGAAGCAGCACAGGGATGTGGCCACCTTCAGCACTGCATTTTCTCACCTCGGGGCTCTGCCGATGCCAAGGAGCAGGAGATGGCAGCTCCACCAGCAAGCTGGAGCAGAAAAGAAAGCTTCAAACAGATGGTCTCCATTACAGCCCCGGCACCCAATCTGAATAATGACTGTGCAGCTGACATAATATTAAGAGCATTGTTAACGCTGTTAATTGTTAAAGAAGAGCCTGCAAAGCAAGGATGAATCACACGTCATGAGTACCTCTGCAGGAGCATTATTAACTACCAGGGAAATGGTCTGAGGTTAAAGCTACAGAATGAGGGTCAGCTTTTGGAGACAGCAGTTGTGTAGCAAGTGAATGAATACATGGCAGAAGATGTCTAAGGGGTGGCTGTAATACACAAATAACTGAATGCTGTGATTCAATCTCTACCCAAAATTTGCTAGTGTTTGTGGCTGCGTTTACACCAGACAACTTCAATACTTGTTATTTACTATTTAATTTATGTTAAATAACTATGTTTGACAGTCACTAGGCTGAGTGCTCAGTATGTTGTTTCAATACAAAAAATACAAAACTGCCCAAAGGGGGTGTGTTCTTTCCATCCCAAATTCAGCCACACAAACTGGGATCTTCTTGTGTCTCTGATTTCAGGTACCTTTTGTCTCTTACCCTCTGGCTAGTGAGGTTAGTCACCTCATTTTCCTGTCGCTTCGATACAGTTGTTGCCAATAACAGCTGAAAAAAAAGAGATATGATATTGTATTATACCTGAATTTTAATCAAGGTTTTCCTAAGAGCTTACTACTCGTAACTGGGACTACCTGGAGTCGTCCATGGTGCTCGTGACTGCTAATTCTTTAATGCTTGCTTGAAGGTCACACCATAAGCGGCTGCGTTTCCCGAAGAGCTCAAAACCACTTCAGACACTTACACGCCCAGAAGAGCTGTTTTGAAAACACGGCTCCAATTTTGGCTGCAGAAGACTTCGGTATTTAACCTTTTGCCTTTGCACAACTTCTCCACAAAGCGCACAGACTAAGGTTTCTCTGCTCCATGGCCCGTGGAGCACCCACCACCGTGAGGAACGAACAGCGAGGGGCTGAGATCCGGGAGATGCCAGGTACTTAGGACACCTAGGAGAGCCTGTGAAGCCAAGGGCAGCCATGGACCACGTTCGATAGGCAATGAAGGTGCCCTGAGGAGCAGCACGCTCCAGCTGAGACAGCCAAGCCTCCGAGCCAGCTCCTGGCTCCCCAGCACAGCCTGCCCCATCCGGGCCAGCAGCAGCGGAATCGAAATGGAGGGGGCTTGCCCATTTCTTAAAAGGCAAAGGAAACAGGTTTCTGTAGTGCATCTTACTTTTTCAGCCAAAAACAGCTGAGAGAAAAATGCAGAAGGATCAAGTTTGCATTTTCCTTCCTGATTCCCACTGTCCTGAACTTCCCAGCTGCTCATAGTGTGGCTAAAAGAGGCCAGGTGGACAGAAATGTCACATTCTGTGCTCTTACTTGTTTGTTTGAAAAATTTTAGTCACCATGTTTTGGACATTTCTGAAAATAAGTTTACTAAAAATAAGGATGACCTTTTTTTTCTATAAAACAACCCAGCTTTCCCCAGACTTTGCAACAGGGATTTCTGGGGCAAAATCTGTCAGGTACAGCCTGCTCACCCACTGGGACACTCCACCCAGATTTGGCACTTGGAGGAAAACAAGGAGCAGGTTTCACACAATCCAAGTGCGTTGAAGATTCAGCAGCTGAACATCCTGCGGGCTCCCCCCACGCCGACAGACCCGGGTGCCACCTGCTCAGGGCCACGGCGCATGGTCCCAGTGGGTGGTTGGGGTTCAGATAAATAACAACAGTAGAAGGACATGAACCTGTTGGAGCAGGGCCAGAGGAGGCCACCAAGACGATCCAAGGGCTGGAGCCCCTCTGCTGTGAGCACAGGCTGAGAGAGTTGGGGGTGTTCAGCCTGGAGAAGGCTCCAGGGAGACCTTACAGCCCCTTCTAGTCCCTCAAGAGGCTCCAGGAAAGCTGGGGAGGGACTTGTTACAAGGGCATCTAGCGATAAGACGAGGGGTAATGGCTTCAAACTGGAAGAGGGGAGATTTCGGTTAGATATTAGGAAGAAATTTTTCACTCTGAGGGAGGTGAGACACTGGCCCAGGTTGCCCAGAGAAGCTGTGGCTGCCCCATCCCTGGAGGTGTTCAAGGCCAGGTTGGACGGGGCTTTGAGCAACCTGGTTTAGTGGGAGGTGTCCCTGCCCAGGGCAGGTGGGTTGGAACTAGACAGTCTTTAAGGTCCCTTCCAACCTAAACCGTTCTATGATTCTATGAAATCTCTTGGTGGTTAGGAGTTTGGTAGCCAAGGGAGCCAAATATAAAAACATGGAAATGGAGGATGCTCAGACATAGAAGCAATAAGACAAGCGTCAATAATAGGGAGGGAAGATCTTCGCCTGGACCGCACCAGTCCTCTATTCCATCTTGTTCTCCCATTCTCAGCTTTGCTCGGGCTGATCGACACCAGATTTACATGAAGATGAAGAAACACAGAGCTGCAAAACTAGTGACAGGCATTAGCAAAAATAAAAAGGATAAACAAAGCAGTTGGGTATTATTCAATAGACCATTAATGCTACAAAGACACAAAATAGGCACTAGGGAGTCATGCCTATAATCAAATTTTTAAAAAAGATTAGGGTCAGGATGAAATGAAAGGCCAGACATATTTGATTCTCTCTGCTAGTTAAGAGAATTACATGTTACACAATGGAAGTACTCAGTAACAAAAAAAACAAAACAAAAAAAAAAAGGAGTAATTACAGTTATTTTGGAACAATGAGAAATCTGGGAAGAGAAATCTAATTTTTTTTCCCCATTTTCAGCAAAACTCCAGTTGTTTTTAGTCTAGGTTAACATCAAACATTTATTTTCCATGTCTAAGAAGCTTTCTGACTGGGAACAAAGTGAAAGAAAAAAAAAAAAACCCTAAACAATTTATATTTGTAAGACATTTCTATTTGAGAAATAACTATTACAAGCAGTCAGACTAGTGCATGAAGTTATCTTAAACAAGGCTGAAGCTTTATTATTTTCCCAGAAAGAGCAGCCAGTTCTATTCCCCTGCAGATTGCAAGTTGTTTGCTGCAGTTTAAGGTTCCCCCTTGGCAGAGGGTGCTGATCCCTTCTTGGCACCAATTTCCCTGGCCAGACACTCACTGGGAGGAAAACATGTGCTAGGAATTAAACCCCAGGGACTTTTTCAGGCCCTACAAATAACCTCAGGAGACAAATAGCATCAAAGATCAACCCACACGTATACATGGCATGGATTCACACGGCTTGCATGGCAGCAGCACTCCTGGAAGTTGCTTTGGCATCCCTTGGAGGGATGGACCAGCCCCAGCAAGCGCTTGGGTGTGTCCCGTCTGCTCACTCGTTCCCCTGGTGATCCAATCACATGGATTCAGTCTTTGAAATATTCCTTAGGCTCAGGAGAAGGCTAGTACAAACACCAGGTTAAACATCAGAGCACTGATCTGCTGGGTGAGGAGGGACAAAGGCTTTGGCGGAGGCTTCAGGTCCTTTTCAGAAACCATACAATACTCCGAGGTACCACCCAGCCCAGGGTGTCCCCTCCCTGCTTGGCTCTAACCACCAGGAAAAACTGTTTCCCTCCCTCTCTCTGTTTGGGCAAATGGTTATTGCACTAAAACCTGGAGCAGCTGGCACCAGGACTGGCAAAATTCCCAGCCACAGCATTTCCAACTGGAAGGGAGTTGGAGCGTCAGCGGGGCCGGGATGATCCGGCTGCTCTGAAGGGCGCAGGGCTCAGCCCAGGCTCCCTGCCCTGCCCTCTGCTGCGCCCACCAGAGGAGGTTGAGCATGGGGTTTGGGGAGAGGGCTTGGCTCCCCATGCAGTCCCCCGCTGCCACCAAGCACCCCACCACTGCTCCTCCCTCTCCTGGCACGGAGGAGCTGGCAGCACTCGGCATCGCCGCATCCCAACACCGGCACAGCTCCCTTCCTCCAAGCCGGGGTCTGGGGCAGTGACAGCACATAGAGGGGGCTGCACGAGGGGCAATGCTGCAGCTGGAAACATGGATCGCGAGGACCCACCACTGCCTCCCTCCTGCCGTGTCCTCTGCATGCCGGGCTCAGCCGTTCCTCCTCGCCCGCTTTTAACGAGCAATGTCCAAGCCGCTGTGCGCACTCATCACAGTTAGTGTCTTGCACTCACAGCCGAAGCTCTTCTGAAATGAATCTCTCTCCTCTCCTAAAAATAAATGCGAGTAATATCAGATGCCATCTTGGGTAACCAGAATTAATAACTTGTTTCTTCAGAGTCAAGTGCATCCCATAGACAGGAGGGGAAATGACTGTAACCTGCCTCTGATTACAGCAGTGATAATGGGGCTGTTCCCAGGCCTTCCTCGTATGTCACTGTCTCTTCTTGCCATTAGCTATTTACTCCACACTCATTGAATCATACCTTGGATTTCATTATCAAAACCAATAACTGTGTTTTGTTACAAACCAGAATACGTTGCGCTCTGCCTGAAAAAAAACCCCACCCTGGCATTGTATTTCTCATAATAAGTTTTAATTGGATTTTAGCTCTCTGCCTTTTATACTTCATCTTAAGCTTTATTGGGTTTAATTACAAATCCATGACTATTTGTTATGTGGCTCTGGTTTGATATTTTGCACTGACAATTACATTTTTATTCAAAGAAAAAATGTATTAGGAGAAAATAGCAAGAGACAGGCTCATTGTATGGGGTGATTAATTGAATTCCAGTTTTATGTGCATTTATGATGAATGATTGCATGCCAAAAAATGACTTGAATATTAGATCAGAGTGCACTTATTCATTTTAATTGGTTTGCACAAAGTGCAATGATAGATCAGCTGTGAAAACACAACGGCAATGGAGGCACTCAGTGCCCTGACTCCAATGTCTCCTGAAGCTCCGTTCATGAGTCTTTCTGTGCAGAAGAGCAGTGAGACAGATAGCGAAGCTTCAGCACTCTTATTTAAAGAAAGCAAAGACAAAACATCACTGCCTCTGCTGTGGTCCCTTCTTTGAGAACTGTAATTTAGTTTTTATTACTCATAACACTTATTAGCAAATAAGGTGCTGTATGTTTTTTGCAGAAAAATAGAGAAGTCTTAGAAATTAGAGACTGTAGCTCACTGCCACTAAACCTTTTTGGAAACACTAAACAAATATACATAATAATAAATAACAATAATTAAAACCAATCCCATCTCCATTGGCAATGAGCTAGTTCAGGATGGGGTGTGGATCTGGTAGCCGCACCGGAGCAGCACCCCAGGGCCCCGTTAAGGCACTGGGGGGACGCCACAGCTCAGCTCCCTCTCTGCTGCTGGCCCAGCCTGGCCAGCGACTAGTCACCCAAGGGTGGGACACGGTTCTGGCCAGAGCTAGGAAACAAGACTCCTAGGGGAAACATTCTGGTTTTCCTTCACATCAACACAGCTTGGTTTTAACATTTTGGTCATAGGAGCAAGGAACAACGGACTTTTGCATTATCTGTTTGCCACAGGGTAGCACAGCGCTCAGGTGCGCCCGTCAGGAGCTGCGGCACCAGCGTCAGCATCCATCTGCTGCAAACGAACCTCTTTGGCTGACGAGTCTCCTCGGCCAGGACTGCGCATCCCGCTAGTCATTACAAAAAGCAGGAGCCTGTTGCAGAGGAAACCTGAATGTGTATTTAAAGCCAGAGCAAACATCAGTCTCACTGCAAACACACCTGTGTGACCACAAAGGCTTTTCATCGTACTTTGGATTTTGTTAAAAAGAGCTTGCAGTACTCTCATTTGAAGCTCTGCTGTGATGTTGTGCAACTGCAGTTCAGCACCAGCCCACAGCATAACTTAATGTGACACGGCACTGAGAAATACAACCTGACAAACTAGTGGCCACAGTAAGTCTTGCTGGAGAAAGCAAAATTTACTATTTGCTTTCCTCACCCACCACCATTAAATATAGTTTGCCAAGTACTGAAACTATTTAGTCACCCCAGTTTTATCATGTCACATCAAATTAATTTGAAAGTCGGCAAGGACACACGCTAGCGCATGAGCACACCAGACTGATGCTCTGAACCAAGACCTAGGGCAGAAAAAGAAATGCAAAGTCCTACTTTTAGAGGCTGGAGCACTGAAATGCTAGAAGATTTGGTAATTTATTACCACAAACTGATTCAATACCATAAAAAGAAAAAATTTATTTCCTGCTTAGTTCTGAAAACCTGCTGGAATAACAGAAAAGGACACACACACCCGTGTATTTAGCCTTCCTTCCAGGCAGCAAGTTTATTATATCAAGTCTTCATTTCAAATCAATATTCCTAGTTACTCCTTTGGCCTGTGCTTATTGACCACAGCTATCCTTGGAGTTTTCTTATTTGCAAAACGTGGTTCACAAATAATGACATTTGAGGAAGAAAATAAAAGAAAAAAAAGACAATGAGCTTAAGCCAGAAAAATAAATCCAAACCTTTTTCCCCTGGAAAGCTGAGCGCCAAAACCTGGATAGGGACATTCAACAACCTGGAAGTTTGAAAACCCTTGAAAGTTTTGATTTTGGGGTTTGGGTTTTTTTAAACCTTACTAAACAACTCTAGAAGGAGAATTTGGTGTCACAAGCACTGACCTAGATCATAACAAATTTACTGTGTAAAAAATAAACTGTACACTCCTATTAAGTGAAGCCATTGTGACTGTTTGATTGCACTGACACTACGCTTGTACCGCATCAGTGCGGTGGCCGTGCAGAAATTCCCCCTGATGCCCAGTGACAGGAGAGGGGGGAGCTGGGCTCCTGCTGATAAACACTCAGCGACGTTATGAATTGACAACAAATGTCCGGATCCTTTTGCAAGGATGCTGCTCTTTAAACCAACCTCTCAGCTGCATTCTGGCAAACTTAGAAAATGCCATACCCTGTCAAATATCATTAGACAGTCATGCTTTTTTTTTTTTTTTCTTTATTTTTATAGTACCTTCCCAAGTAATTTGTGTACATAAAACAAAACCTCCCCCTTTGTGTGCCGCAGCAGAAGTTGCAAGCACAAGCGCTGCCCGGCCCTTTCACGTGCATCCCACCAGGACTTTTCAGCCAAGGCTTCCGTTCACTGCAGCAAACGGGACTCGCGCACGCTCCACATGTGCCACAAGGAGCACGGGGGACACAAATAACCGCACAAGGAAGGCGCCCGCTGGCTGGTGCGGCGGCTCTTGGCAAGGTCTGAACGAAATAACTTCCCTTTCATCCGCCCAGGCTGAAAGCCTGATGTGCTGTGGAAACGCCAGGGAAAAAGCCTGGCACAAACAAGACGTGTCAGCCTATTAAACATATTAGAGAAAAAACGTCTCAGCTGAAGTGGTCTTCATATGGTCGTATCTAGAGAAATTTGGATCAGTCAAGAAAAGAGTGAAATTAATGGAGATTGTCAGCGTCAGACAAAAGGCTGATAAGAAGATGAAAGAGCTTAGAAAAAAAAGAAAAAAGAGGGAAAAGTAAAGCCAAATACTCAAATGCATTCGGTCCAATGAGAAGGGAGAGAGACCTGTGCAACATAGCCCCAGTTACTAGCTTTATTAAATTCATTATCTGGAGAGAGATCCACTTCCCAGTACAGGTGAGTGCACACAGCACAGCTCACGCATGGATTTGGAGGGAGGTTCTCTCCCTTTAGGAGTAGTAGTCAGAACCATCCTGTTTTTATAAGATAAAGTGTTCTTACCGTAGCACTACAACACAGTATAAAAGCCCATTAATAGAAACAGAATAATCAAAACACTCATTGTGAACCTCTGAATTGAAATATGAGTGCACAACAGCTAAAGAAACGTAATACTTTCCATTTAAGGAAAGTAACTCAAAGTGAAATATTTAACGTCTGCTCTGCCCACTCTTAACATCTTTCAGTGTTACCTGCTGTAGTACTGACCTAAAACCCATTCTGATGCTCAGCTTCCCAGACTTCATAATTGGAACGTCCCAAAGACAATGAGCACTCTGCAGCTGTCACCACTGTGCGGAAAACAAGCATTTTGCAACTGGTACTGGGGAAGTTGCCCAATTAATTTTTCAGACCCGACTAGCAACATTGGAAGAGAAATGACATCTTCGAGATCTGCCAGTTTACTGTGCTTGAAGAGTCAGTATGGGTCAAGTAAAAGCAGAGTAACAAGTGGCTAAATGTTTACGCGCAGGCTGGTTTCAAGGGATTTTCTTGAACGCTTTAAAGCTCTCAGACTGAGAAATCTGAAAAGCTTTTGTGCCTCTGCTCATATATTCCACAAAAATTATAATTTATGGTTGTTAGATGTTGCCATCAGCATAAGATTAAGGAAACAAAACAACCTAAAAAACACCTGGGAGAGAAAATTAAGAAAAATCCACATTTCTCCTCCTTTCCCTCCTGCAGGATGCAGGAGCTCAGGCACAGCCCAGGATGCCCACCCTGCTGGGAGCCGGGACCCCGAGACAGGGAGCTCAAACAATCAGCGCTGCCGGCACAGCGCAGGGCCCCCAGGCCACCCCAGCTCCCACAGCGTGCCTTGGAAGCAAAAGCTAAATCCTGCCTCTCCCACCTGGCATCCCCCTTTGCCATCGGACTGCCGGCAGCTCCTCCCGGGCATCAGGGGAATGAGCTGGAAGCATGAAATTTGCTGGTCAGGTTCTTACCACTCGCAGAGTCATCCCAAGCAGGCTGCAGGAACAGAATGTACATGTATTTTGAGATATTTATATATTAAAAGCCACAAGGCATACCTTAGCTACAGAATAAGCAGCCTTTTTCACAAGGCTTTTTCTCAAAGCTTTTTTCCTTTCTTATCCAGAGAGGTGTTTAAGCTATTGGCCGTGAATACCAGAGGGTCTTCAGCTAATCCTGGCTTCTTCTAGTTACTTATTAACTAGCAGAAGAGGACAAGCATTCAGTCTTTTCATTTGTTGTGTTACCCGGGTGTGTGTCCGTCTGCTTGGTGAGCAGAGCCATAGCAGCCAGCTCCCACCTCGCCGGAGGGGGAGGAGAAGAGGCAGTGCTTTCCAGTGCACGCCTGCCGGTGAAGTGATGCTCGGGAAGGTGCACATCACCAGAGGTCGTAGCTGCTGGTGGGTTAGGTCACCCCCAGAGTAACCTTCTCCCACTCCCAGATCAGAGATCAAGAGCTGGGAGCTGCATGGTGGTGAAGAACAGGTTTAAGTGACAGACCTGGGCCCCGTTAGTCACAGGAGTTGTCACACCAATGTTGACACTTTGTCCAGAGGCTGCTGAGCCAAGGGCAGAGCAGCCCAGCAGCCCGAGTGATCCCAGCTGGCCCCAAGCCACGGCTGTGACAAATTATGGGTCAGTAAAACATTGATATTCATGGGGCAGTAAACTAAATCTGGCTTTAAAACAGCACCAGAAAACAGATATGGTTGTTCTAGCCAAGAAGAAAATTAAAATTAATTTTACAGAGAATATTTTACTTACATTTTTCTTCTGTTTCTGTACATCCATAGCATGCAATAGCACACAACAGATTATTATTTTATTCCCCCTTTAGTAGAGCAGAAAGGACAAAAATTACTGTGTTATTTGCTTGCATAAGTAAGAAAAAAAATCCACAGGAACAAAGAAAGCACCTATTAAATTTATGTTTTAACAAATCATGTGACACCGGACAGCTAAAGTGCTACTGGCTTTTAGCCGAGGGCTAGGTGCCATTCTCATGCAGAGACGGAGATTTCCCAGCTTGAGGTGGAAGTCAGTGCACCTCCGCCAGAGCTGGTCAAAAGCCCCTGCAAGGGGGCCAGGGAGAGGGGCAGAAACAGGGCAGCTTGGGGTGCCCAGAGAAAATAGGGACTGAGACTCAGTACATGTTTAATGCACTGGTTTATGCTCAGTGATGGCAGGCTTTAACAAATAGCCAGTTTCTGCAGAGCTAATTCCAACACTTGAGGCACTGTACTTTAGGTTTTTTTAAATGTCCATTGTCAACCCCCATTTAACTGCTTCTGACTTGATATGACAAGATCACTGTTGACTTTCCAACTATTTTCATCAAGTGGGGAAGGGGGTTGTACTACGAGGTTCGGAAGCAACCCCCTTGGTTCCTGGCTGCACAACTTGCTCCTCAGTACCCGGAGGAGGCGAGAGGCTCTGCAGCGGGAAGGCACCTTCCTCCTGCTGTTCCCAGCACAGCTCCAGCTGCAAACGGAGCACAGGACCGCCTGCTGGACTGCAGGCAGTTTCAAAAGGTCTGTCTTCAGAGAGAAAAGTGTCTCTGATCTAAGCCACGTGAACAATTAAATGATCCTGTGTGGTCAACATAAGGGTCTCTGTAAAACACATTGTGTTCCACGATGGCCAAACGCTCCCCAAGGCAGAGCTCAGGGCTGGTCCATTATCAAAGGTGTTTTCTCCTCTCCCCTAACTTGCCCATTTGATTTCTTCACCTTGTTCGAGACCCCATGTCACACCTGTAAGAGTCATCTTTGATACCCAGTAGGGGAAACGGCCATAGTCATCTTCCATAGCATGTAGGTAAGACTGTTCTGGCCCTGCTGAGGATCAAAGATCTGCCGGTCTGTACTTCGATGCCATCCAACAGCACAGGAGTCAGCATCGCCACCGAGGTGCCTGTGTTTTCTCTCAACATGTAGCACAGACATGTTCAACAAGTGCTGTTCCCCCCCCAGATTTCTTTTGTAACTCACTGCAGTTGGACCAGTAAGTGTGGACACCGCTTTTTTAAAAATCAGAAATTAAAGTAATTTAAAGCTAGTAGCAAAATTGATTAAACCAATTTTTTTTTCTTTTAAACTGTCAGACTTCTCAGCTGGTGACATCACAGCTGGCATTTTTTTTTTTTTTAAGGGACACATGATGTAATCTGTGTGTCATGGTTTGGGCCAGATTGGCCCAATCAGGGGGAATGACAGATGTTTTCTCTCTCCTGCTCCGCTTCGAAGGGAGCAGGAGAGAGAGAGAAAAAGAGAGACTAAAGAGTTTAGAGGAGCAAACAGTTTTCTGCAAACATGCTGTTAATTTCAGCAGTTAGAAGAGGTCTAGCTAACAAGTAAAGTTACTGAAAAAAATTGGTCCTGTTTTACCTCAAACCAGGACACTATGGAAGCTTCAACAGGCAGCTGTGAAGGAGCTGTAAGGAAGGGGAGACCAACGCTGATCCCCTGCTGCGGGGACCAGTTTTCACACCTCCATGGGTGGGTTAAGGGCTTGCACCTCTCGAGAGCTGGGACTGCTGTCCTTGGAGCATTCCAGCGAGAGACATTTGTGAAATTAGTATGAGCAGCAAGTTTGACAACCTGCCTCTGCTGCAACTTGCAAGTCATCCCCCTGGTTCAGAGCACGGGATTAATTTAAAGAAAACAGGCTGTCCCGACTCAGTGAAAACTGAGGGAAGCCTGGAACCAACCCATGCAGAATTAAACTGGGATTTTTGTATCGCTACAGAGCGGAATGAAGAGCACCCGTTTTTAGACAAGCCGCATTGTCTTGCACTTGTCAGCACAGGTTTGTGCCACTAACAGGACAAACAAAAGGGTACCAATATGAAAGAGGGAGAAAAGGAAAACAAAGGCTAGACTTAGGCAAGGAGAGATGCTGACAAGCAGACAGGAAACAGGACAGTTTGAGGTCACATGCTAATTTATATTCAGAAACAGCTTCCAGTTTCAGCCTCAGGATCAACTGTTATTTTTCCCACCTATTATCTTCTTGAATGTCCTTGTGCCAAGAGGAAGTGACCGCGACTCCTGTCTGTCCTTGGATAAGCTGCTCCGAGGACCGAGGGGCTACAGCCCTGCAGAGGCTGCAGCCAGGGGCTGTCTCACACCACCACCCCAAGGACATCTGTGGAGCCCTGCAGGCTCCCAAGGACGACTCCTGTGTGCCCCTGACAGCATCCCGAAGGCAGCACAATGACCCAGCAAAAGCATTTCATTCATTAGTAAAATTGAGGACACTGAGCAAAATATATCCCTGGAAAAAACAACCCTTATGTTTGAAGTAAATAACATAATAAAATGCATGTACTCAACAGTATTTTCAAGAGTTTCAAGCAGGCAAAACACTGAAGTACTTGAAGCAGTTTCCTCTTTATCCTCCTGGCATTAGTCAGTAACAGCTCAATCAGATGAGCTTCTCATGAGGAAAAAGAGTGGAGGAGTCTGGAGTGGAAAGGTCAGGTTTTAAGGAGGAGACAAACCCGATAGCAGCTGTAAGCAACTCAAAACTAGGACAGAAAATGCTGCCAGTTGGGGTCTTCATTATACCCCATCTCACTGCTTACCATCCACCTCCATGCCTCGAGGGGGGTTAATTAAGCAGGACATCTCAGCATCCTGACGACCTGGCACTTGCCTGGGATGGGGCGAGAAGTGCGCGGGGCTGCTGCGGTAGAGAGCAGATGCTAAAACTCTGCCACACTGGAGAAAAATTATGCATTTTAAGGTTTTTTTGCATTGTTTTTACTCACTTATTCTTAGTCCTGTAACTTCCTTAGTTTCTGTATGGAGGTCTAAAACATGCTAAGATATAAACGTACATTTTGAAACAAACTGAACTGGGTAGAAAATAATTGCTACTTATGAACATGCTAGGCATTAACTAGGGAGGAGCCTCATACATGACATATGAAGAAATGTAAACAATTTAGGAAAGTGACTGTGTTGATATAAGAAAAAAATAACCTAAAAATACCCTAAAAATTCAGGACCACAGAGGCATATAAGCTGAAATGTGGTCCAAAAATAAAGACGAGGTCTACAACACAATCAGTAGTTCCCGACCAGGAAGACAAGCTGTGCGAAGGAACTGGAATTTGTAAGACTTGCATATAGCAGAAAGGTAGCGGGAGAGAAAAACGGAGAAGAAAAAGCAAAAGAAAATGAGCTTCAAGTGGAAAAGAACATCTCAGCTGGAGAGAGCCTTTCCAGCCCTGCCCAGGGAAGATGTGTTAGAGGAAAAGAGTTGGTTTCCAGAAGCTTAAGGCGACCAGATTAAACTCTGTGAGTTGAAGCAAGACCTTTCACTAACACCCATACGTTCTTTACATATGAAGATAGCGGCGATCCAATTTGGGCCAGAAAGCAGGCTGATGGAGAAAAATTTTTTAAGTAGGACTGAAAATGCCACCCTAGATAATGACTCAAATAAATCCCACCATTAAAGGCAGCTCACTTCATAGCTGCAGCAGTGGCAAAGCGACAGCAAAGAGAGGGTGCATCAGTGCTGGGCAACGGAGCAGACACGGGTGCCCGTGGGCAGAGGGGGCACCACCGGGCAGGTCACCCCCGAGTACCTCGCAGTGCTCTTTATCCCTGCAGTCACATTTCAGTCACTCCTACAGCAGCACACTGCTGAAACCCAAACCAAGTGACATTTTTAAAAATAGATTTCTAAGAGAACTGCATGTATTACTACCAGTGCAGGAAAAAAAAAAAAAGAAAAAGACTCAAATGAGAAATTAACAGGCTACAGTAATACTACGATGCTATTGAAAAATGCGTCTATATTTTTGCTAACAATTAATAGTCCATCCTGAAACACCCAAACTCATCAGTATTTCAAAGATCTCGTGGCTGCAGATCTCATGCCTCAGTTTTTGCCATCTTTCAAATGGGTGCAGGGAAGCAAAAACTAAGTGGTTTAATACAGAAACATCCTAGAGCATTTCACCTTGACTGTAGCATCTGGGTGACAGTCCCGAGAGGATTGCTGAGATCATGAGTGGTGCAGTTACCCAAATGGCGAAAAACACCGAGCTGAGTGTTGAGCCAGGTGGGAGCTGGTCAGATAGAACCCAGACCTTTCTTCAGTGGGATGTTCAGATGGCACCCTCACCTTCCCCGTTTTACAAAATGGCTGAGAACCCAGAAATTAATAAAAAAAAAAAAATGACATGTGTAAGGGTAGGGGAAGAGCATCATTTCAACCTGCAGTATATGAAGTGTTTGCCGACATATGGGGGCTGATCCTTGCCTCGTGTAAATTGCCACAGCTACACGAAAATCTAAGAAGTTACGACATACCGTATCAGCTAAATACCATTCTCTGTTGGCAAACATTGCACAAGTCCTCATATCTATTGAGAGCTGAAACAAAACTCTTCTTCCACCCCCAGTAAACAGCTTGGTGGAAGCAAAGTTCTCAGAGCCCATGAGATCAGCTTCTCTCCAGCAGTTCTGCCTCCCCCAGACACATTGCAGGAGATGGAGCATGTCAGAAGGCAGACGCAAAATAAACTGTTGGAGCTGTGCTGATGGCAGAAACAAAGCTCATTCTGCACTTTAACGTATTTTCCTTCCACAGTTCTCCATCCATATTTTTTATGAACTCTGCAAATTCCTAATTATGTCTTCTAAAATAAATCTCCCTGCCTCCAGCAGAGTTACAGCCGAGAACAGGCAGAAGTCTGCCTGCAGCCTGTGCCCTCTTACCTGATAACTCAGCAGGAGAAAGGAGGTTGCCATTGAGCTACACACAATACCACTTGCCCCACAACAGAGACCTCATAGGAACAGAACACTAGAATTTGAAAGTTATAGAAACTTGAATTACAAACACTGAAATTGTACTCACGTCTTCAGGTTATCTCCCTTTAAAAAGATGCCTGAAAAAGCTATCAGATGCTACCCCCTCTTCGTGTACTGCTCAAGAGGACAGTTGTACCTGGTGCAGTCAAGGAATAATTGCGTTGCTCTGTAAAGACTCTGAGTGGTCTCTCAATAATGTATGACTGCTCCTTGACTAGCCAGCAAATAACAGCTGAAACCTCTTTTGGCAGATACACACAGAGGTACCTCCAGGGCTGAGTCACTGTTGTACTCCTTATACCCAGCCACTGCTCCATTTAGCTTTAGCCAAGATGGGAAACACATCGCAATAAGTAACTTCTCAGAACAGGGCAAGACTGCGCTCTGCAAGGTGACTGTGGCCAAACAGCACCAGCAGCATCTCATCAACAATATCCTTTCCCAGGCATTCAAACCCAGATCCACTGACTTCAGCGGCACATTGCCACTGCTTTTGTTCCTGTTGGACCTTCAGAGAGGACACATTGAGTACTGGATCCTCCAACTGCAACACAATTATTTGTTCAGTCCCAAAAGGTTACACCTGCACCAGCCCCCAGAGACAGAAGGGCCGCACAAGTGCCATTACATGGAGTAAGCTGAAAACGGGAATTTTGAAATTCACCTGTACATCTGTTACATGGATGTGACTGAGGACACAGCATGGTGATTTGAAAGAGAACTCTGCATCTCAGCACCGACTGAGTCAGCAGGGCAAGCAGGTAGAAAGGACAAATAAACAGATTTTTACCAGCATGGAAACTGATGGTGAGAAGGTGGGATACCACATCATGATTTATTCTGGTACCCATTTATAGCAGAATGATATACAGAACATTTTCCTACCACAACCCACTGATACAAATACTTTGTGTGGCCTCACATCCGTCCACAGTCAGCGGGGTGTCTGTTCTCACACTGGTGAGGGTTCAGGTGCCAGGCAGGACTTATCAAGCAGGCCATGCTCATTAACAGCATTCCGCATGAAGGCGGAGCAAGAGCCATTAACTTGGAGCAGGAAGACCTGATCCCTTCACCAGGCACTCCGTCTCAGAGTGCCCTGCGGGGAAGAGACCGTGCTCGAGGGGAGCACTCCCGTCCATTTGGGCAGCCAGCGCATTATACACCACTTACTGCTTTGCAGGGCTATTTACTCACCATCACTGTGTGGCACAGAAGTAAGGGGAAAAATACTCTGCAAAGGTTTAAGGCCAGCAGACAAACCCTTTTCCCTTCCCAGCTTTTCGGTTTCTGGAGGCTTATATGTTCTAGGTAACAAAAGTACTGAAACTCACATCCAAAATCCCTGCATCCAGTTCAGGCCCTGAGATTTTTGTAGCCAGTTTTACCTGTGAGGCCAATGCCAGGGAGGCGAGCTCTGCAGGACTCCTGGGAGACGGAACCTGGCTGTTGGAAGGCACCCAACACTCCACACCAGAGAGGCAGCAGAGGCTTTCCTGCTACCCCATGTTGGCACTGTACATCAGAGCCCACTCAGCTGAGCGTCAACTCACAAGCATTTTGAGTACAGGCTGCCTCCTGATTTTTTCTTTGCAACAAAGAAGAGAGTGTGATCAAGTCCAAGTACTTCACTGTGTGCTCTGGTCGAACAATGAGTGGTGATCCTTCACCATTAGCCACAGATGAAGATGATCAAAACAGTCTGCTTTGTTCCAAAGGGCACAGGTTTATATATACATATATATGATACACACTCACAGATTTATGTTCCTTAAAATATATCTCCATATATGTATGTGTATATATATTTATATAAAAACAGGCGCTTACACAAAGAGAGCATTTGCCTTGCTTCGTAAAGGTACCAGGAGGTAATGAGCACGCAGCTTGTAACTGGAGATCCTGGAATGAAGAAGAAACAGAACTAGAGAGGGTAACATGGATTTGCCTTAGAGTTGGCTGGTATCACCAGGATCATTTCACTTATTCCATCGTTATATTGAGATAGCAAAATACTCATCCTTGTTCAGAAAAAAGGTTTAAAAAATACAGAAGTGAAAGTCAACAAAAAAGAGTGGAGTTGGTTTAAAGAACTCAGCAAACGAAATGACACAACATAGTTGCATGGAGAACTGTTCATTTTATTTAATGGTAACCAGCTGCATAAAAGGCAAACAGATTGTTAACTCTGAGTGGAAAACTTCCAAGGAAAAATGTCAGCACTAGACCCATCAGGGGTGAGCCCAGGGGTTTCCCTGCAGCACCACCTGCACTCACAGCAGAACACGCTCCATGTCCTCAGACTTTGAAAGTTAATCACTACCCTGAGCTATTATTTCAGGGAATTCTCAACTCATTAGTATTCTTGGTACTTACAGACAAAGGGATTGTTTTGAAGGTATGCGAAAAAACACTGTTTAAGCTTTCCAGAGTACTGAAGTGTTTGTTTTTGAGGAAATGAATCGCATTTTGATAGCTCTGTGAATCTTGACCCTTACAAAATTACAATAAAATTAATTTCAAAATGAAACAAATCCAGATTATTTGAATGCTTCATCTGAAATTACTTTCTTTTCAGGGATTTTCTTTAATGAAGCAAACTTCTAAACTCAAGAATTTTAAAGCTCCTGGCTAAATTGAGGCTATTTATGAAAAACAGGAGCCTCCAAAATAATTGTCTGCTTCTGAGAATATTGTGTGTTTCTCTACACACAGCTATGATTTTCCTGTTACAGAAATACAGAAAACCATTAACATCCTTGTTGCTATGAGCAGATTTGCGAAGAACCAGGGATCAGAGCTGCCTGGGAAGTGCTGCCTGCCCAGGGCTGCTGGCAGGAGTAAAAGAGATGAAATGCACCGCTGTTGAGAGAGGAGTCATATGGATGTTTTTAAATGGTACGTTCCACAGGTTTTGTTGTCGGTTTTTACATGGATGGCTTTTTCTTCTGCCCACCAGAACACTGTGTGCAGCACATCCGTTTGCCGTTCTGGCAATTTTAACTCCCGGGCTGGAGGCAGCGTCATGCCAAGGGTAAAGCTGCTCTCGCCTTCCAGCCAGCAGCAGGCAGCCAGAGGCAGAGCTGCCAGGGCTAGCCCAGCGGTGGCCACACACACCTGTAGGTGGACAGCATCCTCCGGACACCCATGTCCTCCGACAATCCGCAGCAAGTCGGAAGCAGAAACGAGGGCAGCTCGGAAGAGGGATGGCAATGGACACTACAGAAACAGGTTATTAGGAACAAGAGGCTGGCGGGCTCTGAGGGAAGAGCTGCAGGACAGCTTTTACCTTGTGTTACTCATATAAACACACAACCCGCAGTAATGAATTGCAGCAGGAGGCAAATTGGAAGAGATAGCCCACAGATTACAAATGTAAAACTATGGTACTTGCTCTTAGCAGGTGCAGAGTGACCCTGTAAGAGATAAATGATACTAATGTGGAGAAGCTGAACAGAATGGCATGAATAAGGAGGTAAATCTCCGAGCTTTGATAATTAGCAAAGGACTGACCATTGAGGAGAAAAGCACCAGCACACTAAAAAGCCCTACCTGCTGTCGATGGGGACTAACACCAAAGAGTACTTTCTATGGTAGTTCTTCAGGATTCAAGTGATACCTGTTCCTTTTGCAGGATTTCACAAAATAATAACAATACCTGTGAGGAATCTTTCTACACGCTGCCTGTGACAGGGCCCTCCCGTTGTTCAACCTGTGATTTATCTGGGAGCTCAGAGTGCAATCATTAGACCACCACAGGAAGCAGAAGACTTTCTGAGGGCTAATGATCATTGCGAAACCTTCCCAGTGGGTGCATAAAAGGTAATTTATCATAATTTGCTTCTGTAATGTTGATGCATTGAGCAATATTCCTATTGTTCTGTGGTACCTCAAACCTTCCTGGGTAGCATGGAGGCACAGGTAGACAAAGCTGTGAGATGCAGGAGATGGGCTATGCAACAGGCAAGGTCACTCTTCAAGCACACTGTTTGCACACTTACGTGTGTATCTATGACAGCCTCAGCCAAGGAGTCTGGGGAAAAAAGTGCCCGAGTCAGTGGTCCAGAGTCCTCAGTGTTCAATGGACGAGTGGTCTCTGTCCTGGCCTGAGAGCAGAGAGGTCCGGTACTGCGGGAAAAGGTGCTGCTACGCTATCTGTTCAATTTAAACCAAAGCTGATCAAAAGGTTTCTTTACATCATGTTTCCAGCTGATGTTGGCCAGAAATCCAGGCAAACATCACCAGATTCACACAGCAGAACTGAGCCAAGCCCCCCACATACCCCGCAAATATCTCAGGTAGTCCTAAAAAAATGCAGAAGCTAGGAACAACACAGCACAGGGTACGTTTTCTGAAAAACAACATTATTCTTGCTAAACTGTTTCTCAGATGTGTTTTATTTTTTCATGGCATGGCAGAATAATGTCCATTGTCTGGAATTTTTATTACTTGCTTGACTGAAAAAAAAAAACCAGCAAAACAAAACAAACCCCACAACATTTCTAAAGAGAAAAGCCCTAGGTTTTGCATAAGGGATCTGGGACTAACTCTTGCTAACTTTATGTGTAAGGAAATAAGGTACATAATTTTCAGGTGCTTTTGAAAACCCCACTACAATTCCTTTGTATCTCACTTTGAAAGTCAGATACAGTGTTGTTTTTTTTTAAAAAAAACAATGCAGATTTAGTGATAGAGTATCTACCTTTCCTTACATTCTTGATCTTAAGATAAAAACGCTAACAGGTATTGCAACTGTCAATTTGGTTCCCAAAATACATCCTTATCTTTTTCTTTATAAAAGTAAAGCATTTATCACTTTTTCCTCTTTGTAAGAGTGTCAGCATTTGTGTACTAACACCTTTCTGGTCCTTTGTCATGTACTCAGCCAGTGAGATTATCTGGGAGTATTTTGGAGGCAGCAAACAAACACAAAAGGAAGCATATGGTGCTCTGTTTAGAGAAGCAATGCCAGTCTCATCACTGCCGAGATCCCAGAAAATGCACCTCAGATGCAAATTGGTTTCATGAAACCAGGGGGAAAAATAGCAGTCATATTTCCAATGAAATAAGGTGAAAAAATATTAACTGTGAGCAAACTAGACATTTACTGTCAGGATCGGTTGTCAGGGTTTCCCCCCCCCCCCCCCATCAGATCTCCTATCTTTTTTTTCTCCTACCCCAAATTCTGACAAGCAAGAAGGTACACTAGGGAATCAATTCTGAAATTGGAAATCCCACAAGATGAAAATTAATTAGATTTCAGAGCAGTTTTTTGGACATCTGCCATGAAAGAAATATTGGCTCTGGCTGTCCCCACCCCAAAACCCATGGATTATTTTGCCCCTCTTCAATTTGAGTATGAAAGTCAGTTTGTTTCCATCTGCCTCTTGTATTATCGGTGGTTCAAGTCTCCTTACAAAAGTCCAGAGCTGTCATTCTCCCATTGACATGAATCTCTAATAGCTCATTCATGCAGCCTTGTGTTCTTCTTGATGGTCCTTATGGCTCCCTTCCAACTTGAGATATTCTTTGATTCCTACTAGGCTTGACTAAATCACATCTCTCCATTAACTCAGAACTAAAGAAAGGTGCAAGGAACAAATAGCTCTATGACTGATGCAAAAAAGGATCTGGGACTAACTCTTGCTAACTTTATGTGTAAGGAAATAAGGTACATAATTTTCAGGTGCTTTTGAAAACCCCACTACAATTCCTTTGTATCTCCAATAAGGATACAATAACCCCACTACAATTCCTTTGTATCTCACTTTGAAAGTCAGATACAGTGTTGGTTTTTTTAAAAAAAACCAATGCAGATTTAGTGATAGAGTCTATCTACCTTTCCTTACATTCTTGATCTTAAGATAAAAACGCTAACAGGTATTGCAACTGTCAATTTGGTTCCCAAAATACATCCTTATCTTTTTGATAATTTAAACATTAGAAAAATTATAGTTCTTAGCAAGAACGTTAATCAACAGAAAGCAAAGGGGTTCTCACTGATTGTATTTACTTGAGCCATGATCAATAGCAATATTGTTAAGTGAATAAAGGACAGACAGCTCTCTTGTACCAGTTATCCTTCCTAGAAGGAAAGCACTGAGATTCTTATCCTGTTTAGCTACAATAACATCACACTAAGGTATTAAAGAGCAGCAGGCTTCAAAGGGCATTGTACTCCCTGCCCATCCGGTAACTGAGAATATTCTGCCACGATCAAGCAAAGGAGTCACTGCTAAAGCGAACGGCTGCAGACCGAGTCCACGGGGCTGAGGCATTCATGTTTTGGAGAAGCATTTGCTGCCCCTTATGGCACAGTTTTGTTCGGCAGCTTAAGCTCATGTACTGCAGAAGTCTGTCAGCATCGTTTCCAAGATGTAGAGCTTTTGCCTCCTGGTCTGGAAGCAAAGATGTGGGAACCAAGACACGGGTTATGCCTACGTGGGACAGCACAAGAATCATGCTGGACTCCACAGTGCTGAAGGAGCTGCTTTGGGCATGTATGCGCATACATGAGAGCATCCTAGCACACCATGGTTCTTCCAGCATGTGGGTTAATCCCAGTTGTGTTGACTCACCAACCAAGATATTGCAGCAGAGCATGTTCAGTAATATCCATAAAACTCGAGACCTTTTAAACCAGAGATATTTGGCATAAGAGACAGTGCGAGGCATCTTGATTTCAGCAAAAACAGGGTTAGACACTGACCTGCCCCCTTGCCTCTAGTGCAGTCGAAGACCAAACCGATGTTGCAAAGACCAAATGGGCTCAGGCACCAAGTGCTTCAACGACAGAGGTGTGGGCAGCATCACAGGGGATGCGCCTACCCCACCCCACGGCATCTCCAGCCCTGGGGTGCCCTGGATGCCACCAGAGCTTGGCACCCCATTGCCCCTCAGACCAGCTTGAGACCAGCCTGCAGCCTCCACCCACACAGGGCAGGGCCCCCCCGCCGCTCTGCCCCAGCACAGCACCAGCGCAGCTAACGCTTGCTTCCGTACAAAAACACGGCACCAAATAACTGCCATTCCAGCAGTACCCAAAAGTGTGCTAAGCATTTTAAATTTAAATAAATGAACAAAGTGATGTTCACTGAACCGCTAGCAGTTATTCATATGAATGGTGTTTGAGTGGCACTTCTCCAGGTACTTAGCCACTTGCTGCATGTGCCAAAAAAGTTATTGAGTAACTGACTTTTGTGCTGTGATGCATCTTGATGTTGACACTTTATCATTTGCTGGCAGTCACAACTGTTTTCTGCTTTTCTTGCCATTGCTACTTTTCTTGAAAACTCCACCAGTCATTTTGTTTCATTGCTGTTTGTCTCTAGCACAATCTTCTGCAATGATGGAGTTTATGAGCTGGAATTAACAGCAAGTGTGGCTTTTGGCTAAGCCTGCTTAGCATACCCATGAAACCTATAGTCATTTTTTCTGTAGAGCAGAAATGGTACTGTCCTAAGCCTTGCCCCCAGTCAAGTATCTATTAGCGCATAGCATAAGGACTAGCATCTTCATTTACTTTGCTCTTGCTTCCCCTACATAAGGGCTCAGTAGATTTCTATGTGGCCACATGGCTGAAACTCTTTTAGTGTCTATCCATTTTTTTTTCTTCATTTTTTTAAACCAAGTTAAAAAGCAGCAACTAGATCTTTTATTAGCTGTATGAGTGGATTCATCTAGACTGCAATTTTTCTGCCGCCGCCGCCCCCCCCCCCCAGGTGTGTGCTAATTGGGTCTCACATGGAGGAAAGAAAGAACAAGGCACTGGGGCAATATCTCAATGTAGAAGCAGGAAAAGTCAGTTTTAGGGTGATTCTTAACTTTGTGAATGAGCAAAGTAACCTGAATCCCCATGAGACCTGAGCATAGATTTCATAACTTAGGTTATGAAGTGCACTGATCATTAAAGTTAAGTAAAGATGATACAACAAACAAGTGGTTATCTGCAAAATCCAGGTTCCTAATAGTGATAATGACCTTTCATACAGTATTTTGTGATAGTTACTGACCAACTGGAAAGGTAATCCTTGTTCAGTTTGTATTATTTGCTGTAAAATGCATTCCTTGTTAACCATTATTGCGTCAACACATATGCAAAGCTACTCAGAGCTGTGTTTGCTCTGTACAAATAGAGCTCAGTCATATTAATCTGTGTACACCCCTTATTTTCACACAAAGGAATGGGACGGTAGTGCTCATCAACATAGTTCACAAGTACGGAGTGCTTGCCAGTTGGTGTAACTTCACAGTAATTCTCAAGGTTGCTCAAATAAAACAGCAATGCTTACTGCACAAAAAAGCTTTGCTTCCTGGTGTGATACTGCTAATTCAGGAGGAAAACAGAGAGAAGACGACATCAAACATGTGAAAACAAAGGCCGTGTCATTATTCTGCAGCATAAAGCAGACAGTACAGTGTATATTCCCCATTCCAGTAAATGGATTATCTGAACACATTCCAACATTACACAGCCTGCGCTCCATTAGTCCCATATGGTAAATGACTAACTATGCCCTGGTACCTGGTAAGGCATTCACACAGCCTAACCAGTGCTTTTGATCACTTTATAAATGGCTTTCACTTTAATAGGTTTCATTATGATGCCCTAACCATCCTGCGTTCCACATGGTAACTCACTGCTCTGTCGCTCAGTTGTGCTGTTTGAGGGTAATTAACGTCCCTGGACAAAGGCAAAATAGAACACAAATGCATAATACTAGTTCTGTTTTTTTGAAAGATGTGACAAAAGAAAACAAGCTCCCAATCTCCCCTTCATTTTGCATCTTTATGCTACCATAAAGAGCCATTTTTTCCTTGCATTGTTTACCGGTTTACTACCAGGGCCCCCTCAGATTTTATTTCAGAATGAATATTAATTCAAGTATCATTTATATTGTGAACAAAATGAGAAAAATATCTCAAGGCTGTTATGAATCCTAGTCTTCCTGGCAGAGCCGTCTGGCTCTTTTTAGAATAATCACACACCCATTATTCATATATTAACTGGCGCTCTACAAAATAAATAGAAAAGCACAGCCCTTTCATAAAAGGATTTCCACTGGACACTTGGCTCTGTCCTTGCTTTCAGCTGGATGACACAACAAACTGGTTAACTAGGGATAAGATGGTAGTATTTCCTTTCACTTTTTCCACATCCATGCTTAGTTATGCTTTGTTGCAGCCCGTTCTCTCCACATACGGAGTCACATCACATGCACTGCCACTGTCCGCAAGCTAAAGGCACCCCTGAATCACCGAGCTCAATGTGGAGGAACTCAAGCCACATGCTCCTCTGCTTTGTTGGTCACCAACATCATTAGCCGCTCACAGGAGCCAGAGAATGGCCAAAGTTGGCAAGGAGCTCTGGAGATCATCTAGTTCAACCCCTCCACTCAAACAAGGTCAGCTACAGCAGGTTGCTCAGGACTGTGTACAGTTAGTTGTGTTTCAAGTATCTCTCTGCAAGGATGGAAACTCCGCAACTTCTGTGTGTTCAAGTGTTTGACCACCCTCACAGGTCCTTCTTATGTTCAGACAGAATAACCACCGCCCTAGACCAGCTGGCAGCACTATTCCTAATGCAGCCCAGGATGCTTTTGACCTTTTGCAGCAAGAGAGCGTTGCTGGCTCACGTTCAACTTGGTATCCACCAGGAAGCCCAGGTCTTTCTGCAAAGCTGCTTTCCAGCTGGTTGGCCCTCAGCGTGTACTAGTGCACTAGTGCACTTCCCCAGGTGCAGAACTCAGCATTTCACTTTGATAAACTTCAGTCCCTGTTTTCCCATTTCTCCAGCCTGCCTCAGAGCAGCACAGCCACCTCATCCATCAGCTACACCCCCAGGGTGTTATCTGCGAGCTCTCTGAGGGGACACTCTGTCTTAGCATCCAGGTCAATAATCAAGATGTTAATCAGTATTGGCTCCAAGCACATGTTACAATCTCTGTTGATCACAGAACAGAAAGCACAAAGCAGGGTGAGCACGTTGTGCAGGAGAGGAGACAGAACAGATTAAGATTTAATGAATTTTTAGTGTTTAACTTAAATGGTCAAGACAAACTGCAGCTCTTTTGCGGTGCAAGTTTCATACATGCTGCCTGAGTTTCCCTCAAGACAAATTTTCTTTAACTTAGCTAAGAAGTGTCCAAACTCCAAGCCATCAGCAGTTTGCACCTCACCACGTACCCTCTGCACGCTGTTCCTGTGTAATTTCATGCTCCCAGCCATCGCTGTGCGAGACCTGCTGCTCACCCCTACCCCGCACGGTGTGTTACCCTCACCGCGCGTTTGGGACTCCATGCCCAATCTTCCAGAGGCTGGCCCCTGAACATTAGCACTTCTGAAAAATTAATGAAGGAAACTGTCTTGAGCAACTAATTCTTTCCTTCCCTGCTTAAGGCAACGGTTCCAATTAGTATCTCGAGGGCTTCTGAACAAACCACTGAGTTTACAAAGCCTGTATCCAGAACTATGTGTGACATTTTGCGGTACTGCTGGTTTTCCACCCCCTGGAAAGCTGCCCATGTAAGCCTTTAAAATGCCCAAAGCCTCTTCCAATACAAGTGGCAAAAACAGACTTCCAAGAACTTCAGTGGTGTAGTATTTCACCTCTGAAAAAAGTATATTTTTGCCAAAATAAACCATGATCTGTCCCTTCCAAGTCTGTTCTGGTCTAGTTGTCTGAGTTCATGAACTCTAACACTTTGCCACTGAAAAGGGCGTTCTAAGAACAGATATGGTTTCCCTTTGTTTCCAAAACCACATAATTATTTTGCAATATCTGTATGTTGAGCTTTACAAACACCGAGGGGAGGAGCAGATCAGTCATGCGGTCCTGGGTGCCCACACCCCCTCGCACCACTTGTTCACAACTACCGTATCTTTCCAAAATTTGTTTATGGGATGTGGGTATTGCCTAGAAAAGCAAGCCGCAGGAGATGCAGCAGTATGTGAAACAGGGCAAGCCTAAGCTCAGGGCACCGGGCTGCTAGAGACCACTGCTGTTCAGGGAGACCTGAAACTTCACCTCGCAGGCGTTAGCAGTCCCAAGGAACTTGCAGGTGTTAGTAGATGCTGTCAGGGGCACCGAAAAAAATTAACATTTCTGCTTAAACTTCCTCTGCGGCTTCAGCTACCGAGAGCTTTTTCCACTGCATGGAGCTGTAAAACACTTTGTTCTACTTCACAGATTTTTACTTGGCCATATGAGAATTAGCTGGAAGGACATTGGAATTAGCTGCTGTGAATATCTCACTGCTGCAATCATCTCTGGCCATCTATAATGAGCAAAGAACAGTATTTGAAAGCATGTAGACCAAAACAAGTAATCCTATACAAATATAAATACTACAAAGTACTCTTTCCCAAGCTATAATCAAGGATTAGGACGGAAGTCTTGCTTTGACTGAAGGATGTGGATCAAGCTCCAATCCCAAGAAAATAACACTGAGAGTGGAGAAACCTGGCTTATGGCTTTGTAGCTAAAGATGGTTCCTGATGTTTATTAAGCTTATATTCTGAAAACATTAGAAAATCTCCAGCCTCTATTGCCTTAGTGGTTACTGTGCCTATCTGCCTAACACATTTACTCAGTGCTTTCCCCGTCACAGCAGTGAGTTGTTTACATTCCCTTTGTTTCTCTTTCTCTTCTCTCCTAATTGTTGCCCTTTCAATCTGTTATCCATGGGCTCACTTTAGTACTCAAGGGCTTATAAAGAGAATAAATGAGAGCTTGTTGCTGTTTACTGTGTTTATAGATTAAGAAATTGGGAAAAGAGGAATAGCAATTTCTCCCTTTGTAACATTTACCCACAAGAAAAGGGTTGAGAAAAGGTCAAGAAGGAAACTACTCAAGAATTGAACACCCCAAATACAACCTGATGTTCCCTAAAATGATGATAGGCTGAGTATTGAGGTCAAGGAAAGAGAACAGAAACAGCTTCTAAACATACATTCTGGAGAAAGGCAGAAAGCCGGTTAGAGTGTGCTTGGGTTGTGTTTGGAGAGCAGGACTCTGGAGGGGAACAGCATCACCAGGCTGCTGACTACGCCATCTATGTTCCTGTATCCATTAATTACACATTACCACGACAGTTTCTTTAAGGAAAAAAAAATAATCTGAATTTCAGGAGAACCAACAGCATGGTAAGAAGGATGGTTTACTCACTAACCAGTGGTGTAGCATGTGAGCTGGATACTGTGTTTGGGATCCCCCCACCCCCGTATTGGTACGGGGAAGAAGCCAACTTGCTGTTGCTCTGCTCAACTCAAGAGCCTAATGCAAGAGGTATGCTGCAGTGCCCAAGCCCTCTCAAGCAGCACAAGAGGAGACTGAGGCACCTGCGACTGCACACAAGAAACATCATGGTTTTAACCACCAGCTGCACTGCCTTCTGGTGATCCTTTCTCCACAAAGTGGTGCAGACAACAGCACCAACGCCACTGGCAGTTATTAAACCCTGTATAAGGTAACATGCGACCTTGGTCACAGCTGGATAGGACTAACCTAACCAAAGCCTTGCACACACATGTCATCAGCAGAGCATGCTTTCCTAACCCAGAGTAACAATTCAAGTGCTAATAAAGCCTGTGGGTATGAAAGAAAATGAGAACACATGCACCAGTTCCTCTCCTTGGAGCTACAGAAACTCTCCCGGACACCAAAGGCACAGTACTGCTAACATGGTGTAAAGAGCCTGAGCCAAGCAAGGGAAAACAGAGGAGCACCAACAGATCTGCTGGGGCAATTTGCAGCCAGCAGTGCCGTCACCACTGACAGATCACCGTCAGCATCAGCACCAGGCTCTGGTGCGCCCACACCGCACGATGGCACACACACAGGACTCACTCCCCCTGCCTCAACTGAACAAGTGGGGTCACTCACACCCTGGAAGCAGCACAGAAACACTGGTATGGATAACTTTATCTTGGCTAATTATCTAAAGCTCTTATGTAGACCTTGCTCAGTTATCTCCTACAACATATAAATGTCCTCCAAAGCAAAACTTAAGGATTTATAACTGGACTAGTTACATCTTGCAAGATCACATTGTACTCACTTCTCATAAGTAGCTCTTACAGAGTCACCTTGGCTGTCTGCATGTACCGTCGTTATAGGTTACTGAAGAACATGTCATCATACCTCTAATCTTTCTCTCTGACTGTTTTGAATCTGCAAGCACCACCTCACATATAGACAAACGTTCTTTTATAGCTGCAATCAAAGCAGCTGAGAAGATCGCCAACCTCAGTGCAATCCTACCTGCTTATCTTCATTGCAGTTGCTTGCCCAGATCCACCCACAGAGCTGCTCAGGCACCAGACACAGACTGAGGAGAGCAGCCTGGTTACTTCCAGCCATTTAAAGGGTGGCTCTTTGCTCAGTAGGCTCATTCTGGATGAAGGAGGTTAAAGAGTGATCACATGCAGCTCTGCCAACAGATTGAGATGACGATCAGCAGCTGGGATGGGCAGAAAGCTCAGCCCCAGCACAGCTGTAGCCAGGGAGGATATGTGTCCATAGTATAAAGTATACAGTATTCTCTATTTGCTGTTTTTATGGCCTATTTCATAACAGATGGATCAGAGACAGCCTTATTTGTGTACAAATTCCAGTATTCATATACAAATACAGCTCCTGGTGCAAAGAAAACTACTCTCAAAACACTTGTGTGAAAAACAACTTAAAAAAAAAAAAAAAAGCCCTGGGAAGTGTTTGCAAACACGGATAGTGAAGGACACAAACATGACTGCACTGGCAACCAGTTGGGATGCAACGTACTTCTCCGGGCTTTTTCTGCAGTGCTCAGCTCATTCTGCTTTCTTCAATGTAAGGAACCGAGGGAGGTGCAACACGCTGATCAAACTGGGTAGTAAAACGGCTGGAGTATTTAAACCGTCACAGGAGGCCACGCACCTCCTGGGGGAGGCTGTGTCCTCCTTAGGCAATAAATCCGTGTTGGCTAAATTGTCCATGCGCAATTGCTTGTGTGATCAAAAAGAAAGAGGCGTAACTCAAGTAAACCTCAGACTTCATGAGTTATTATTAGCACTTTACACATCGGTACATTGCAGACTGCAAAAGTCAAATCCTTAGGAAGCCAGTATTTCATTATATAGTAATTATTTATTATTTCCATCATTGTTGGTCATATGAAAAAAAAAAACACAAAGGCAAAATCAGGACTACAAATTCTCTTCCAGTATCCTTAAGTGAGCCCATAAGATTTGGTTCTTGGCTTTAGGTCCCTCTCTTGCCAGGACACTAAGATTTGGGAAAGCCTAACTTAGCAAGAACCCACAACAAATGAGTGAACCTCAGAAGAAAAGAAATCACTGCACATCTTGTACAGTGAGATACAGCTGCAAAAGACCACTATTTCATTTTGCTGACTACAGAATTGTTTATATCGTTTTTCAGTAAAGCTTAAAAAACAAGCAGGCTGCATGGCTCATCATTAAGATTTCTCATTAATCATATCTGGGGGGGGGGTCCAGACTCCAGAAGCTGCCATGTAGGTACTGGAGTATAAAGCTGAATTGCTTTAAAGCTTCACAGAATAAAAACAAAGCAGTATCTTTTCCCAAAACCCTGAAGAAACATTACAGGCACACAGGAGAAGTTGAAAAAGAAAGCCACGTATTCCATCGGTGTCTTCTGTCGGCACTACAGTGAAGCAGAATGTTTCCTCTGATGCTGGGGAAAGGATGGAGAAAAGCTGAGGGATGCAGGATGGGGGCTGATGCAATGCTCCGACGTGCGTGCCCGCAGGTTGGTCACAGACAAGGGAAGCACGTATATCCAACAAACCAACAAAAACTGAATTCCTTTGCTCCGTCCCCTTTTTGAGACTCTGCCCTGCTGAAGGCGCGTGGCCCGGAGCCCAGCAGGATCCACTCTGCATGGCCAGTGCTGCTGCTGGGCAGCGGCTCTTGGGAGGGAGCCTGGACGCTGGGCTGCAGCATCTCACCGGGGCTCCGGCTGGGAAACCACAGGCTCCTGCCGCTCCCCAGCTGGCTGTGGAGCCTCATCCTCTGCTGCAAGCTGCTTCGAATTATTTTTACCAGAATTGTGCTGGCTGATTGCTAGTCCAAAGGATAGCTCTTTTATTTCACTTTCTATAATTGGCAATGCGAGTGAGCCTAAGAATATCTTCATTGCTTGGAAACAGAGTGGTTCTGAGCTTGCTATCATATCCTCCCATCTCAGCTTTCAATGGGGCATTACTGGACTCTGGAGAGGTGCTGGCAGCTCTCTTCTCTTTCTCCCAAGTGACCCCAAGTGATTAGAGACACCATGACATTCAGGCATTCATCAGGTAGCCATCGATGGCTGGCAAGTCCATCCAAGAAAAAAAGAAAAACAACAGAAGAGCTTTGTGGTAGAGAAAAGAACTGATCTTTGGAGAATCACTGATTGGAACAGACAGTAGGGACATGGGAGCTGGTGCCAGCACCAGAGAAGCACCCGGCCACGGCCATGCTGTGTGACCACCCAGCCATGCATCTGGCACCACCGGCAGGTGAGGGGCCAAAGAGGGGATCCCTCCTCCGGTGCCCCCCCAGGGCAGGTCTGAGAACCTGTAAGAGCAGAGGACATGGGCATTACGTAGTCTGGATAAAACAGTATGAAATAGTGGAACAGAAAATCCTGCTCACTGCTCTCTATAACTGCAGAAATTTGCCTGTATGCGATTTTTTCCTCCTGTATCCACTAATAAAGTTTTACCCCTTTGTCACAGAAAAAGTCACATCTTGAGCTCTGATTGTACCTATCGTCAAAAAAGGAAAAAGGGGTTGAAATATGGTTGCCGGCATCTGGCCAGCATAGGCCCACTTCGCAGAGATACAAATCTTGCAAAATAACAGTTTTCATTTGGCACAGCATCGTAGGATTAAAACGCCTTTTTTGAAGCCCACAGCAATCATCCTGACTCACCCGTTGTCTGGGGTTTTGCACTGACATTTGGTGCCTCAAACCCTGCCTGAGAAAAGCAGGCGTTTTCACATACTACGAGAAGTGTTGTACAGCAGTTTCATCTGGCAGCGTAGGGAAGAAGAGGCGGATTTTATACACAACCTTGGAAAAAAAGAAAAAAGGAGGAGGTTGGAGTCAGCTAAAATGTTAACATGACAGTTCTCCTTCTGTTCCCTGTTTGGAGAACGCCTGAGCCGCGGATTGCCAGAGGATAATGTCACGCTGAAAATTGTTTTGTTACTATGGCCATATTGCATGAATGGGAGTGCGGGAGCGGAGCGGGCGCCCGGGCTGGGCGGGGCAGGGCTGGCGCGGGGATGCTCAGCGCCCACGCCAGGACCGCGGCATCGCCGGCTGAGACGGGGCACAGCCTGCCCCTGCGCGTCATCGGCAGCGTCTTTCCTTAGAAGAATCTGGGATTTTGTACCAGCTCAAGTCACCCCTTGGTACCACCCCATGGGGCTGCACAGAATCACCGGCAAAAGCCATGAGCGTGGTCTCCAGTAGGAACACCCAAACCCAAAGGAAGCCGAGGTCTGCCCTCGACTCTAGGTGCGGAAATAACTGTGTGGCTACTTTCCTATCGGCTACTAAAGCTGGATGTTATACAAACGTTTTCTTGTCCCGAGGATGGTGATTTTTCTCTCTCCAGCATGTGTCGTGTGTGGCTCTAATGCCCTGATAAAATGCTTCCTGCTTGGAAAGCTGCGTGAGCATCGCCGAGGAAATAGCAAGGCCTTCCAGATAATTATGCTTTAGTAGAGTTTAATCAAAGAAGCTGTGGACTGTACTAGCACCGGGGGCATCCTGCAGTTGTATTGATTTCCACTATGAAAGCCAGATCTGTGTGCTGTAGCATGTAGAAAAACAAAGAGAGAGGATCGTGAATTCTGGCTGGAAGATGGTTGGGATAAGCTTGATAAATCAATGTACAAATAGGCTATTTTATTTTTCAGAAATAAGTAAAGAATAACTTTCACTCATCTACCACCTAGGTTTTTTTCCCTTCAGAAGAATCATACATTTTTGTTTGAAGTGTTTCTCTGGTTGGTAACTGGAGATATACTCTGTGTGATCAGGGGGGTTCAACCCTTTTATCCTCTGAAGTTGAAGGACTTCAGCAATCTGTTAGTATTCTTCACAGTTTTAGCTCAGAGGGCAACCAGGACTGCCAAGGTGAATTCGTGCACTTCCGCATTTCACATTTTATACAAAGCTGTAATTGAGGCGTAAGATTGTCCAGACCCTACGACAAATCTCTCTTTTTCTGTCAAACTGTAGTTACTCCAGGATATAGGCAACGGTCTGCATTTACAATGCATTTGACGGTGTGTTTGTGTGCATTTAACATACCCGTAGCATGACAATCCTAAGAACAGCTCTGTGGGGGGGAAAAAGGGTTGACCAAAGTACTGCACCCCAAGCCTATTGCATTTTATTAATGCCACATGTGGCCTCTCTAAGAGGCTGTTATGATGTGTGGTGTGCATGCAGTTTGCTGAGTAAATTCATAGCTGCAGCTCACATATGGAGCTATACTTTATGTAAAGCTATGCTGTAAACAACCGCAGCTTCAACACACTCCACTTGTCTGTCTGCTGTCTCCAAACATGCCCTCAAAGCTGCAGTGGAACAGAAGTTCCCCTGAATGGAGACCCCCAATTTTCCAAGGCAAATTTTCACTTCATTAGAATACCGTGGTTGGTAAGCAGAAATACAGTTCAAAAGGTTGTGAGCAGGACATCGCCGGCTGCAGAAGGCAGAAAACCTCCCGGAGCGGGGAGCAGGCGGCCTTCAGGCAGCAGGATGCTTTTCAGCTGCTCCCAACTCTCCTGGCTCAGCTTACAAACACCTGTACTGACCGCTGGAAAAGAACAGTAATAACAGGTATCTTTTTTGCTTGGGTTTTCTTATTTTATACATTGACTACATTTCCAGTTTTACTGACCGTTCCAGACCCGTGCAAGTAAACGCAATTGCATTATGGCAATTCACCTCCCCGTTGTCCCAGCAGCCGTCACAGGACCTCGAGAGCCAGGACCTGCTGAATGACGCTTGTCTAAAACTGTTTCTCCGTTCAAGCACTGGTACTTGCAAATTCCCAGTGGGCTGGAAAATCTGTTTCTCTCCCCATCCATAATAAAGGAGCAACCAGCTCCCCTTGCTTGGGAGATAGGCCAAAATGCTCTGAACTTGAGCAATTTGAGTGTATTTTTTATTTCCATTGCACTTAAAAACCACCAACTTCCAATGGGAACGCTATTCATCACCTGTCTTTCCTTCTGTATGTAGCTGGATGTAGCTTACAATATCATGGATATTTTAAAAAGTAGGAAAAATAGAGAGAGATCACATTTAAATAATTTCTGTTGGTTTATTGATTTGCCCTGCAGCAGGTCATGGGCAGACACCTCTGCAGCACCCAAAGGACCAGGGCCCTGCTGTACCCGGGCTGCACGGACACAAACAAGTCTCTACTCTAAGAAACTTACAATAGTGCCAGCAAAGGAATTGCAATATAATTTATTCCTCCCTCAAAAGGCTGATTTATTATGGTGGAAACACTTATAAGAACAAAGCTGTTTCAACTACATTTTCAACAGGAAATCTTTTCTCAACAGCTCGATGCAAGTATTGATCAAAACCAGGGGGACTTCCAGAGTGACTCAGCGATACGGCCGGTGCTGTGCCCAGCTTGCACCAGGGACGCGAGCACAGGCTTCCCACCACGGACTTGAATGTCCTCCCTAAGGCAATAAAGCCTTTTTGAGGTTGTCTCTCCTCCTCCCCTCTTTCCAAGACTTGAAAAGTCTTTGGTTTTGCACTGTAGAGTGGGGGGAAAAAAATAAAGCTAAAAGTCTTCTGCAAGTGGCTAAGGAGTTTCCCGCCTAAGCAAATTATAATCTGAACAGACAAACGCACATTCAGGTTTCCATTACCGTAATTTTCAAAGAAAATATTTCCATGCCAATCCCTTTTTTCTAGTAACGTAGCAGCTCCTGAGCGCTGCAGCATTGCAGCCGTATGCCCAGCTGTGCTGCTCACAGGCACTTTTGGGAGCAGCCGGTCGCCTCCAGTAGCTGCTGAGCAAATAGGCTGAAAAGTCTTCTTTGCATAAGGTAAGACAGACCGTAACCAATGTTTTATTAAAAGAAATGATTGATATTTAGGTATTTGGCATATTCATTAAGCAACTTGAAAGGTCACCCTTTTAAACATTTGAGAACAAAATGCAGGAAGAAAATCTCGCTATGCTCCGCCTCGCATACCAATAAGAAGAAATTTAAACAGTAGTAGTCTTTCATTTAAAAAGAACAAACAGAAGGATTTGTGCTTCTTTTATCTGTAATCCTTACTGCTCTCTCCAGAGATTTGGCCCAATTAGTTACTTCATATTAATCATGGGTTTTGCTGCTCATTTCTTCGTATAGCAGCTTTCCACAGCCCTGTGTCTGTGTCAAAGGAAATAAAATACAAGCATTACCAGCTCCTGTACCTTAGCAAGGACAGCAGGACGACTACTGAGGAAGACAGGAGTTACTTTCTATTTTTCCAAACAGCCTGCACATAGGAAGATCCATTTCTGTAATTGCAGGTGTAAATCCGCCTGGAGGCTGAGCTCTATTTGGCCAGAATAGCTGGAGTCAGTGCAAATCTCCAGCCATTTTTCAACTGGGGTTTTTTTTGATGCTATAGCTTATGGGGATGTTTTTCTTATTTTAACATTTGATGGTTTATCAAATGCTAAAGAAATGTGAGATATATATAATCATTTCATATGTAGAGTGAGAGAGGTTATAATGAAGTTTGTAAAATTATGAATGGCAGACTAAGGGTGAATAGGAAAAAAATAATCATTCACATAATACAAGAATAAGGAACATAAATTAAATTATCTAGCAGCAGTTCTAAAACAAACAAAAGGAAGTACATGCAATTATATTTTGGAAAAAGATCAAGTGTGAATGTGTTCAGAAATCACGTAGGCAAACTCCTGGCAAAAAGCGTGCCAATGGATGCCAAAGGCAAAGGTGTAGATGCAAGATGTGAAAGTTGAGTAAGAACCACTTTATTCTCATCCCCTCCCTTTGATGTTCCCTACTGACCGTTCTCCGAGGCAGGACACTGCGAGAGACAGACCTTCAGCCTGACCCTATGCAGCTCTTCCGCTGTTCTTCAGTCAAAAGTCTTTACAGTATTCCAGAGCATAGTCTGAGGTCGTAGAAAAGAGTTCCTGGAGCTGTTTATAATTTCTTCCAAGGTGCAGTTTGATCTTTGCTGCCTAATTAGAAGCAAGAGAAATCATATTAAAGCAAAAACCCGGGTCCAAACAACCCAGACTATAGAGCTGGGGTTTGCGCCCTACGGGGCAGCGCGGCCGCGCTGGTTGGTCTGTGCGGTGGCAGGGCACTGCACCCACAGGACACCCACTGCGCACACGGCACCCCACGGCCACAGGTAATTCTGTCGTGCCCACAGCAGCCTTTGTGTTGGCTCAGTTCAATGTGGGCAGGAATTTGTGTGCAACTTGCTTATCTAGCACTCCCTGGACGTGTATGAAACCATGCTCTGTCGAGAGGGTCACCTTTCACTGTCGTAGCAAACTACGTCGTTGTCTGAATACTGGCTCGGGCTTTAAAGTTTTGCCTTAACATGTATTAGTGATAAACAACCTCCTTTTGATTTTAACCCCTCAGAATTAATATGATTCAATTTTACCTCATTTCAGCTGGATCTCAAGTTCTTTGGCAAATAGAAAAGGCTCCAGTCATAGAGATTTTGGCAGCCAAAGCACGTTTTTTGATCTGGAGAATTGATAGACCAACAGTGAATGTCAAAGGCAATAAAAATTGTCCAAATTCATAGTCTTTAACTTAGGCACTTAACCCTCTTGACAAGAGTGCATGTTGACTCACTGCAGCCTTAACCTCTCAGGTCTTGACATAGAGGCATTCGCTTTCGGTCCACGTTGCCAGCAACGGCGAGGCAGGTCCTGAAATTTTTCATCAGTGAGCATTTCAGTCTCTGCAGAAGACCAAGCTTGGGAAATCCTTAGCTGCTGCTTTCATTTTATTGTCACCTCTTGTAACTTAGTCTAAGAAAGACTCTGTTGGAGACAAGTCTTGTAACTTAGTCTAAGAAAGACTGTTGGAGACAAGGACAATGCAAGAGAATGCAAAATTAGTGGTCAGTAACTAACTGCAAATCCTCAGGGCACACTACATTGAGTGAGGTGCTGCACCACTCTCCCATGGCAGTACCCTAATATTCTTTTCCAGATAGGACAAAGGTTTTTCAGGGACTCTTGTACTGAATCATCTGCTGAGTTTTGCTATGCCAAGTGTAGTCCCTTGGACTTGCTAGATCTAAAGCAAGGCTGGATGGGAGTTAATTTCCTGCCATATTCCCATGCAGCAAGTGGCGATAAGGGACGCACTAGAGGAGGGAATCTTTTGTATTAGATCTTTGGCCCTCATTTGCAAATCAGGCTCATGAACCTTTTCTGTTTTGATAAATAAATAAACAAATAAAGCAGGATATCACGTAACAGGAACCTTCCAAAAAGGAGGAAGGAGAGAAAGAGTGTGTCTTCTTGAAACTCTTTGCAGTTTTATCTTTGCAGGGTTTTTTAATTCCATTTTCTGGTCACAAAGGATATGTAGAAAGATGACAGTACGTCCGATTTCAGCACTTTTCTTATTACCGGTTCTCATGCACTGGGAGGGGAGGCGGAAGAGTAAAAAACAAACAAACAAACAAACAAACAAAGAAAACTAACTATCCATTGACCATCTATCGATGATAAAACAGGACTGAGTGTACTCTGGCACCTCATGAGTCTCTTCACCACTCTCCTGCTTGTGCTGCGTGTATGGCCATGACCCTGCCTCCAGCCAGCATCCCCATTGCTGCTGCTGGGGCACAGCCCTCCTCACTGCCTGGGCAAAAACAGGCAGCAAAGGTCCAGGCAGGAGAGGATTCCCCACAGTTTGCTGCTCAGCTGCTGCATGGCCGGTTCATGGCAGGCAGAAAAACACAGCTGAAGGTGTCCAGAGCCCTTCCCAGCTCTGCCAGCTGCTTCTCTATCAGAAAGTGATGACACATCTTCCACACTTCTGTAAGGCACGTGGAGATGTGCAGATGAGGAGTGCTACTCCATAAAAACCTCTTAATTACTATTCTTCTCCTGTCCTGAAAATGTCACACAAACGCCACTTTTCAGTATAATAGTTTCTTCCATCCAGGGATGGGATCACCTCTGTTCTTCAAGGTGAGCATAATAATGTTGCATCCCCTCGCTGCTGAGATTGCACTGCTGGCACTCAGTCAGAGTAAGAAGATATTTAAAGAAATCAGAGTTGAGTCTTTTGTCTCTCCTAGATCACATTTTGTGTTTCATACATTTCACTTCTCTTGAGATGAAGTGATAGGCATATCTCTTGAAAGGGCTGTACTGTCTTACACTTCCATTTATGTCTTTCAGAAATCCTGCTTGATGAAGGTATCCTGTTCTCGCTGGGTACCAAAAACACTGTGCCACCTGAACACTTATTGATTGCGGTGTTTAGAGAATGCTGTATTCTGTCATCTTCCAGTATATGGTTAATATATGAGATGAGACAATGTTCCCTGTCAAAGCACGCTTTGGTATATCGACTTTGTCAGTAGTGCTCAGAACAGAACAACAGATCCGATTTCATTAAGGAGACTCAAAAAGGCACCACTGTACTCCAAAAAGCCATAATCTGTCCAGCTGTCAGCTCTTCTACTAAACTAGTTAAATACATTGATCAAAAGCCAATTACTTACTCAAAGGTATGTTTGAGGTATACCTTGCATTGGTATTATTATGGTAAGCCTTTTCAAACGATCCAAAAGTCTGACCTGCAAAGAGAAATGACTCTTCAGAAGACCTCTTCTTGTCCTTAGGACATCACTGCTTGAGGACCTTCTGCTGCTCCAAGATCTGCGAATCAAAATAACCTGAAATGTGACCTGGGTCCCAAGATGGCCAAAGGTATCTTTAAATGCCTAATTTCTGTTCCCTTGCCCCATTCCCATAAATACCCAGGGGACTTGTTCAGCCAATACTTCTGTGGGTAAAGATTTAGACTGAAATTACTGGAGACTCAGGCTTTTCCACACCAAGGAGTGGGAAGCTGTTTCTCCCATGATTTTAGACGATGCTCATTTTTGCTTGTATGTCTTGTTTGTATGAGCGGTCAGCTAAGGAAACCTTATTGCACACCATATTAAGCTTTTAAGAAAGGAAAATATTACCAGGTAAAAGACTTACTGTTTGCTTATACTAAACTCTGTGGCTTTTCATTCAGTTGCTGTTAATATGACTGCATATAAATATATATATTTTTAAAAAAGGATAATGTACTGCAAATACATCCAACTAACTCCCTATGGAGTTATACAAATGACAATATTTTTTCCCCTGTATCTTCACACAAAAAACCATCTCGTCCTGGCAGACGCCATTTCTCATTCAGACCTCAAGTGAAAAGCTGGTCTATAAGAAAGTCATTTAGCTGAGTGATTCTGCTTTATCTCATTTAGATTTCAATGATGTGTTTTTATTAAATAGAACAAAAAATACAGCAAAGAGCACCATCAATAACATGCTTGTTTGAGGGGGCACCAGGATGCAGTTATCTGCTGTAATCTTTTTTCACCAAGATTAATCTTAACATCCACCATTTCTAAGCTTTACACATTGGACCTCATAATATTTACTGTGCTTTTATCTTACAGTGTGTAAGACTGCATCCCAAAAAGTGGGTGCTTTACAGTTAATTGATTATTTTTTTTTCTCCAATAATTGTTTAAAGTGATGTTTTGGTTATTCCCAACAAGAAATTGTCATGAGGATTGAATAAAAGCCATTTTGATAAAGTCTTTACACGTGCCATTCTGTGTTTTGTTTCTGAGCCTGTAGCTGCATCAGACAACCAGCAAAGGTGAAGTACGAGTGGGAGAACATGAACCAAGCACGGCTGCAAGTTTCAACTTGGCTGAGTTTTCACTCCAATACTAGTTCAAAGATTTCCTTCAAGCTTAGCTAATGGTGCCATGAAGCAGCCCCAAAATGGCAAGAGTGACAAAACATTTTTGTTTCAAGATATAAGAGTAAACCAAACCGGGGAAAAAAAAAAAAAAAAAAAAAAGAAGAAATAAAAAGAGAGACACACTGATGTATTTTCTCCCACCATCCACAGTTCTCCCTTCTTCATCAGTTTTTTCACTCTCTGAAGTGTTAAACACAGCTTGACTTGTTAAACTTCTTGACTTTCTTTCACCTTGCTCCTCTTTATTTCTAAGCAGTTTAGGGTACAGTTTGAATAAGAGTCGTTCTTCAATGGGTATGAAAGAGTCATTTGAAGTAAATACGTTAAGTTCACTTGATCTTTTATGCTCTTTAATTGTCCAGAGCTAGACGTTAAATTTTACTTTACTGCCTGCCTAACGACTACTAAAACATTTCACTGTCTGGTCAACAGTTTGAAAATACCGGAGTGGGGTACACGAGGTACTGGTGAGCACTGGGACACGGGGCGGGCTGGGCAACGCCTGCCCGACCTCCGGCACTCCCACCGGCCGGGGGGGACACGGTGCTGCCAACACGCCAGGCGCTGCCGTCCCAGGCATTGCCAGGAGTTTGCCATCCAACTTAGAGCATCTCACAGCAATCTGATTTTCAGAAGTGCTGGAGACTTGCTTTCTGAATTCGTACCTCTGTCATAGCACTTATTTGGCATTCTGGTACAGATAAATTTAATAATGCTAGTGATGCTAGGAAAAGGTAGGCCTTTAGCTTTTATAAACAAAAACATCTGTCTGAAGGTTTGAGGCAAACAAAGAAAAGTATTGCAAATGTGAAAGTGAATTTACATTATTTATATGAAAAAGCATTCATAAATAATATTTGGTATTATTCTTTGTGTTACTTATGTGATAAAAATGAGTAAGGATACACAGCTTTAAGGAAAAGCCCTCTGAAGATGCAAAAATGCTTTGGAAATAGATATTAATTACAATTTACAACAGGCCCCTAAAGTCAGAATTATTATCCCACCTTTTAAAATAAGAGCTTAAAGAACTGATCCAAATTCCGCAGTCAGTCTAGGCATGGTCAAGAAAAGACTAGGGACCAATGACATTTCTTTTTAGCATACAATTATCTTTCCTTTAGAGCACAGCTCCACTTCACAGAGTTAAAAAGTGTAACTGTGAACAATATATGACACAGAGTGAATTTCTATGATGGCATCGTATGCCTAAGGATACGATTCTCAGTAACTCTTGCCTTTACGATGTCTGCCTGATTAAGCAGATCAGGAATGCATACACGGGAGCATTACCTTTTTTGGCATGTTAGCAACATATTTTTTTGCTTTTGGAGATAATCAGACCATAAGAGGGTCATCACATTTCTCTCACCTCCCAGCAATGAGCACACTTTAATGGTTCCAACAACAAATCTCCTCGCTGGGACAACTGCTGCTTTTCCCAGCTATGATCCCAGCCAACAGAACCCCATCTCCCAAGAGCTGGTCCCAGCATGTTTAACAACATCATGCAGGTACCTACCAGAGGATGTCAAACTCAAAGACTTCATTATGTTTGTGCCTGGAAGAATGGAGCAAATACCTCACTGCCTTTCCCAGCCTGTGGCGCTTCAGCAGCTTTGCATTCCTAAATGGAGTGGGAGGGATGCGCAGGGCAGGGAGCACAGGTCTCATCGGACCCAGAGTCACGACGGCCCCACGTATGCCAGCACTCACCTCTGGAGCAATGCAGAAAGTTTCAAAGGGGTTGAAATCAGGTCACTAACGAGAATTTTTTCGAAAGTTTATGGCCTCATTTTTTAACCGTATACAAAAAAAAAAAGCCCAGTTGCTCAATAATCAGCTTAAAGGGGATGTTCATGGAAGTGTAATCAGAACAACATAAGCCACATTTCTACCTGAAGAAAATCCAGTGTGTGAGATCACAGTGTGAAAAATAATATGTAATCACCAGTTTAGAAGTGGGCATTTATCAGTATAAATGCTGAGATGATTCTAGTAACAAGTGGGGTTTTTTTCCTGATTTGAAGTTACAAATACTTGTTTCAAGTACCTTTAGTAGAGCCTGGGCATCCAGACAAATTAATATCAGAAGGCATAAGGACCTTTGCTGGGTATCCAACCAAAGTCCATAAAAATAAAATGCTGCTACAAGATTTATTTTCCACGTGGAAATGCCTCACAATTCAGTGCAGAGTGAGGAGGCAGCAGTAACCTGTTGAGTTCCTACTAATAGCTTTGGTGTCTTTCTTGTTGGCCACATGCATGAAGATCTCCACTTTGAGGAATCTTATTCATTACCTGGAGAATGATGTGAGAAAGATAATACTGTCTGGCCTTGAATTCTCAACCCCCACCAGGTCCTGAACTCACTTACTTGTCCCCCGTGTCCCCCACATGTGCCTCTGCTCTGAGACCTTATTCACACTCATCCACATCAACTGTTTGAACTCAACGTGTGAATGATTATTTACACTCTAAGGTCTGAATCCAAGCTAAACAATGCTAATCAAAATAATTGCTGTGAAGAGACAGAAATGTGCTTTGTATTAAAATGCACCGAATTTTCAAGTTTCTTACCAATAAGTATCTGCAACACGCTCATCAGTTCAATACCAAAAGTAGCAAACATCCCACAGTTCATCAAATTTAACCTTTCCCAATTTATTATTCTTATAATTACCTTTATTGAATAACTGTACTTAAGCATGGTAGTTGCAACAAAATAAAATTAAGAATACATTAAGGCATGTCTAAGTGCAGAGTCCTACTGTGCAGGAGTTTACCCTGGAACGTATGGACCAGATCTCCATCCCATCCATGTTATGTTGCCTTGGCAACACGGAGACCTTAAAGAAACGGTTAAGCACTCCTGTGCAGTAAAGCTGGCTTAAATTTTTCAGGAGAAACATCATAAATGCCTTTTTTAGTAAACTCAAGGATGTTATATTTGTGGCTGAAATATCAATGCAAAAAAATAATCAAGGAACTGAAAATTGTTTCCCCCTGCTTTCATCTTTCTTGACTATAAAATGTTAGAAAAAGGTTAAGTTCTTTGCCAATTTGGGACAAATGAGGCTGGTGTGCTTCACGCAGCCTGTACCGAAAGGCAGTGTCGCAGAAGACTAGCTTATGACTGAGAGTGACATGTTTCTGCAAATACCGTGCGCACAACCCTCTGCAGTTTTCCATATATACCATAACAAGCTCTTCTCCTGGGAAATGTTCCCATGTTTATTTTACTCTTCCAACTAGAAAATGTAAATGTCTTTCTTCCTTCTACATCTTCTGTCTTTGCTTCTCTGTATTTTGCAGAGCATCTTGCCACCGAGCTGTGGTATCACGGCAGCACAAATCTGTAAGTATAATCCAGCCTGCTTCACATGGGGTGCCAGCCTCAAAAACTGCCAGATAATTCGTGGAGGAAACAGACATCAGAGTGAGCACTCCGGAGGAACCGAATTCCCACATGGCAGAGTCAGAAACTTTCCATTTTGGACAGCGCGTGCCCGGTTGCTGCCAGCCCGCGCTCTGGGCGCAGGACAGTCCCCCTCCTCCTCCTCGGCAGCAACCTCAGCTGTAAATGCAGAACTGGAATCCCAGAGCAGGGCGATGCAGGGAGAAGCTGGGCTTGTTGGAAAACACTAACCACCCACTTGGTGGTGACCACTTGGTGTCACCACTTGTCGTGGCGACACCAGCCCCGTCTGAGCAGCGGCCCTTCCCCTGGCGTGGGCTGGTGGCCAGAGCTGGGCAGATGCCCTAGCCCCACTTTGGCGGTCGCTCTGCTGCTGCAGGTCAGAAGAAAACTTTCCTCCAGCTGCAGGATCCCATAACCCACTGGGCACTGCCTGAAGCTGGGCACTTGCGTGTCCCACAATTAAGAAATAATGGGCTTTCTGAAGTGATTTATTTCCATAGATTTAGTGTCAGCTCTGAAAAGACACAGTTTAAATTATTGCAGGTCCCCAAAGCATCGTCCTGACAAAGCATCTCAGAGACCTGTTTAGATAAACTTTCCTGCTTAAGCAGAAGGATGGATGGAGACTTGCTCCTCCAGATACTCTGGAAACAAGGACAACACCACGTGTGCGTCCCCAAACCAGCATGATGGGTAGCTGGAAATGCCACATGCGGGCGGTGACAATGCTGCTGTACACGTACCCAGACTCCACTCTGAGCGACTGCTCCTTGTTCCACCTCTCTGGAGGAAGCACTGTCCTGCAGCTCGTGCAAGAGAGCAGAGAGGGACCCAGGATCAGGCTGAACGGGCAGACAGCCAGTTAGCTGGGAAAAAACCAAACTCATTAACGGAAAAAACAAAGTCCCAAACTGTCATGTTTAGGAGTCACAAGTGCTTTCAGTCACAATCACTTTCTGTCTAAGCAGGAGGAGCACACACAACTCAAAAAGAGACCGGCTTATCGGTGAGGACAGCAGAGATAAATCAATAAATGTCTGGGTCTTGATTAACTGTGGGATCGAGCCCTTCAGCATCACCCTTGCAGCCCCCAGCTCCAGACTGTGGAAGCCAGAGCATCCTGCCCGTTACTTGAACCAGCTCCTAGCAGTCCATTCTGCTTGGCTCCAGGACGCGGCAGGAAAATGAGAATGCCAAAGCCAGGCCAGACCTTCACCACTTGGTCCCCAGTGTCATATAGCTTCTTATATCCAGGCTGGCTACTGCTAAACCAAAAAATAATCAATTTACAGAAACATGTTCTCATGACCTCACATTAAGTGTCATTGGATCTACATCGAACATCATTTTTGGTTTGTTTTTCCAAGAAAATCTTCAAAAGCTCATGCTTTTGATCCAATATGAGCAAGAAAACTTTCTGAAATCTCAAGGACATATGAGGAATGGGACAACTACAACCCACAGGTTTGGAGCCAGTGCTACTTTTCGCTTTCTTGAAGCGTGACAAGAAACAGCTCCTAGTTTCTGGTTCCGAGAAAAAAAATGGATTTTTAACTTTGCCAGCTCTCTGTGTGGCTGCGCTGAATAACACATGACACAGCTCTGCATAGTTACCGTATGAAAATGATGAATGGATACAAAATGGAAGGAGCAGCAAAAGTCATTTTCCCATGGCCTTGAAACGCAATGGAAGCTGAACAGATCTCAGACACTGCCACAAACCTCCACCCAGGTCTGTGCACAGACCAAAAGAAAGGTGTTGTTAATACATCTTTTATGAAGTGACAGGTGTAGTCTAGACCAAAAAAAAGCTCATATATATATATATAAAAACATTCAGTTTCCTCAAGCTAAAATCCCCAAGATTTTTGTGTCGTTTTGCTCTCTCCTCCTATGACATCTGCACTGGTAGCAGTTACGGTAAGCAGAGAACATGTTTTCCATTGATATAAGCAACAAACAGCATATATGGAAGAACAACTCAATATATATTAAGAGTAATCTATCAGTACCTCAAAGGAGCATGGGAAATTGTGGGCATGCTAGCTGGGGGGAGGTCTCCCCTCAATAAGAGCAACACACTGGTTTGATAATTTTGATTTTACAATCAGCGTGACTCGGAGAGGCCCCTGGACTTACACGGCGCACTTCCATCACTTTAACCTGCAAAATGGGATTGGAAATAAAGTTACACCTTCTCAGCCGCTCAGTCCTGGAGATGTGGTGTGTGCTGCCGATTTCACAGTTGTTTTGCACTTCTGGACTTCCCAGTCTGTGCAAAACCAGAAGGGAGCAGAAAAGAAAACCTGCACCAGCAGGGGTGTGGGAGCATGGGTGATTGGAGGGGAAAGCCTTTTAGAAGCTGCTAAAAGATTTGTTGATAAAATCAGGAGGGTATTCTGGTTATAAAGCCAGGCAGGCGTTCACAGAAGGTGATCTCCTGCCTAATCACACGCCACCTTTTTGCAGAGAAAGCTGCCGTGCTGCAGATTGCACTTCTCCATGGCAATGGGTTTTGCAATGCAGCAATCAAAAGATGAAGAAAAATGCTGCATCACTCTCTGCCTTTTACACTCTGTCCATTATTTACTTACATCATGACTAATTTCTCTACTAGAAATGAAGTGATGAACGCTACCAGGCCAGAACTTCCCTGTTGCTTGAAATTGCTTCTCAGCCACCTGAAAAGAGAAATTTCAGAGAGAATGGCTTCTATTGCCCAATCCATCTTCAGATGAGAAACCCACCGCCTAATCATTATTTATCTTACCTAGGCAAATGGTAACATCTATCTGTTTTTTTCCTGATGCTGCAACGAAGGGATGACTGGGCACAGAGACATTCATTATAAGGAAGGTTGCCTACATTTAGGAAAAACAAGAAGAGAAAGAAACAAAAAAAGAAAACATCAGTAGCAGGGCAGGACTGAGTTGTCCACACACACTCTCCTGGCAGCCTTGACCAATCTTGTAGATTTGAACATAAGATAGCTACTCTATTTGATTAAAAATACACTGAATTTGGATTCTGATTATTCAGAACACAGTATTCCTTGTTGTGAAATAACAGGGGAATTTTCCGGGGGGAGAGGGAGCTTTTTTTTTTTTTTCAATAAGATAACACAAGCAGCTGCTTTCTGAGGAGGAAAAAAATCCAATCTTTTTCTTGTTAGATTTAGGGAGATCTTGAATTTTCAAAGGTAACTACAGCCTTGAACGTGGCAAAGGTGCCGAGGACAGTGCAGAGTGGAGGGAATTTCCCAGCGGGGAAGGGGCAAATAAACATCAAGATTTGACATCCCCAGCTGGGATGCACCATGCAATGCCAGAGCAGAGCAGAGCACATCCAGCATTGACCAAACCCCATGAAACACCCGCCTGCACGAGCCCAAAGGTGCCCGCGGGGCAGCGCCGGCTCCTCTCTGCGGCCCCATTGGCACCGAACGAGCCACATTTTGCTGCGGTGCCGCGGGTAATTGGCACAAACCTTTGAAAGCTCAGTCTTGGTTTCATCCGTACTCCAGAGCCACAGAAAACTTGCTATCAGGACTCGTGAGAAACTTACAGATTTGAAGTGTTATGAAGAGCTGTACCAGAATAGCTGTGCTTGATTTTCATGGATGCAATTGTGCTAAAACTCTCCACATTGTCTCAGAAATTAGGAAATGCAGCATTCAGTGCAGAGGAAGGGCAGTAAAAGCACACAGCAGCATTATTAATAACATCATTCCAGAGCAGAAACGTATGGAAGTTCCTGGAAGACAGTATGTGAAATTCAGATCAAAAAAATGAGGTCGTATTTGAATGGTTGTGAAGAAAGACCTTACCCAGCGCCTTTCTAACAGAAAACAGTTCATAGAGTTAAATAAAAATCTCAGAGCAGCGGTGCAGGGCTCTCAGCGTTTTGGAGATGCAGTTAGCTCCCGACAGTTTCTCCTGCTAGCTGCTCGTCTCAGGCCCGGCAGAAAGTATAACTTCCATTCTCATCTATTTCTCTTTTTCAGAGTTCATAAGCATGCTCTTTTATTAAAAGTTAAAAGCAGCGCATAAATTAGGTGCTTTTCCTTGTGAGGACGAGGCTGCTTTTAAACTGCAGGCATATGTTAAATTAGAAGGAAGTTAACTTCAGAAATCCTAGAGCAGTGCAAAACAGTTGCCAGCAAGACAGAATGATTTATTCATGCTCTGCAACGAGCTTACACAACGAGGGAAGTTGTTCCTCTCCTTTCTCTCCAGGCTGCACAATCTGCCTTGACACTCGACCAGTCGAAAGTCCATTAAGAGGTGCTTCATTATTGATATTGTGAATTGATTTAGGATTAAATTAATTATACATGCCCAGCCAAAAACTACTGCAGCGTCCCGTAAGCACCTCTCCTGGACAGTCTCCCTGCAGCTGCGTGCTCTCCAGGAGCGGCCACGGCCAGGCAGTGAGCACGTACATGCAAATAAGCAATTTGTTAAATACCGTAAACACCTTTGTCGTAATGCTTCGGTGTGTTATTTTTAATATAGAGAAGTAGTTGCATACAAAACTTTGTTCAATGCTTGGCAGTATTTTGGACCATTAGGCATGAAACCTCGTGGAACAGCTGCTTTTTGCTTTTATGTTCAAGACATTTTTCCAAGTTGTTGGGGTTTGTCTGCGTGGATCTTTTTTTCTACTCTGAATCCATTATTTGCCCCCAGCTGAGATTTATAATGGTATTTTATCACACCACATGTACTTGTCAGCCTAGGGGAATACTCCCTGATTTGTTGTTTTTTCTCTTTCCTCCCATAAAATGCTTCATCAGTTCTGATGATGTAAAAAGTTTATCAGAAGCCAAAATTGCAGTTAAGGCGTTATCATACTCCCCATTCTCTAGGATGAAGTCTAAGTATTGATTCCAGTTATTTTTGTGACAGAAGACTTGCTTGAACTCCCGCTCAGGTCAAATGAAGGACCCCAAAGGACCTAGCTGGCCCAGGATCTAGTGAACAATTTCCAGCAAAGTTCTTAACAGGTCTAATTAAATTTTTAAGGTCAAGACTTTTTCAATGTCAAATTGGATTTTCAAGTAAACACTGTTTTTCCACAGAGTTTCTGCAGAAAAATGCTTTCCCCTTTATTGTAGGATGGCAGCCTGAGAAGTGAAATGTTTCCACCCAGAGATGCCACTGCGGAGGTTCCTCCCGGAGAGCAGAGCCTGGCTGCCTGCGCCCCTCGCCGGGATGCCCACCCTGTGTCCTTCGGGAGCACGGCAGGTCAGCTCTCCTACCCAAACTGCAGGTTGAATAGCTCGCTCAGGCTGCAGAGGAGAAGTTTTAGCCTGCAATCTTTTTGGACAATATGCAAATGTTCCATAGCTTTCTGGGTCAGCCCCTCACCTCCTGCTGCAGCGAGCGGCTGAGGAACACGCTCGGTGGTGGTGGTGAGCTTCATCTTCTTGCAGGTAGGTCAAATTGGGCTTGATCAGGGCACGTTTAGCAAGTACCTGTGCGAGTAGCAATCCTTTTTCACATAAAACCACGTATTTATAAGGATGCTGTTCATTAGATGCCATGCTTCTGCAAGAGGAGCACATACTTTTCATTTATTTGCACACCTTTTTCTTTTCTGCACAAAAATACGTTCACCAACTTCAGTAAAATCTTCCACACAGATCAGACAATCTGTTGCCACCTTGTAATACTTGTAATCCTGAAACCGATAAGAAGGGGAAAGAGAAAGAGTGAGGCAGTAATTGAGAACAAACCCCCTCTGGCCCCACTGCCTCGTTAGCAATACGCCACGCATGGGCTGTGGGAAAAGCCACCAGCCAGCTGAAAAATGAGTTTGTTAAAATCTGCGTACAATAAACAGTCCATGTGATGTATGATTTATAAAGTGTAACAGCACTCTTGAAAAGGCTTTTAATTTCAGAAAACCCACTCTAGCAGGAAAAACTGTGCTATGTGAGGAACACAACGGGCATCCGGGCAGAAAAACTCTCAGATGGGGCAACGCGCCTGTCTAGCATATTTGCATGTTGTCACTGCAAGTATAAGGGGCTAATAAGAATAAGAGTGCTGCAGGCCAGAAAATAGCAGAAGGGAGAATTTATACCCTGAACAGTAAAGGATAAGCTGTGCGAGAAGAAAAATACCTCGGAAGGAAGTAAACCAGAAAGGTAGGAGACAAGCGCCTGAGCAAGGGCAGCGGCACCCCTGGGTGAGCCCACTCTGAAAGCTGCGGGCAGTCTCGGCCGCCAGATCCTCCTTGCCTCTACGTTATCTTTATTTAAAATTTAGCACTGTGCTAATTACATTATTTTGTTAGAGAGAGAATTTTCTGGGAAATAACGACAGTAATGTCCTACACATAACCCAGATCTGTTTGTACTTCTAGTAGAATTACTTTAATGATCATTTCTGACAACCGAGTTGTTGAACAACTTTACCCGACACATCTCCATATAAATCTGTGGCAGGAGCAATGCTTTTGCTCAGCCGTGAGTGACCTTTGTCTTCCCACAATGTTCTGCCCAGGTGTGTTTGTACGGTTTATATTCCCAGTCTTGGTTAGGGTCGCTATTATGTACAACCCACTACATCCTTGCAGAGTTTCCTTGCGGTTGCAAAAGCAGATTTCTCCTGCATTACCTCCTGTAGATCATTAATCAAGAACTTCAATTTCAGCAGACACTCCAGTAAAATAAATGGACAAATAAATTCCTTCTATCAATGAAAAGTGATTCATAACCACTTTTTGTTTGTATCCACAGTAATGGAAGAAGATGAAATTCAGCTTTCTCCAAGGTTTTTTTTTTTTTTGTAACATTATGAGGCAACTATATCGATAGCTACTTTCTACATTGAAAGTATAAATACAGACTAACTGAAAAAAAAATCTATTTTCAGAGTTCTTATTGGGATTTTAGTGAATTTTTAAAATCCCCATCTTTGAAATGATAAAATTACATTTCATGTTATTCTTCAATTTGGAATGTTTTCAAGGGACCAGTTTCATTTTTCTATGCTTTCCACAGTCCATCAAAAAAATGCCATCAGAGCAACAGCAAAGTTTTGTTCTGGATTTCAAAGAGACTGACTTTTAATCTCCATTGCACCACTGATCCGTACCTCAGCAATTCAATTAATTGCCTTGTGCGTTTGTTTTCATTCCTTTCAGTTTTCTACCTTGCCTACTTAATATTAAAATTTTCCAGAGCAGGGAATATTACTTACGGGATTTCTGCAGCACCCAAAACATTGGAGTCCTAATCTACATACTAATACAATGTAAATAGCTTATTTCTAAATATTTCTTTTGTATATCATAATGAAAACAAGTTTTCAATAATGTAAAGACAACTGGGCTGATTAAAGACTAACTCCTGGGGAAGGACGAACACTGCTTCTATCTTAAGGGATGCATTTAGAAATTATAGCTCCCTTTGGCAGCTGGAAAGATACTGGAATCTATTATTCATCAATCAAGTTGTCATCACCTAGAAGATCAGATGGTGGCCCAAGAGACATAGCCAATATAAGTTTCTAAATTTCTCAAGAATAAATAATAAAAATAAAATCAAACTTAAGGAGGATTTGGTCAGGGAAGAGAAGAGGAGGGCATGGCAGGGAGGCACAGGAGGGGCAAACGCCCTCATCACTAAGGCAGCATGAGATACTGCGTGTCTTGGTGAGCAAGGCTTTATACAGAAGTCCGTAAAACAGTCTCACAAGTAAGACTCGGTAAGCATAGTCTAGATAAAATTAACATAACGCAAGTATGAAGTGTGTTGAAAATCACCAGCCAATGAGCGGTTATTGGTGTCCCCTGTGAAGATGAGAGGACAGATGGAGACCCATGGTGTGCTCCTGCTCAGACTCAGGGGCTGGAGCAGAGAAGACACGGATATAATTTGTGGATGACAGCAAGCTGGGAGTGGTTGCAAGCGCCCTGGAGGACAGGACCAGAATTCAAAATGCTCGTGACAATGGTGGAAGTGCTGTGAAATCAGTAAGATGAAATGTAGTGAAGGTGGTTACAAAGAGTTACGCTTAGAAAGGAGGAATCAACTACACAGACAAAAAATGGAGAACACCTGGCAAAGCAGCAGGACAGCAGGAAGGGCTCCTCTGATGCCTGAATACAAAACAGCAGTTAACTAACAGTCTCACCTGCAGATGGGCTGGCCACAGGATCAAGACTAAGAGAGGGCTTTTGGAGACCAGCTGCTTCAATAGGTCTGGAAATAAATCCCTGGCTGGCGGTCACCCAGCCAACTGGGAATGTTGCATCAGTCCCCGGTGCTGACTGTCCCCAAAGACGTCTCCCCATGCTCAATGCTGTTTTCGATTTACAAGAGAGGGGGAAACTGGGGAACCAGCAATTTGGGATTGCTTGACCCAAACTACCCGCTCTGAACCGGAGGCTCTCATGCACCCCCACGTCTTTCCCACAGTAATCCCTTGGGTGAGCCCAAAGTGGCTATTGATGTCTCCCTGTCCTAGAGCAACCCCAGGTGCCCTCATTTAACAGTGGAACAGAGGGAAAACAGGAAAAAAGACCATTAAAAAGGTGTATTTTTAGCAAATATGTAACAAAAGCATTTCAGATCATTCACTCTGAGTGTCCCGTTATCAAAATACATAGAGTCATCTCTCAGCCCTTAATATGGTTGAAATTACCTTACCTGTCCTCTCCATTATTCTTGGTGACAAGTGAACAGTATAAATGCCCCACAGCTCTAGGATAAATATACTTCCCATACAGATCAGGTTAGATGATATAGTGCTAACAAACATATCCATGAAAAGACAATAGACGTGCTAATCTATAAAGATTTAGATGAAGGAAGAAACCATCAATCTCTCAAGAGTTATCAGTTTGGTTTTCTCCCTGTGTTACTACAGAGATTTCTTTTTAAACTATCTACCCTTGCTACTCAGGAGATTATGCATGAATTGCAGCTGGAATACAATTTTTCCTAAAAAATTGGGGATTTACCAAAAAGGCATCCATCTGCAAAGTGTGGGAGAATTCCTTGACAAAGAAACTATCTCCTCTTTGAAACTTCTGTTTCCTTAATTAGTAAAGCTCTTACTATGTATTTAACAGTAGGAATAAAGGAGGAAAACAGACAAAAATAGCATTCCAGCACTGCTATCAAAACAAATAAAAGTGTGGCTTCCGAAAAGCTGTGCCATATGTATTTATAAACACTTTGGTCTGGTTTTTGTTGTTGTTTGAGTGCTTCATCACTTTCTTTCCTCTTTATCTTAGAAGACATTTGCTGTTTCCCTAACCCACTCAATGCTTTGTAACTCAGCTGGTGCCAGCACCAGGTATGGCTCTTCACAAGACGGGCTGTCCATCGCACCAGGGGACAGGAGAGACCCAAAACAGCCTCTTGGCTCTTCCCGTCTCACCTCAGCTCCAAGGCCACCAGCCACCAAAGGAGAGTCTCAGCTGTCCCCGACCGCGGGCTCAGCACTCCCTCACCCACGCAATCCCAGAGACACGGAGGGAAATGGTTTCACTGTCACCTTACTATGCTCTACACCAGCTGGAACTCGAGACAGCCAAATCAGCAGAAAACATTACAAAATTATTCCAAAAGCCATTAAGGAAAAACCTTTTCTTCAGGCAACCTGTACCACTTTCAAGCCTAATAGGAATTTCAAACCCCTGGCATTTCATTAGGTTGAAAACAGGGAAAATTAGCATGCTTGTGCAAAGATTGTCAGCTTGCGAGGTGACGCTGCTGGCTATTTCAGTGCTCAGCCCTGAAGGACCTCAAAAAAGGGACAATCCTTGCTATCCCCTGGGGCACAGCATGGCAGCAGCTGAGTGCTGCATCTCTGCCTGGAAAAACACGCTGAAGTCAATGTTTGGTCAGGGTGGAACCTAAACCGGAAGTTTAAGGAGGGGGGATCCAATTTCCAAACAGGAATTCGGTAGGACTGTGGACTTCAATGGCTTCCAAAGAAGCAGAGCCATATCCCCATCAGCACAAAATACAACACGTTCTTTCAGCCGGTCCACACGCTGTGTATGACCCCAGAGTTGTACCAGCAAATCTCTAGCAAAAAGATTCTTTTGCTCGTTGCTGCTGTCAGTTCCATAAGGCCAGGCAGCTCTGCAAGACAACACTGGAGTCACCCACTACTAACTGAAAAATTAACCAAATTCTAGACAAATGGCACTCCTGACTGATGACATCTTATCTGGAAAGAAGCCAGGGCTAGATTCAGCCTGAGTCCACCATTTAGGTAAGAGGAAAACATGGGCAACATTAACTGAGAATCTCACAAGGCCACTGGTGGGAAAAGATCTGTTCTTTTTATTGTTATGCTGCTTAAAATCTGCCTTTTTCTGCGTATGTTAAGTGATAATTCACATCATGTTTTCTTCAATGAATGAGATAGAAACGCCTTCCATTTCTACATAAATTAGAAGCATTTATACTCTAAACAACTGAATAGTTATTTGCTAAATTATAATGATGCAGCTCTAGTCCAACTGATGTCGATAGTGATTACTTGTCGATGTGATTAAGGGGTCACTTGCTAGTGGCAAATAAGACACCCTTTGCAGAACATTGCTATAAAAGTCCCACAGCGCTTTAAAAATGATGGCCAGCAGTCCACAGGTGTTTCCCGCACTGATGCAGGGACATCTCCAGCGCAGGAGGCTGCTCCCCTGGCAGCACCGCCAGCCCTTGGACGTGCTCTCCCGGGTCTCTCCAGGCCGGTCCGGGATCCAGCCCCGAGCACCTCTGTACCGAGGGGCATCACACTCCCCCTCGGGAGGGGAAGGCGCCTATGGGACACGGTGTGTACAAAAGAGCCTGCACCGCTTTTCGAGTGGGAGTTAACAGAGATTTCTAAATGGCCAAATATTTTAAATGGTTATCTGTTTTGTACCTGCACTCCACACCACGCACACACGCTGGATGTGCACAGGAGTAACTGTCAGCATCTCATGGCCTCTGCCCACAGACAACATCTCCTCCGTCCTTCTCTGAAATGCTACAGCCATGCACCGGAAACCTCAACGACAGGTTGGGAGGGAGCAAAAAGTAAGAATATATTCTCTGAAAGATCTGAATGCAGGATTAATTACATACATTTGACTTTGGCCAGGACATCCATCCTGCAGTTCATAGGAAATCAGGTTGTACAGCCACATTTGACACATCCTCTGCAGACGGAGCCTGTGGTGTTCCAGCACCCCAGCTCCATGCCGGGGTATTTGTTCAGCATTGACTCATCGCAGAAAGTGCCATCTTCAGTCACAAAAAAAATCCTTACAGCATCATGAAATTCCTATGAAATCTCTCATCCAAGCACTGGCCAACCTCCAACCAGCTTAGTTTGCAAGATCTGACAAGATCAAAGACTGAAGTGCAATAGCCCTAGGCAACAGAAAGTACAAAAATGTATATACATCAGTTCAGTGAATACTAATTCTACCCAAAAAAAAGTTAGAAAAATAGGAAAACACCACCTGCATCTCTCTGTGAATACCCTAAGGCAACCCATAAATTATATGGCTATACCAGAATAGACATGGGTGTTAATTTATAGGGGGTGCTATATTGCTCTCCACCTCCCTGGGTGTATAGACAGATATTTTTGACATTAGTACTCACTGCCTGTGCTCTCCACAGCAATATATACAGGTTTGTCTCCCAGAAATTTCTGAATCTTCTCCTTTGTGATATCCTCATGAATAGCTTTTGGAAGTTTCACTGAGGGTAAGTGGATGTTGCCAAGAAACTCAGTATAAGATCTAGTCCTCCTGGCAACTATTTATACGTAGAATATTAAGCTTCTGTCTAAAAAATGGCTAGTGTATTCAGATACCGCTGAGTAAGTTTCTGTAGCTCTCACTGTCGCTGCTGCTTAGACTGGGCAATGACATTCCCTCTAATTCCTATGCTTCAAGAGGCTGATTTAAACCTTTTCTTTACACAATAGCAATTGTAACGTTAAGCAATAACAATCCCTTTTGACACAATGCCTTGATATTCTCCAGCAGGAATAACGCTGAAGGATAACTGGAGTAACATGGAGGGATAACAGGAGTAACCAAGGAATAGCGGGAAGGCATCAGGACCGGGCTGTTTTCCACCACAGAAAAGATGGCCATGTTTTCAGATACTACCAAGCTTTTAAGAGCCATTGAGTAAAGCCTTAGGTCTAAGCCACTCACACGAACCAACACACAGGTGAGGCTTATGAGAACTGCTCTCACAAAACAGGCAGAGTCAGTTCTTCATCCACAAACAACACCGAGAGGTACGTGCCTGGATGAGCTGTTTCCCTCTCTATGGGACAACCCAGATTGCGGCACATGAGCCACGGGAGATGAGCCTGGTCCCGCAGCAGCCCTTGGGCCAGCCTAGGAGCCAGGAGGCAAACCTTCACGTGACTCCATCATGAATCCCTTGCTCATTAGGAGAACTGTTACAAACAAGACTAATTGCTTCACACCATTTAAAGTACCATATGGGATTAGATACTCCACTGATAACAATGAGTTGATAACTGGGTCCTGAATCTTTCTGTTATCCCACTGCAGAGAAAACTTGGCCAAGAGCAGCGTTCGTTGGGCTCCCACTTGGGAAACACACGGTCCCAGGCTGGTAAACAGGCACAAAAAGGGTTATTCATCTGTAGAAGACCAGGATTCGGTGCTTTTACTGGACAGTATTGACATCAGCAGAATTTACCAAACTGATGGCTTAGAGGACGTCAGTTTGTCTATTGGATTTTAAATTGAGTTTATAATATAACATAATTCCTGCTAAGGCTGCTAACCTGGTTAGCATGCTTCCCCAGCTCCAGCCGCTTCTGAATGTAAATGCTGTTTCACTTAGTTGTTTCCCCTTCATTTACCAAGACAAAAAAAATCCCTTTTAACTTGAAGTAACTTAATAACAGGCAGAGAGTGGACAAATCTTCACACATTTAAGTCTCCATTTGACAAAACAAAGATCAATTAGATCTGCCAATTTCCTCTGCAATTCTGTCTTTGGGGAACCTGCAATAAGAAGCTGTGACGAAATGGCTTCCTTGCTGAAGAAAAGCTCTTGTGGTACTAATGCACAGTTGCTATACAGAGAGGGACCTTCAAACAGGACGTGAAGGCAGGTAGTGCAAAAAATACAGAAAAAGATATCGAAGTCTTACTTAGGGAAACCTGAAATGCATAGTCTCTCATGCTAAGGGAGCTTTTTCGAGAAGAAAACTCTACAGGAGCAGTCTTCTGTAAGAAGGGAAAGCAATAGTGATTTACTTATGTATTTCAGCACGTTAAAGCCGTTTTGGTGGCATCTGGGATTCTAGAAATGCTTTTCCATACTGGACACTTAGAGATAGTCCCAGTCAACTCCAGAATTCAATTTACAAAAGTTGTTAGGATGTTTGTATATCATGAAGGACCACTTGACTGTAGATCCATCCTATTAGCGAGTAAGCTGGATGGAGCAGCAAGCAACCTCTTCAAAAGTTTATGGCAAGATGAATCAACAAGAAGCATAAGGAATTGATAAGCAATTTCCCTGTATTTTTAGAGAGCGGTGAACACCAGCCTGTTAGCAAGCAGATGGACCCATTACTCCAGCAGGTCCCTTTCATCCCTTGATTCAGCAGGTACCTTGCAGAGGGGCTGGCTTTGATGCTCTCCAGCTCTCACCTGCTGGAGGCAGTGGATGTGTTTCACTGCTTTGCTTTCAACTCCTGATCTGTGCTCACCTGCAGATGATGAGCCTCTTGCTGGAGACCTTGCATCAATGTGTAAAGTAATTCCAACTTTTTGCCAGAGCAGTGCTCTAACTTCACGACGGCAGTAAATGCATTTGAAGTCTACCACAGCCTTTTCGTCAATACCATTCTCATCACCGCCAAGTCAAGTTAATAAGCACAGTTCATCAGCCCTGTCCCTTTGACTGCTTCTTTCCTGAAGGGGAATATAATGCATTTAACATGTCAGATATTTAAAGGGTTCTTTCATGTGCAGCCTCAGCTCATCACTAATAAAATACATTTTAGTCTGCTGTTTTGTTCCCTGTGTGCTACATGCTGTATTGAATTTAAGACATGGCTTCTCATCGCATTTTTTTAGCAGGAAATAGTCATCTGAAGATTCAATAAAGCCTTCCAGACTTTCAGTTGCCCTGTGCCAGATGCCATTAAAGAAGCACCATAACGAAGAGGAGCAACAAGCACAGGTGGGCAACACTGGTGAGACCTGTGTGCTGATCCCCCTTTCTCCGGAGCAGAGGCAGTTCCTCAGACTGCCCTCCACGCGAGGAACATTTCCGACTGCCTCTTTTCCCACAAGGCAGAGAGCGAGTGACTCGACCTGCACAGGACAGATATGGCACTGCAGGAACAATGGCAAGCAGGTGACTCCAGAGACCAAACTGATCCCATCTATCCTGCTTTTCCAAGAGGAATTACTTCCTGAGATAAAAGCGTCGCTCACAGGCTTTCAGTCTTTGCCCCAGGTAAGTTTTTTAGAAAGACACAAACTTTGGGATGTTTGTCCTAAGCAAATGAACATCATTCCTCACCTTTGGAGAACCACCAATCAATAAAAGTTAATGCCTCCCAAAGCTTCTCGATTGCAAATTCCTTTCTAATACAAAGTTAAAAACAACCTCTGAAATGCAAATAACACAGCAACTTACACAAGATGATTTATGCCATGCCATCTTTTTCATGCAAATAAATTAAAAGAAGAAAATGTAATTTAGGGTGAACTGCATTGTATAATAAAATAAAAGAGTGACATTATGTCTGCAAAACTCTGAGTGCAATGTGTTGCTGCTGTTGCTGCTGGAGGTTTAACCTTCCCAAACACAGAGAAAAAGATTCTGATTTATTTAGTTTGATTTTGTATACAAATCATTTTATGGCTTCAGGCACGTCAGGAAATGACACTTATTTTAATTTCTTTATGTTGGTGTCATTTCAAGAGAAGGCAGAGAGCTTGATTCTCAGTTAACGTTTGAAACAGCAAAGGAGAATTAAGAGCCTCCTGCAAGAGCAAACTGCCACCGACCCAAATCCCTGCACAAGTCCATGGAGCGAAGGATGTGCTCCTCGCACACCAGGCTCCCCGCACCGGCAAGTTCAGAGTGCACTGGGGGTATCAATGGGGTTAGAGCATTTCTGATAAGAAACCAGCAGAAATGCGACCTCAAAACAGGAAAGGTGTTTTGAACAAACAGGAACTAAAAGATGCAACAAAAGGTGCACGCTGAAGAAGTCAACAGCAACAAAAACATTATTAATGGGGCCTACAGGAAAGCTGGGGAGGGACTCTGGATCAGGGAGTGGAGCCATAGGACAAGGGGGTATGGTTTTAAACTGAAAGAGGGAGATTTAGACTAGATCTAAGGAAGAAATTGTATCCTGTGAGGGTGGTGAGACACTGGCCCAGGTTGCCCCGAGAAGCTGTGGGTGCCCCATCCCTGGAGGTGTTCAAGGCCAGGTTGGACGGGGCTTTGAGCAACCTGGTCTAGTGGGAGGTGTCCCTGCCCACGGCAGGGGGGTGGGACTAGATGGTCTTTAAGGTCCCTTCCAACCTAAACCATTCTGTGATTATACTAAGGTCAACACTCTGTAACTCTCTGTTCCTGCAGTATCAATCACAACAGAGAAGACAGCTTTTTCTGTGGGGGCTGCTGGAGACCAAACTCTGTAACAGCGAGGACTGGGAGCGAAGGGGAGCTGGTGCAGAGCCCCCATCCCCTGCGGCCAGGCAGCAAACCAGAGCGAGCGTGGACAGAGCGTGGGCTCCTCTGGTGTGCTTCCCCCGACTGACCGAACTGCGGCTCCCTTTGTGTTACCTTACGGTTAATGTTAACATTTGGATTTTGATTCTGCTCTATTAAACTTTATCAAATGGAGAGGAAAAATCTACTCTGATAAACTGAGCGGATATGATCAAGCCAGATGGGGTAATTGTACTCCATTCAGCAAAACCCCCCCAGCAGCAGCTTGCCCTTACAGCTACGCTGGCTGCTGTACTGTACAGCTCGCTTTAGACTGGAAGCTAAATGGGAAAGGACTTATAGATTTGTTTACAATCACTATGCAGCGACTCAGGCGGGGCGTAGAAGTGCCCTGCTATAAATAACGGCGGCGAGGGGATGTCAGTCCCAGCACAAGGAGGAATGCTAAAGCCTTCTCAAAGGGATGACTTGCACAGTGCATAAATCTGAGCCAAGTGATACTACCCTGAGCCCCACTAATAGCAAAGAGCTTGTCCTAAGCCGCTGGGCTGTCACCAGGCACTTCCAGCTCAAGGACACCCTGTTCAGGCACCCGGCCACGCCAGCTCGAGTTGGGAGAGACAAGGCTGCCAGAAGCTGGGGCATGACAGACAGCTTGTGCGCAGAACCTGGAAGGATTTTGTGGTCTCGCATCCACATAAATTGCCACTAGCAGCACATAAAATCCAAGGATTGATCTACAAGGCTCTCCAAATTTAATTTTAAATCACAAATTTCATCCAAGCGAAGACATGGGCCTTATTTTTATTTTTATTAATATTATATAGCAGTATTTATATTAATAGCAGTAAGAAAAAACTGTACTATTAAAAAGCATCAGCTACTTATAAATGAACAGATCTTTTCTAAATCAGGGTCATTTCTCCTGGTAATGATAAGAGTGTGTCAGGTAATCATAATCCTTACAGAAAAATGCTTTGCCTTCACTGCTGTCCTCTAAGATAGTAAATCTGAAACAATCTGTTTGGTTCTTAAAATATAATTCCTCTTTACTAGAACTGATCTTCTAAAACGGGCTGGAGGATGTGTCTTCTCATTTCTTCTTTTTCTCTGCATTTTCATTGGCAAAGCCTCAAATCTGCTTAGGGTTGTTTTGTTCATCTCCCAGTATGCGTGTTTTTGCAGGAAGGGGAAGTCTTCAAACAGAAAAATATCATAAGCATCAGCCAGGGACTGCAAAATCCCAAGCTCCAACTTGAATTCTGCCAAAGAGACAATGTGTGGCCTTGGGAAAAATCACCTCTCCTCCCTGCAGGCTCTCCATCTGCTTCTCGCTAATAAAATGGGATTATAATACTGCCCCATCCCAAAGGGCAGGTAAAATTTTGAAGGTGAAAATTGTGTTACAAGCATGACACATTATTATAACACAGCAAAAACCCTTTCAGGCCTCTTTTCTCTTCTATTCAGTGCAGAGCAGCCACATTTCAAAATGAAAGCTGTGGACCAGCTTCTCCATTTGCACAGATTTCTTTCAGCAGGCGGCAGATTAAAGCTGAGAGAATAATCCATAGCAATTAATTTATTCAATGAATTTAGCCTCATTTTCTGTTCACAAAATGTCTGCAAGCCATTTACCTTTTTTTTTTTTTTTTGTGGTTTACTCATTATTCACAATTATTGCAGAGTAACTCTTGGGTCTGTAAATTACTCTTGAACAATTAGCTGAGCGTATTTTAGAAGCTATTTGGGTTAGTTTCAATTTAATACACAGGGCATATTGTCTCTTCGTTCTCTACTCACCATTAAGAATAAGATGAAAGGGAACAGATGTGGCCAGGATCCAAACAGCCGCATTCACCAACTGCACCCAAAAACCCCCTGGTCGCTCTCTTAAGCCTGGTTGGCATCTGCAATAGAGAAAATGGAGCCCACTGGATAGTTACCCATACACTGCTTCCCAACACAGGGCTGTTTCCATCCCTTGATGGGTCAAGACTTCCTCTTTAGAAACATGCCTCCAGAAAAAAAAATGCATCTTTTGAGAAACTGAGCATTTTATTGTGCCTCTGAATGTTTTCTTTTATTGGTTTAAGTGTATGTTTTCACAAGCATTTCCATCAGCATAGAGAATTACTGCAATGTTAACAACTTTCCTGTAATTTTAACCAAAAAAAGGAGGAATTCTTCAAGGTATGTTACCAGAGAGAACACCGAGAAGAGGTATTTTAACAAAAATTGGATGGTGCTACTGCTGGGTAAAGGAGATGCTGGCAAAGTCCATGCAAGTTACCACCAGACTGGTTTCATATAGGTTCAGAGACGTTTTAGCATTTTAATGTGCTATTGGCTTAGCAAATAAATAAATTACAAAGTGCAAAAAGAGCTTCTGGAAAATACATTAAGGCAATTTGCAAATAATTGCAATGAGCTGGGCTATTATGACTTTGACTTCTGAAGTATAAAATCTCCCAGAGATAATGATGATAATCATATTGAAAATAGTTGCCACCCTTTAATCTTCTAAGACAAAACAGAGATCTTTGGGAATTTGGGACCCTGTCACTCTAATTGAACATCTGACAGGAAAGTAATTAGAGTGGAAAGCAAAGGGGTCACCTGATTGCCCATGCAGAATTCATCAGCTTCCGTTTGCCATCACACGGGGCAGCTAGTTCATCTCCTGCACAGGTTTCTCATTTAAATAGCTTCGTTGCCAATAAAAAGGCTGTCAGACAGACTATTTCCAGAACAGATTTGGATCTCAGTAACTCGCACTGGGCATGTAAAGATTCACTATTCATTATAAAGGCAGCTCAGAAAAAATGGCACCAAAACATTGGAACAAAAGTCATTTGCTGACAATTCTGTTAAGATGCAGGATTGCTACCTGGAGTTTCATTTTTCTAAAGACAAGAGAAATACATCAAAAATTGGCTGTGCAGAGGAACACCACAATTTCCAGCAGAAATATCTTTCTGGCCCCCCCCAGCCCCCTTTTCTCAAAGTGCAGCCTGTTTTTATTGCCCATCTATTTCACTGGTTCGGGCAGGCAGCCAGGACGCTGCCTCCTCCCCTGGCGACTGCTGCCAGCGAGGAGGGCGATGCTCAGACGCCTGCGCCGCATCCTCCAGGACAGCCCCAGCCTCTTCTGGAGGGACGGCATCGCTCGGACTGTGGTCTCTGTGCCAACGATGGCCTGGAGCTACGAGAATGCACCATGGGAACACTGCAGCAAGGCTCCTCCATGGGCAGAAAAGAGAGGGAAAAAGCACAAACTGCTGCTGTTCGTGCAGGGAGGAGGATCTCAGAGCAGGTTTAATTCAAGAGCCTTGGAATTCAATGGGAAAATCCCGCTGGCTTCAGAAAAAAAAAATCAGACTAAATCCACTACAACCTTTCAGAGCTCAGTGGATATCAGTCAGTGTAACACGTGACATGGATGTGCAAAGAAATCAAAGATCATCCATTCACTTAATTCAGCAGCCGCTATCAGATGGTTGAAAAGTAAATACCAACTGACAGTCACAACATATTTTATAGACTTTAATTAGTGTGAAGTATGAAGGCAATTTCATCCATGATGCCTATCTTTGGGAAATAATTTGGGGGGTGTTTTTTGAGCCGAAATATCTGTATCCCATCATGTGTTCTCAATACATAACCATTTTTCAACCTGGCTATTTAATGAGGATATTTCCTCTGCTTTTCATATATTCTTTTTAGGTTTTATTTCAGGATGTATTAGAGAAGCTCCCAGAGGCTACTACCTATTTTTCTTGTTTAATGTATGAACCTAATTCCCATAGAGAGCAGCAAAATATTCTCTACCTCAGGATACAGGACTCTGAGCAACCTGATCTAGCGGAAGGTGTGCCTGCCCGTGGCAGAGGGGTTGGACTAGAGGATCTTTGAAGGTCCCTTCCAACCCAAAGCACTCTATGATTCTATCCTTCATCTGAATATGGTGGTTTGGCAAAGCTGGCTCTCATTTCCATTTAAACCTTTAGGAAAATAGACTCCAGGTCCCACCTCGTGCTTTGTGCTGGAGATGCCAGATAGGAACATGTTCGCACTCTGCACAGGCGTGACGAACCCCGCTGGGGACACATTGGGAGAGTGCTGGTCCAAAGAAAACAAACGGCTGTGCCCAGGGGTGAGGAAGGGCTGGAGCAGCCTCAAACCATGACATTGAGACACCCGTCCCAGCCATGCTCCATCCCACTGTAACTCACCCTACCAATCTTCAGAAATTTCTTGTTTTCAGCCAACCTGCAGGCGTTCAGCTGATGCTGTTTAACTTTGACTCATTGCTCAAGGCTAACAATAAAAAAAGCTTCCCTGCATTTTCAGAGCTCTGGACGAGGTATAAAAACAAATTACCTAGAAAAAGAAGCACTTCGAGAAAGTGAACTAGGGTAATTGAAAAGTAAGTTTGGTGCTCAGCCAGTATAACATTTGGATTTTGAAATAAAAAGAATTCCTAATATGAGAGTTAAGCCCATATCAAAAAACTATTTTCTCCTTCAGATCATGTAAGAAGAAGAAGAGTAAGAGAAAACAAAAGAAAACCCAAGACACGCAGTGCAGGGAGAATGCAATGCAGTACAGATTATCGTTTGCCAAGTCTGTTTTCCATAACTGATTTAATTATATACTTGGATACAGGTCTCAATTAGCAAAACAATGAGATTCTCTATCTTTACTCATGATGAGATATTTTTTAGTCAAGTATTCTAAAGGTCTCACCAATTTGCAACCACTGTGTAGGACTACACATTCCTTAGTGCAGGCAATAGAACTCCCATGATTATAATATGAAAACATAAATATGAAGACAGTGGCAACGATAAGCACTTCATCATGTAGGTACTTCTCTGGATGCTCCCTAGAGCCTTCCAGACTGCCCTGCTACAGTATGGCCTGTAGTTAATTCCTAGCACTAATTCCTTTTATTTCTACCCTGGTTAATCTGGCAAACGGATCTAGCTCATCTAGTCTGGAAACCTGCCATGGTCTATAACTTGGATCCCTGGACAGACTAGTTCTTCGATCCTGTCCATCTTCCACCCAGTGTCTACAACTTCCACATGCAGTGAAAATTCCCACTTTCCACCCTAGAAATTGATTCTTAACCATGTCTGAAGACCAATGAGGAACACGGTACCCCACAACCCGTTGTTCTCTTGGTGAGACACCAAGACTACGAGAGGCAGAAAATTGAGCCTTGTCTCCATTTGCCAGAGTTCTTGTGCAAGTAGATCTAACACAATCTTTCCTTGCCAGCAGGTGGAAGCGCCACTGCACACTGCATGGAGAGCTGGCTGCCTTTCCGCAAGAGGTGCAGGGACTCTATAGGAAGACTCTGGAAACCAAAAAACTGAAGAGGTCTCCACAGATCTAAGTCATTCCTGTCATCTCCATGCAGTTAGATTTTGTTTTTCCCTTATACCTAAACCTGATCACATGGTGTTGCCAGCATTTGTAAATTTATTTTTTCTTAGTATCATCCCATTATTCTTAGCAATTCTGCCTGTGACATGCTGAATGGTTCTTCCAGTCCTTGATATTTGTAACCTTGAAACGCTCATAAAGAGTTATACTTCCCCTTAAGTCATCATTTAGCCAGGCTATACATATTTAATTCTCTAATCTTTCCTCATAAATCCTATCCTAGTTTTAATCATTTTAGCTGCTCTTTGAATCGCCTCCATCTCCACAGAACTGGTGTGATGAGCAGAGCCCCCAGTAGAGGCTGACAAGAGATGTATATTGAGAGACAACTGCAATTGCTCTGCTCTGCAACTTAATACCTGTAATCCATAATTATGTTGTACTTTCATTCAACTATCAGTCTTAGAATTAGAATTTAACCTACCATTAAAATCTCTTTTGCAGTCTGTGTTTCCCATGTGATGCTCCTCCATTATACGGATTTGATTTATGTCCTCGATACTTCAGCTCTAGGAAACAGCAATGAAGCACCGCTCCCCCTCCTTGCACCTTCCAGGACAGACAGCTGATCGGAGAGCCTGTCTGTAGGGGTGGCAAACGCTTCCCTGCAAGAGTCAGGTCAAGATGATGAATTTTAATTCACTTCTACTAAATATCTTCAGGTTGTTTTCCCCAAAAGTGGGCTGACAAACTTCATCTGCTTCAGTTCTTTGGCAGTAGAGTCATGGTACCAAATTTGTTGTGCCTTTCCTAACACCTACCAGCTTACGATTGCAAGGGACCAGCCAAGGTTTTTAGAACGTTGGCGTCAAAAGCACTGACAAGCCTTATGCTGTTCTAGAGGAAGGAAAGGCTGCAGGGTTTGATAGACAGATAGATAGATGGATACAGCCATAAATATGTTTAATTATGCAATGTCACATTTCTGAGTTTTTCATTCTGTTCTCCTCCCTTTTTGGAATAACAAAGATGAATTTGAAAACTTGAGATAAATTACAATACAGGACCAAATCTATTCATTTGGACTATTCAAATGGATGATTTATTCTTCAGCAGATGTGGTCTTAACTATGCAGTACAGCTCAAGTGATGCTATTAAAATCCTACACCAGTCACTGGTGTCTTGAAAATTAGCCAGCATAGAGCCAATAGCTGCACAGTATTATTACTTAATAGACATGATTGACACAGCAGCTCAATGTTATCTGTGATCAAACACAATAACTAATACAAGTATTTAGGAGTTTGCTTTTAAGCTCTATTTTTATGGGGATTTTTTTACTAAACAAGTCAGACGTTATGCTGGATCATCAGGAAAGCCATTAAACTTTGCATCTGAAACTAAAATAGAACTGATAAACGTCCCTCTCAAAGTCAGCTTATCTTACAAGACCCAAGGCAGAAAACCTGAAAATGCAAGAAGATGATAAGCTGCAAGAAAACTAAGTCAAGTAATAGTTTTTGTCTAAAAGAATACATGATCATTTATTAATATCTGTTTTTACAACTAGGAAATTAGGCAGGATAGTCTACCTCAATCAAGGTCTTGGAGACCCACAGTCAGAGAGCTAGACTTGCCCAATGTGGTCTAGTACTTACTGATACTCACATTTATACTCATACTAAAGTAAATGTACCACCGGTAACAGTCACTTCTGATTTCACAGCATAAGTAAAAATCAACAGATTAGTAATACTGTGAAGAAAGGTACCGAGCTGAGCCGGGTGTGAAGGTGGTCACACCTCGAAGGCGGTGCTCATGAGGAATTGCTGTGGGGACATAGACCCATTTCAGAAGAGTGTGGAGAACTTCCTACAAGGTAACGATCAGGTCAAAACTATGCCAAACCAGATTTCCTAGTGATGTACATTGATCTGTATGCCATTATTAAACTTGTGAATGACTCGCTGCTTCCAGTTACAATATATTAATATTCATTAAGATGCTTTTCCTTTTAGCTTGTATTTGCCAGAATGGTTTTACCTATAGCCATAAACTACAACAGGACACTTGTAAGGTGAGGAAGGGAGATCTGCCACCTGTTGTTCAAACCAGAGCAGTAATACTTAGCAGAGCAGAATTTGAAGGACCAAAAGGCTCCATCTAAAAAAATTCATACAGTTAAACATCACTAGTAGCTTTAAGGAAATTTTAAAAGCATTCCCACTCAATGGCCTGCTGCAGGCTAGGGGCTCTGAGGGCAGCAGACCATTTTTATGGGTTTCTAAACCTGCACGGGATTAATTATCGCATGTATCTGCCGACGTCTGAACACCCCATCTACAACTTCACTGGAGTGCCTGGCACAGACACAGACTCAGTCCTGCAAACCCAGGTCCAGACCTTACCCCAGCACTCAACAGCAGTGGGTTCATCTCACCACTGATGAACATTCCTTGGACCCACGAGTTCAAGGCAACCGCCTGTCCTCTGCCCCAGGAGGAGATGGAGGAGTACAGAGGGGTAAGTAAGGGTCGAGCTGAAGCCCATGGGCTGGGTCCGCCCACCTGCGCCCTGCTCAACCCAAGTGGTCTGGAATTGAGCTAACAGTCACGCCAGGAATTAACAGATCTTTCCCAGGCTTAACCGCCACGAGCGAGAGAACAAGAGCCTGTACCTTCAGCTCGCACTATGATAGGATTTTCCCTTTTACCTCATGTTTAAAAAAATAACAGAGATGTTATTAAGCAGAATTAAAGAAGACTCACCTTATGTATCTTCATGTATCTCATTAATCTTTTATATCAAGTTCGCTGGAAAATGAATAAGGGTTTTTAATAAGGTGGTAAGATCTTGTGAAGCAATAGCTCTTACGAATTGCTGCTGTTGTTTCTAGCACAGAACTTTGACACTGGCAAAGCAGAAGAATACAGACGGTGAAGAACATTGATTTTACAAACATGCAATTTATCAAATGACACAAATCACCTAAATGACATGAAAATATATCTGGAGACTTCATAATGTCACTGAACATTCCCAATAGGATTTGACAGATACCAGCTGAAGAGAGCTGCCTCAAGCTGCACAGAATACTATTATGGGGTAAGATTATCCTATCACTTTAATACCAGCTATTTTCTCATCTCTTAGGGGTTTTCTTCCCTTCTAATTTTACAACTGTTCAACTATTGACATGCTTTCTACCATTCTAGTTAAAATTGCATCCCATTCTCAAATCAAAGTATATCTTTGTTATACTCCGAGGGAGAGATGGAAGAATTCCTGTTCAATTACATCCGATGAAAGGATGGGAAGGAAAATAAGGTGAAGCAATCTTTCAGGATTTGGCTGTCTTTGATTAGGAGACAGTGAGCATGAAACTTGTCTTCTGCTTCACTTTCAACTCCTCCTGAATCTTGTCTCCTATCTCACCTCCTGCATGGGATGCCCCTCTCTCAGCTCAAGCTCACAGGAGTGAGTTGGGGGTTTAGCACGATCTTGATGTATCTCCTGAGTACTCACGCTCCTGCTGAAACCACCAGACTTTTCAGCAGCTCCTCAGAACCTTCTGGTATTTTCCCGTAGCTTCCGAGACATTTAGGACCTCATCAGATGAGCACAGAAAAGAGCCCTGGTCCCGCTCCCAGGCACTCTTGCGTAGACCTGCTGTTGCTTGTGCAGACTTCAGACAGAGGGAGCAGGAGCTGGAGCAGCGAGCAAGGCAGACTCTCCAATGCGGACTCTCTTCAGGGCTTGCTCGTGGTTTAGCACAGCAGCATTGAAAAGGCTTTTGAAAAAATTAAAAAATTATAATTTACCTAGTAAATACTACAGTGGTTTCTGATGCAAAAATATTCTGATGGAGGATATTGCTGCAACCAAAACCCACTTTGAGTGAGCCTCCAAGTAGCAATGTTTCAGGAACATTCCTGGGGCAGTCTCATATTTTCCTGATTTTTTCTCTTCTCTTTCTGCATTATCTATTTATTACCATTTTGCTAGTCAGCAGCAGCTTATCCATATTTCCTGGTGTTACAACATCCACAAGCTACATTTCTACACTTCAGCCAAATGTACTAATTACATCTAATTTACTAATTTGGATACTCCAACTGCTATTAGGCAGGTATACAAGTAACTGTAGAATCAGAACATTTAATTGCATCTCCTTTCTCTCCTACCCTGTATATATTTGTCGCATTACAAGATGCAACCCAGGTAATGTGCCTGTCCATATTACACATAAGCCATGCACTGGGAAAGGGCCAAGACCCGCTGTGCCCCGGCCGAAGCGGTATGACCCGAAAGCAGTGACTCAAGGAGCATCCCTCAATGCAGTAAGATCTGAGCTCAGGGTGAAGCAGCAGAATACCAACCATTAGGGAAAAATAATCCCCAGTATTATCAGTTATGCTAGACTAAACGCATCCACTTGTTTTTCCACTTTTCTGAAGCAGCAGAGTAGGCAGTCGTGCGTGTTGTGGGCTAAAAGCTGATCTTCCTGGCACCGGGCAGAGGGGGACATGCACACCACGGTGCCTCTGCCTTCTGCCAGGACTCACGATGATCCCCCTGCCCTGTCTCCAAGACACAGAAAGGCTGCTCATGTGCGTGTGATGTGCTCTGAGATTAGACTGCACCTTCGTTTCAAGCGATAATAGAATTATTAAAATTATTCCAATTTAAATGAGGAAAAAAAAAAATCCAGATTTTTCTCTTACGCTTTTGTTCAGTTTCATCACACAGAAAGAGCTCAACATTTTTAAAAACTTGACCTATTTTTTTACCATTAGTATCAAACTTGATCCCCAGCAAATGAAGTCAAATGAAAGAAATTTATACTAATTTCTGATTTGCTTAACAGCGCGTTCAGCTCACCCCAAATGCCATCAGCCTAATTTTCCTAATAGTACTTTTTTCTGCAAATGGCTTTAAAATAATGAGGAGCTGAAATAAAACTTTTCCCTTGAAGAGAAAAATTGGTATAAATAGAGACTTAATTGTGCATGCTAATTGTTTTTAGCAGCACACTTAATGTCAAAGCAACTATTAGCTGATAAAATCTAAAATTTGGAAAAAGGAGTCAGCGAAAACAAAAACTTACAAAACTCAAGACTCATTATAAAGCTTATTCTCTACTCTCTAAACTAAGCTAAACTGAACTAAGTGGGCAAAAAAACCAGGGCTGGATTTTTCTGTGTTTACATTGTGTTTCTCCTTACTTAAGTTGCTTTGGGAGAAAATGAAACTTCATATAATATAATTCTAAATGGTAACCGCTGAGATGATTGAATGGAGTTTCCAAAAAGCTGCTGTAGTCCGGAACAGCTCAAGACTTCATCAGATACGCTGTGCTGCTCACGCAGCACACCCAATACCCGCCGCCCAAAGAAAGCTCCCCTTTTGCGAGGCTAGCCGTACGCTTCCAGGCCTCAAACCGCATAGGAATAAATTCGAATATATGATGAATATGTTGGAAGGACAAAGACAACCGAGAAGGACAAGGGACAGACAGTGCTGTGCCTCTGGCTATCCATCACTCCTGCTGCGGGACGGGCACTTAACCTCTCGGGTGGGCTTTCCTCCTCCAGCTTCGCTGCCTGCAACGTTCCAAGGAAGACGCTGACACACAGCGAACACAGTGTCTCTTCCCGCAGAGCCAGCGTCACCCACCGTGCCAAGCACCCGCCGCCCCGGGGCTGCCGCCCACCCAGCTGGGCAGCGCTGCAGACCCAAGCGCCACCCCCGGCCACGGAAGGGGTTTTCTGTAGGGAAGGTTTCTTGGGCCACCTCTTCAGTGGCCCTTTGCCGTGCTTGCTACCTGGCTTGAGTTTGCTCCCCTAATTAACGCTTCCTCACCAGCTACAAGTACACTAGATGACAAGTGCTGCTCGAGACTTGACAAATAATTTGCCTCCCGGCTACTCCCTCACCCCACCCACTACGCGAAGCAGAGAGATGGTTTGGGCATGTTTTGAAGCAAACGAATAACCAGCATGGATCCTATTTGTATCTTCTCAGTTTAATTCGACTTGATGTAAGGCTGAACTGGGTTAACATAAAACTAAAAATAGCTGCTCCTGTTATCAGAATTGTTCACTAATTTTGACACAAGCCAACATCTGTTTTTATTAGGGACTCACAGGAGCAATTTATCTAAATGAAATTGCAACATAAAATCAGTATTATGCAGCTGGGCCTGTTGCTTTTGCTGTTTTGAATCTTTACATAGCTTTCAAAGCCAAATAAAGAAATGCCAAATGCATCCTGAACTTCCCTGCTATCACGTGCTGAGCATGTCCAACACCATTAGATGAACAGAGCCTGCCTTTTTTGTCCAGGCAGAGGAGGACGGAGAAGCAGCACCCTGGTCCTCTTTAACCCTTGTTATCTGGATATGAACCACATCAGACATGCCTTGACTGGTGAAACCCACCAAAACAGATAAGGCATCTTCCCAAAGCCATCATCCAACAGCCACATTTTGATTTTTGGTTCAAAAAAAGGGCAACTAGAAAAGACACATAAAACCTCCAATGAAGGGTTTGGAGACAAGGTGTGTTTTTTCCCCACACAAAAGGGTTTTCAGAACCAGCGAAGTCACCCTTCCCTTTCCCATGGAAGTGCATCTGCGTGCCAGCAGCACGTTGGGCCAGGCTTGCGTGTGTCAGGTGGCAGGTGGCAGGTTCTGGCTGTGTGGCTCCGTACACAGGGTGAGCTGCCTACAGGATGGAGAGCGGGTGATTCCCACTCCAGCTGCCCAGGGTGGAGGAGCCCCCTGTCCAGCCCTGCCACAGAGATCCCTGCCGTGCCCTGCACCCAAGTGCGAGCCCTCTCCTGGGAGGGATGACAGGCCAAGGGGGTTGTCCCCTCCATCATTGTATGGAGGCGAGGTTTGGAGAGATTTCACCCAGGGAGCACTGCAAAATGAACAAAAATGTTTCATACCTTGGCGCATTTTGTAAATTGTACTCTAGTTCCCACACCACCCCTGTCAGCGACACTACACCAAAAAACGTAGTCTACCTTCTTGAATTTCCAGGATCTGGCTCTTCCCATCTCTCGCTCCAGCTGGACACAATGAAGTCACTGTGCTGCTTTCTGCTTCACACTCAAGTGATTGCTCGATCAGAAACAGATGTGCTGTTGCGGGATAGAACAACACACAAATAGAGGTTGCAGGGGAGAATATGTTTATTCAGTCATGAATATCCCCAGCAGCACCCTGGGGAAAGCACGAACAGCTGAAAATCACTTTGCTTCTCTGGGAAAAATGGAAGGCAACTGGAGAAGCGTAGCGTTATGGGACCGAAGGGCTTTCTCCCCGTTTTCTTTGCACAAGTTCTCTCTTTCAAATTGCATCATGCCTGTCATTTGGGTTTCCTGCGTCATCCATCACAGGCTGCAGTCTGTCTTTTTGAGATAGCATCTCTGGGTCACCCGGCCACCACCGGATCAGTCACCCTCACGGTGACATTGCCTCTCGAGAGGAGCGAGCCGCTCGCTCAGGGTCCGTGGTTCCGCAGCCCTGCTGCCGGGGGCTGGCAGCTGCCTGCCCAGGGTGCCGCGGGGGGCTGCGGAGCTCAGCTGGAGCCTGCGGGTGTGCACGCTGTCACCTGCCTTTTGGAGGAGACCACCTTTCAGCCAAGTGACCACATGCACCATTTGTCCTGCAACAACTCAGCCGTCACCTGAAGAGCTTTTATTAAGTACTCAAGGGGGAAAAAAAAAATTAAAAAAAAAAAAATTCTAAGTTAACAAAGTACACTTTCCTCCCTTCTAGCTGTGACACGACACTCGAAGGCAGCACTAACGTGCTGGTGGGGACAGCCCTGAGCTGCACAGCCACAGAGCTGCTCTCAGAGGTCCCCAGAGCTGGTGGCATTGGTTTGTACCGCACAGGTGACCACAAAGCTCGGGCTTACATCTAGGTCTGAAGTTTTACTTAAACCTGAGCGCATATGTCACTCAGTAAAGGCACTGCTATCTGGAAGTACTTAAATATAAAACACATCTCCTTTTAGTCAAGAGTTGAAGCATTGCTTACATTTCACATACATGCTGGAGTTCCAGGGGAGGAAGAACTTTGTATTCACCGTTAATTGAAGCCCGACCTCAATTTGCACGCTTTTCAGAGACGGGCTAGAATTGGGGCAGGTTTAGGAGTTCTGCCTAACCAAGATCTGTAAAGGTTTAGTCCCTCAGTCCTAACGGGCCCCAGCCCTCAGCTCAGCTCCTTCCCTGCACTCCTCAGAGCAGCCTGACCGGCGGTCCCCAGCCTTGGAGAGCGGGTGGCAGAGCCCCCGCATCCTCCCTGGCAGCACCAGGGTCCCTGCGGGGCCACAGCAGCGCTGCACACACACACACCCTCCGCATCCAAGTGCTTGAGAGATGCATGTCCCGAACCTCTGCAGCTGAGGACTGGCATCTCCAGCATATTCTTAATCTGCCCAGGGAGTGCTGGGGTGAAAGGCTAAAGCTTTCTTCTAAAGGACAGAAAGAAGAGCAAGCATTTTATCTGCATCAGTTACTGGCACAGGGGCTTTTCCTTGCCTCTGTCCCAAAGCAATACAGTAACTCAGGCATCATTTAATTAAATTAATCCATCTGAAATATTCACCTTGCACCAATTAGGTAAAGCAACCTACAAAACCTCCTCCAAACAAGATAATTTGCTCTTTCAAGTCTGAATCACGTTGGCCTGAGAATACAGCGACTACAACAGGTACACTAGAGACATGTGAAGGGATTTTAATTGCCTGAAACTCCAGTACTGTCAAACCGTAGGACAGGGAGGGAGAAGTCTTTATAGTTATCTCACTGTTATAAAGGAGTAGGGTGTTTGAGCTTGAAATGCTTCTACATGATAAGGGGCTTAAAATAGTAATCAAATTTCTTATTCAAATAGATATCTGTTTTTCACTCCCGTGGCTTTCTGCATGTACTCGGAGTCAGTAACTAGGTCACGGAGATAGCAGAAGCCGTGGGAGGAAAATAACTTTTGTATTCTGGGGATAATTCATGCAGCCAGTTTCTCTGCTGCGAGGCAGTACGGGGCTGGGGGACTGCGCTCCTCCGTCTGCAGGAGGCTGCGCTGGCTGCAGCTGCCCGGCGCTTGGCTGATGGCACCAAAGGCAACCGCTCTCAGAGGAGCAGCCTCCACCCAGAAATAGCCCCCATGCTGCATCCACCCTCCACACATCATCGCTCTACCTCCTGCCCTTGATGGCTGCAGTCTCCGACGCAGTGGGTCAGGCTGTGCCCATCGGGAAGCGGTCGCTGCCAGGGGAGCTGCAACTAGAGCATCGCTGCCTGCCCGCACTCCCGCGGGATGCTCTGCTGTGCCAGGCTTCCAAGGGCAGGTGACCAAGAGGAGCTGCGGGACAGGTATGCTCTACAGCCTAAACAAGAGTGTTGCTCTGCTACCCAGTGGAGAATGGGGTAACCGAGCACTTAAGGCAAGCTGCTTTCCCAATTGCTGAAGTGTTGGTATGCTAAATATCCTCTAGATCACCCGTGAAAGGTCTGCGAGTGAACCTGTGTGTGACCACCCTGGCCTGGCCAGACCCACTTGCTCGTTGCCCACAGATGTGACCAGTCACGCCACTGTGGGAATCCGGGGTTTTGCTTCTTAGCTGGCAAGGCTGCCGAGGACAAGCAACAGACACCTAGGAACATTTTGCTTTCTGAAAATGAGATCTAAAATACATTACCCAGGAACAATTCCAAATACATGTATTTTAGTTTCTAGGGATAATCATGATATACTTACATATGCTTTTACAACATATGTGTTTGCATTCTCATAGGGCTGACCATGTGTAGGCAGCCTGTACACACAAATGTCTCTCTCAGGTAGGGACTGCTCCCTGTCAAAGGTGCTACAATATCTGATCCCTCACCCACCTCGCCGTAACAGCACAAACACTGCAATTTGTGTTAGCGGTGCTACGGTGATGAGATGGGGTACTTTTATAAGCTACATTAACCAGAAACTAATATATACCCAAGCAGTAATACACATACATAAAAGGCATAGCCTCCATTTATCTACACATTTTCTAAACAGAGCTTCATTCTCCGTATTAGTTAACAAACCTAGTCTGTTCTACCCCTCTATCGCTGACTGCAGGTGAAAGCACACCCCCTGCACACGGCAGGTTGTAGGTGTCACCTGCCCCAGCGCGGGTGCCCCAGGGGAGCCGTGCTTGCCCGCTGGCAGGATGCTCTCTCGGTCCCCCCGAGCATCCTCCCGCCTCCAGAGCACGCCTCCACTTCCCACGGCTGAAACCAAGAGGCTGAATTCCTCTGAGCCAGAATACACATTGCACCTTTAGAAAGCAACAAAATGAAGATGTTAATTATGAAGAGAGAAGCTGCCAGGATTATTAGAGATGTGTCGAGCAAATTAGAAACTGTTATTCATGTGGAGAATAGCTTAGCATATGCTTGGAATTTTTTTCATCTCTTCAAACACAAGACTCTAATATATTGAACTGCTTCTTGTCCCCATGCTACCTACCTGTGGCAGGAATATCACAATGAATCCCCACGCTTCACATTTATTTTTACCTTCCAAAGGCACCTTTTTGGCATAGTAACGCACTGAAATGCTGCCAATAATTCCCTCCAGTGTATGGTGACGACTGGGCTGTGGCTCTGAAAGAGAAAGTTCTACAGATGGGTCCTTCAGATCAAGTTAGCATCTCCTCGCTGCTAGCCGACTATGCCATATTGTAGCTTAATTAATAATAGCCTTCTCTGGAATTTACTCATTAAAACAACAAAAAAGATACGCATAATGCAATGTGGCAGGTCCTCAGCAATTCACACTAACCTCACATGGTAGCAGTCACATTCCTGCTAACACAATGGAGAACTCAGATTATGCAAATGGTGAGATTGTTAGTTTAGAACTGAAAACGCAACCAGCAGATATTTACCCTAACAGTTTTCGCGGAGCTGATCAGGTGGCTTATGCACGTGCCTGTGTACAAGGAAGCACGCATGGGCTCCTCCACTGTTTTCAGACTGCAAAGCATTTTGAGCTCTTACTGTTTTTCAGGCATTTGCATACTTTCCCAAACATTTAATTTCCAGTTCTTCTTTCCTGAAACAAGCATGTTGTAGCTGTGACAAATTCGTATGCATGCATAATCATACAATCAATTTGTACCTACAACCAAGCAACTGAATGTGTAGGAGTTGTATATGAGTAACTGTGTGTATAAATGACAATACGCTTACATTAGTTACATTAATGCCTGTTTATTTCTAGGTATGATGTTCCAAATAACTTGCAGTAAACTGCAAAATAATATGATTTTATTCTACATGGTGCCTACAATGGGTTAAGTATGATGATATTCAGATATACTGAATATTGAACATAGATATCTTATTAGGTGCAAACACTTTGCTCTGTAGGGTGCTGGAGAAAAAGGCATTAGGAGAGAGTGATTAGGGACCCACTCAGGCAACACAAGTTTATAGGTCCAGAGAACCTGGGATGCCGTGAGTTCCCTGAGACCCAAGAACCTGGCTGGCACCTGCCTGCCAAAACATAAATAAATATTATAGACCACAACATTGAAAAAACTGCTCCCGAAGTGAAGCTTTTAAAGACAGGAGACCAGCTCTGAACACAAAACACCTGCAAGGCTGGCAACGTGTCAAACAATTCTTACGTGATGTTACCTTAACTATCCAGCCGGAATCCACCGCATGTAGGTTGAATACTAATATGATGCAATTGTTACACAGAGGCACAAAAATTTGCTTCCCTAAAACTCAAGTGAAGCTTGAAGCACGTCAACCAGAAATGTCAGAGTCATGAATAAAATGAGGGGAAAAAAAGAAGGTTATCTTGAGGTAATTGTAGGCTTTTAATGAAAGGAGTCATGCTAGACTCAAAGCTATGTCACATCACACAGATATGTAAATAATACCGACAGATTAATGCTGAATCTATACAAGAAGTCAGACTCACTCATCCAGAAGCTTTTAACACGCAGCCGAGGATAACCATTTGTTACCTCAACTTTGGACCAAGCCAAAGCACAGACGGATCACAGCGAGTTGCAGGACTGACCTTGCAGGACACCGTTGACCTTTGTGTCATTTAACTTTCCGTCAATAAGTCACCGTTACCCACAGCAAAGCGCCTGAGCTGGTGGTCAGCACAAATATAGGCTTGGTCAGCAGCAACAGAGCAGCACCGCTCCTTGTACAGAGGCAGCAAGAAGAAATCTTAATCCTTGCCTGGAGTTTATTTAGGGTGCTTAATATGAAGAAAATTGGGATATTTGTTTGTTTCATTGATGTCTGGGTTTCTTCACTTAAATAAATCTTAGGTCATAAGTGACCGTGCTGAAGGTGCAGATGTGTTCCCATGTAGGAACAGCCATCCTAACCCGGTGCACAAAGAAACCTCTGGAGCAGACGGACAGAGAAAATAATTGCAGCTGACAAGATGAAGACAGTGTCAGTCCCATAGAAAAACCCTGCACTTTGAAAAGCACATGTAAAACTTAAGCTTAAAAATCCACATGCACACTCAAAACTCCATACTAACTGTTTGTTTTGCTTCCCTTTCCTGCTCTTTCCATTTTCCCAATACTCTGTCCTCCCAGTTTCTAATGAGAAACCATCCAAATTTGTGTTATATGTGCTAAATAAACAACCTTAGGGCTGCATCAAAATCAGAATTTTTTAATGAGGTACCTCTCTTACTCAGCAGTCCAAATATAAAAATAAAACAGGTTTTTTTCGAACTTTAACTGCACATTCTTGCCTTCTACTATTTGCCTGCATTAATTCAGCAGCAAGGTTCTCGGAGAAGAGCTCTGCCCTCAAGCTCTGGTGGTGGCTTTCCATCTATTCCAACAACACACATCAAAATTTTATAAAAGCCATAAAATATGCTGCAGTCTAGTTTTATCTTCTCTCTTTCAACATGCAAATAATTTGACTCCATCTTATCCAAACACTCAATATCCAGTAACAGGAAGGAAGGGGATCGTTTGCTGGCTGGTGTTGGCAGAGGAAAGGGGAGAAGGGGCTGGCGAGAGGAAAGATGCTGCTGCTTCTGGCTGGGCACTTTGCGTGAACAGCGCTGCTGCTGGAGGAGCCTCGCTTCTTCTCAGCCTTTTATCACCCTGCATCTCTAAATCTTTGCCATTTCTGAGAGAAAGAAAAGCCTTCTGAACACGAGCTCCCACTTGCCGCCACGCTGCCATTCCCAGCTCCCTGACCTTGGTGTCCACCCTCCCCTCCCCTTCCCTGCTCGCCCATTGACCAGCCTCGCCTCCCCCGTTCAAACCCCCGCACAGCGCTCATCTCGATCGGGCACTTCCAGCAATGATCCGCACATAGAGAACATTATGGAGCAGAACCTGGCACCATCAGCAGTGTGCGCTGTCAAAGCCGGCAGCCCCAGGTGGTTTGCTTGCTGGAGCGAGCGTTTGTGGCTGCAGCCATTGGGCAGGATGCTCTCCCCATGGGATCTCAAGCATCCACCCCACCTTTGGAAACACCGAGGTGAGCAAGACACCCGAAAGGCTGGGGAGGTACAGAGCTCCCTGGCAAGGGCACAGCTATGCCTTCCGCCTCCAGTCTGGCCTGCACATGGGCTGAGCAGCACCAGCAAGCGAGGCTGAGGCGCTGGGCAGCCATGTGCAAAGCCAGAGCGCAGGGCTGGGGAGGTTCTTCATTCAGTCTTGCTGCCTATAACCACAACAATCCATTAGTGAACAATCATAGAATCATTTAGGTTGGAAGAGACCTTTAAGATCATCTAGTCCAACCATTGACCCTACTCTACCAGGTCTGCCACTAAACCATGTCTCTAAGCACCACATCTACAAGACTTTTAAGCACATCTAGAGATGGTGACTCAACCACCTCCCTGGGCAGCCTGTTCCAATGTTTGATAACTCTTTCAGTGAAAAATTTTTTGCTAATGTCCAGCCTAAACCTCCCCTGGCACAACTTGAACCCATTTCCTCTTGTCCTATCGCTAGTTACTTGGGAGAAGAGACCAGCGCCCGTCTCACTACAACGTCCTTTCAGGGAGTTGTAGAGAGCAATAAGGTCTCCCCTCAACCTTCTCTTCTCCAGACTAAACAATCATAATTCCCTCAGCTGCTCCTCATAAGTCATGTTCTCCAGACCCCTCACCAGCTTTGTTGTCCTTCTCTGGACACGCTCCAGCACCTCAATGTCCATCCTAGACTGTGGCACCCAAAACCGAACACAGTACTCAAGCTGTGGCCTCACCAGCGCTGAGTACAGGGGCACGATCACTTCCCTACTCCTGCTGGCCACACTATTCTTGATACAGGCCAAGATGCTGCTGGCCTTCTTGGCTACCTGGGCACACTGCTGGCTCATGTTTATCCAGCTGTCCACCGGGATGCCCAGATCCTTTTCTGCCCGGCAGCTTTCCAGCCACTCCTCCCCAAGCCTGTAGTGGTGGCTGTGGTTGTTGTGACCCAAGCACTTGGCCTTGTTAAACCTCACGCAATTGGCTCCAGCCCATTGATCCAGTCTGTCCAGATCTCTCTGCAGAGCCTTCCTACGCTCAAGCAGATCAAGACTCCCACTTAATTTGGTGTCATCTGCAAACTTACTGAGGGTATACTCAATCCCCTCGTCCAGACCATCAATAAAGATATTAAACCAGGCTGGCCCCAAAACTGAACCTTGAGGGACACCGCTTGAGATCTGCCACCAGCTGGATTTAATGGCATTCATCACAACTCTCTGGGCTCGGCCATCCAGCCAGTTTTTAATCCAGGGAAGAGTACACCTGTCTAAGACATGGACTGCCAGCTTCTCTAGCAGAATGCCACGGGACTGGAAAAGGACTCTAACAAGGAATGGGACCAGCTGCAACCAGTCACACTGCAGGTGTCACAGGGCAGCGCTTTGGTGGGCAGAGCCTTCAGCCAACAGGTCTGTGTGTGTGCCCCTGCGGTCGGAGGGCTATTGGCACATGTGCTGCCGGCACTGACAACGGGGCAGCCAGAGCTGACTCTGGTGCTCGCCTCCAATACTCCAGTCCCCCGGACAGGTCTCACTGCAAGGAGGGTCACTGTCATGGTTTGGGCCAGATTGGCCCAATCAAACAGAATGACAGATACTCTGTCTCTCCTGCTCCGCTTTGAAGGGAGGAAGGAGAGAGAGAAAGAGAGACTTAAGAGTTTAGAAGGAACTAAACTACTTTAATGAAATATTAATAATAAAATAATTTTTTAAAAAAAGAAATAAGGAAATATATACAAAACCGTATCAAGCTCCCAGGATGACAATGATCTCACCAGCAGGCACTGGGGAAGTCCCAGACTGGACTCAGTGACAAACGGGAACTGGATTCCGGATCTGGATTCAGGATCAGGATCAAAGGCAGACAAACAGACAGAGTAGTCCTCCTTGGATGCCGGCCATTGAAGAAAGAGAGCTGACCCTTTGATCCCTCAGCTTTTATACTGAGCATGAAGCAGATGGGATGGAATACCCTGTTGGTCAGTTTTGGGTCACCTGTCCTGTCTGCTCCTCCCTGCAGGTGTGACTCCTCTATGCTTTTCCGTTTCTGACCCTCCAACAGGGCAAGTACCAAAGTTGGCTGCCCTTGGTTGTTATAGCAATAAGGATAAGCAAGAGCCTCTCTGCATCCCATCCCTTGGCATCAACTATAAACATGGGTCTGATCACTCTGAGAGCAAACAGTTTCTGCACAACATGCTGGTAATTTCAGCAGTTAGAAGAGGCCTAACTAAAAAGTAAAGTTACTGAACAAAATTGGTCCTGTTTTACCTCAAACCAGGACAGTCACGCAGCCCTGCGGAGCCCCTCGCCAGCCGGCGTCCTTCAGCGAGCGCCCTGCAAGCTCCCCAGCCCAGCACCCCACGGCGTGTGTGCACGAGCAGCCTGCGGCCACCCAGAGAGCCCAGGCACAGCTTCATCTGCACACAGATATCCAAGAGTTAATTAATTTTTTGATTCTGTTGTCCTCCCTGAGAATCAGGCAAGGGAAACAGAGGAAAGCATATGGCGAGAAGGAGGCAGGCTAGCAGGCCGGTAGCAGATCCAGGCGCTCCTTGGGCTTGCATTTTCCAGAATTACTTTCACTGACTTTAATTAAGCTCTCCCCAGACTCACCAGCTTGGAGAGATTAAAGCAAGAGAGATCACGCCAAAGAACTTGCGTACCACATAGCTTTCCCTATAAGCTTTTACAGTTCTGTAATTGAATTCACATACAAATGCATCACAATTACGCTATGTGAAAAGCCACGCTGGCCTACTTTCAAGCCAATTTGTATGTACTCCATGGATGCTTTAAGTCACTTTAGAAACAGAGTACCTTTTTTGTCTTTGTCAGACAAACGTAACCATTATTGGAAAAATCAGAAAAGCCTCTTGTCCTGCAAAAGATCCCTCCTATTGAGAAATTTTGCATGAGGTTTGCTTGCAAGAAATTATCTTGCATTTTGACGTAATCTTAATCATTTGCTATTCCTATGTACATAGGAGGCGGTTTTTTATTTGCAGCAGCACCCAGCAGCCAGGCTCCGAGTGCTGCAGGAGGCAGAGCCGCCGCTGCCGCCACGTTCGCCTCCACCAGCAGCCTTCAACTCTCAGTCACCAGAGCGGGGAGAGCTTTTCTGGTAACATTTAGTGTTTTCTTCACAGTGTAAATGCCGGAGCTTTGGAATTGCACCCAAACCTCATCTTGTTTCTTTTCCTAGTGAAGGATGCAGCCCCGTTACCTGAAGGGGCAGACGACCCCCTTCTCTCCTCTGCTACACGCATTCTTTTCAAAACCTCCATGAAGTGTACATACGTGAATCTCCTAATTTTGCAAGTGTGATACACAGTATTTGACTAATTTGACCTGGCAATGCTGTGTTTCCTTGTGGCCATGCAGAAGAGCATCAGCAGGCTGAAGGAAGGATGCAGCCACCCCGAGCAGGCAGAAGTCTGCGTGACGGGGCAGGATGCAAGAAACAGCCTGTGAGAAAACATTAGAGCAGATTTCCAGACAAGAATGACGGTACGATGGAACTTAAAATGCTTGCAAAATGGTATTGTTTTGATTCAATTCCCCGCAAAAAAATTCTACCCAGCACATCTAAGAAACAAACTGAAGGAAATATACATTCTGGGAGGAAAAAAAAAAAAAAACAACAACAAAACCCTTCAGACCAAACATTCACTTTGAATGTGTTTTCCTGTTTCCACTTTTATATGATCTTTATAATTTTACAGTGTTCAGTTTCAAGACCCCGTCCAGGCTCTGCCAGTGCTCTTCTCTAATCTGCCCTGCTAGGGAGAGGAAAGGGGAACAGCTCCCACCTCTCTTATTTAGGTGTCCCAACACCCAGAGGCAGCCCAAGAGCAGCGGTGGGAGCAGCCACGAAGCCAAAGGTGCCACAGGACAGGAGGGGACTCAGAAGGGGACACGGGGGACATGGCAGCACCAGCCGGAGCGGGGCACTGGCAGAAAGCAGCAGGACCCTTCTGCAGCAGCCCACAGCTCCCTGCCCACTTCTCAACATGGACTGGGAGCTTCCTTTTAAGCCTAAGCTTAAACACCTGCCTGCAGCAGCTGGAGGTCTTTGACAGCAATTGGACAAGGTGCCTTCGATCACGAGTTAAGTTCACTCACACACCAACCCCCTCTCTCCTTCCCACCCACCACCTACTTCAATCTTAACAGGTGAGCTTTGCTATGATATTTAAAAAGTTAGACTGCTGGCTTTTTAGTCTTCTGTCTTAAATAAGTGAAAGCAAATCATAATTCTATTACCAGATAAATAAAATATTGAGACACGACATAATTTTGAAGACCCCAAGAAAGAAGCTATCTGTAAACAGCTCACACAGAGCAGAAATGCAATATGCTTAGCTCCTAGAAGGCTGAACTTGTAAACTAATTACTACATGTAGATACCCATTTCGGAGGCTTTTGTTAGATGTGCATGTGTGTCCTTCCAGAACAACGCCGCAGCTAAGCCAGGAGAGAAACGCGAGCCCTGCCACCCAGTCCTCAGTGGGTTTCATTTTTTGCTCCACTTCACAAGCAATAACTGTGGGATGATAAGGATTTGCAAAACAAACAGAAAGCTGCTCAGCGCTTGTGTTTGGAAGCTCTGAGCATGAAAATCCATTTCAGGGCCTATCTCCCCCCTTGCCGAGATAAACTCCTCCTGAGCGTGCGGCATAAATCTCCTACCGGAAACATAAACAACCCCAAAACTTGTTATTTTCTTGGCACAATTAGCGCTCAGAGCGCAGGGCCTGAGAGCACCCTGGCCGTGCCCAGTTTGCATTTGCCCAAGTTCTCCTCCTCCTTGTTGAAAGAGGATGAAAATGGATGTTGCCTTCCACGAAGGATAAAACCCAGCTGGTTTCACCAGCCAGCCTTTCCCAGTGGGACACCATGAACGAATCCCGCTTCCATCCTCTTCCTTTGCACCTCCTTGAAGGTAAACCATCTCCAGCACGCCGGCTGGGCTGGGGACCCGCTCAGCCCAGGCACATAATGCCACCATGCTGGCCTTAATTTCAGCCAAAATGAAACATGCTGTGTCACAAGTAGAAATATTTTGGCAAAGCCACACCATTTTTCAGGGGGTGCGTTTTTCCTCAGGGCAGGGGAAATCCCCACAGAAAGTGGAAGTCCATCAATACCACTTCCATCAGAGAGCAGATTTTTCACTGATCAGTGTTGATGGGAAATTCACCAGCAGCCACGTTTTTTAATATTTTGTTGAGCATTTTTCCCCGGGAACATACGCTATGTCACAGATACATATGCTTTAAAAATAATTATGAATAATATTTTTCACTATTTTCCCAACACTCTTCATGGATGAGCAAAAGCACTGCGCTCCTTCATTAGTAAGACAAAACATTCTTCTGTGAGTCTAAAACTACTCCAAATTGCATCATCAGTGTCCCTGGAAAGGCACCTTCTTCACCCGTTGCTGTCTCCGATGGGAGGGACCTTGGCATTAGCAACAGATCGAGAAGCACCAGCAGTACCAATACCCGAGATCAGCTGCTTGCTTCCAGGACTGGCTGAGCCGTGTGGTGGTGATCTCCCTCCCCAGCCACACACCAGACAAGTTTCATTTCTAATAGACACCGCTGTGCCGAGGTTTATACCAAGAAAAATGTAGCGCGCTTTCTGACGGGATGCTTCATGGCAAACACTGTTACGTTTCATCCTTATCAAACACGGCGTAGCCTGCGTATCCCAGGCAGACCCAGCTGCCCCGCACACCGTAAGATGTGAAATGGAATGAGAAAATAGTAAATATCATCCATCTTTTTTCCAAAGAAAGGTGCTGTTTTCCCGGGGAGTAGGTGCCCGGTGCACACAGACCGTACCAGCCTCCACAGCCGGGCTCCCTCTGTCCTATTCCTCCTCCTCTTCCTCCTCACACAAGCAAGCAGTGGTACAGCCTGCTGTCAGCCCCGCGAAGCCGACATGAAACCCACAGCAAGGGCAATAGCGCTCGTTTGCCACACCACTGTCCCCTTGGTACTAAGCCACATTTTAATAAGCGGCGGCAGGAGGGTGAGCTGAGCCCCGGCGAGAGCCCCCACCTCACCTGCAGCCCCCCAGGGACCAAAGAGCAATGTCGGTTGCCCCTGATGGCTTTGCAGGACCCTTGCTGCTTCCCAGGGAGACAAACCGGGTGCAACGCTTCCTTCCGTCAGCAAAATCATGGCCCTGAGCGGGGGGGAGTCCCCACGGCACAGACCCCTCAGGAGCAGCCCCGGAGCTGCGCAACACCAACCCTCGTGTCTCAGGGGTGAAGCCCACCACATCTCCTCCCCGTTGCCAGGCTGGAGGGGTGGGTGCCCGTCTAAGGGCTGGTGAGGGGCTGACCTGCCCCACTGAACCATCGCCTGCTCAGAGGTGGGACCTGAACGCCCACTGACACGTTTCTCCTGCAAGCCACAGTCTGAACCAGCCTCCTCACTAAGGTTTTCCATTTTCAAGCTCTTTTGTCTATTAGTTAATCACCTCATATCCTACATGTTCCTCTCCAAGTACAAAGGAATTTTGTGGTTGAAAAACACATTTTCTACAGGGGATGTTTGCATCACTTTCACATGGAGAAACAGCTTTTGTGCCCAGGCTGCAGAAGGAAAAAGAACCGCTCGTATGGTGTCCCAGTCACTCAGCTTCGTCACTGCACCCTGAAACACCGCTACCTTTTCAGAACAAAGTTTAGATTTCCTCTTCCTTTCTTTTGAACCGATACTCAGCTACATGGGGACAGGACTCACAAAGCTCCTGCAACAGGCATCCCAGAGAGTGCAGTCATGGTGCAGCCACCACACCATGGTGACAACGCTGCCACCTGTGACACCACGCCACAGTGACCACGTTGCCATCCCTGCCACCACACCATGGTGACCATGCTGCCACCACGCCACAGTGACCACACCACCACCTCTGCTACCACGCCACGGTGACCGCGCCAAGGCACCACGCAGCTGGAGGGAGGTCTGCAGCAGTGCCCGCAATACCAGGTACCGGGGTGGGATTTCTGTGGTGTGGACACACACAGGACCAACACACCCTGTCCCACAGCCACCAAGCAGACGTTGCTGCATGTCTTGGGCGGGTGTGAGCTGGCACCCCAGGGCAGCGAGGAACGCTCTTGCCCAAGCCCAAGGCCCAGCATCCATCATTTCACTCAGGGAGCGACCAAGCAGCGTCTGCCCGTGCAGCTGGTACCAGCTCAGGGTGCCCTGCTCGGCAAAGCACCTACACCATTGCTTGCAGATGAGTTTAGAGATGATTGACAGAGCCCTGGTCAGCAAGGCACTTAAGTGTCAGTATTTACACTTAAATGTTTTGCTGAGCAATTGCTTTTCCATCCAAGAGCAGAAAATGCACTCTAATTCACAGACGGGGGGGCTGGGGTACAGCTGCCTTAGGGGAAGAGTCTCCCGCAGCAGCGTTTTCTGCGGCTGTTGCCATTTCTGGCAGGCTGGGGTCACTTCCAGCAGCAGACAGCGAGAGCAGCCGCCCCCACGAAACCTTGCTGGTGGCCCGCCAATGCTGCAGTCTTCAAGGCTGAAGCAAATTTAACAAATATTTGTAAAATTTCTCTATCATCAACAAGACTTGCTAGCTAAGCACACCCTGGGGGAATAACGCTGCTCCTGCCTGGATGAGAAACCACACTCATTTAGACACTAAGCTCGTTATCTAACACCGCAACAGATTGCTTTATTCCAATACAGCCATCTAAAAGCACAGTTAGATTTTATATTAATAAAAAGTAAAGGAGACCAAACAAATACAACAGAGGGGGAATCCATTAAGAGATACTAAATGCAAAAGATTCGTCTTGCTCTGCAAGTTTCAAGAGCTGAAACCGGTCAGAGGCGGGCGAGCATTTGGGGGAATGTCAGAGACCTGCCTTGTTTCTCCTCCCTGCTTCTGCTCACGGCCATGGCTGGAGATGGGTCCCGGGAGAGGACAGGGCACAGCCCAGATCCAGCAGGACAGCACACGTGTACACCGCGTCTCCATGTACAACACACCTTGTTCAGGAGGGGAGGAGAATAAAGCTGTTTGCCTTAAAAAACTTCAACGTAGAATTTTATTTTCAGAACAATAAAGGCCCAAAGGAGAAAGAAGCAATTTTGTTAACATAAAATTACCCCTTTCACTCGGAGTCTTTACAATTTTTTTAAAAGCATATTGCTCTGTCTCTGCCCTGCCAATCCCTCTGTATTTCTAATAGGTCTAAACTAATTAAATTAATTTCCCAGAATAATAACCTCCCAGGGACATAGAGCTAGATAATCCTTAACTCCTCATGAAGTTAGTTTCCTGTAGGGTTGGGGAGCAATTACAACTCATTAGTCATCTGTCGCATGAGGAGACGACAGGGTTTTATATTGATTGTTTTTCCAGGAGCACCATGAGAACAAGCAAGAGCGCGTGGGTGTCCGTGTCAACAAAAACTTTATGGGGAGCTAGCATCAAGTGAGGTGCTTGATGTGCAAGAACGTAGACAGCTCTTTAATCTTGATTTACACAAGGCAAATCCTCCCTCCCAGGCAGGAGCGGATGAGCAGTCTGCCCCCGCTGCAGCCGCTGTGATCCCCGTGGGGCAGGCGAGATGCCTCCACGCTGGGACCAAAGGACGAACCCCCTAGCCTGGTGGGTCAGGGGACTCCACGGCCCTAGGTCCTTGTGCATCCTCGTGTCAGCTGCTGCCAAAGCTCCCGGCTGCAGGAATAGCTGCTAAAAGCAGAGGGGTAACCGTCACCATGGTCCCAGGTGGACATCCCGGCATGTAACGCCTAGCCAGAAGTTCGCAGGAGCGAAGAAACCACTGAGTTTCCTCAGGAAACTCAGCAAAAGCCTCACAGGGATGGGTGAAGGCCACAGCTGGCCGTCCCCAGGAGCAAAACGCTGCTGGAGGGTCCCACTGCTGGCTGGGTCTGCAAGTCACATGCAGGGTAACCGCCCAGTAAGTCGCCATATTAATCCAGTAAAACTACTAACATCATGCAGCCTTGTCACACTCTGTATATGATATACATGTGTACTAATACCAGAATAATATATACTATACAAAGTTGTATACTCTCAATACTGACAAGTAAGTTTGACCAGCTCCCTGTATATCTTTCAAGCTTTGTTTTCCACAGAGCAGGGTGGAGTAGTTTAAACAAAATCCAAATTAGGCAGCAATTAGCCTTTTCTGGGCATACACACAATGAAAGGAACAGCAGAGGTTAAACTGTTTTCACCTGAGTGAAAGATACTGACTGTATTTCCAAAAATGGAGGTTCAAAATATGGATCTAGACACCTGGAAAACCAAGCACGTACCTGTGGAACTTCAAACTCTAAGAGACATATAATCTAGGTTCTCCAAACAACAGTACAACTGCTCTTAATATAGCATTATTTCAAATTGTGTTCCTTATGCTAGGTGGTGAATGCAAAATTGTGTGTGAAATCATTCCTTAGACCATCGATAGCAACAACCCATTAGACATTAGGCTGGCGATAGCAGGCTTCCTGCTGCGCCTCCAGCTCAGGCAGGTAAAGGGAACCCCAAACCTCTTTAGCGGGATGCACAGCCAGGTTTCCGGCTGAGAAATACATTCAGAAAAACACTTGCTCAGGGTGGAGCATGAGGCTGTGGGACTGCAGCACATGCCACCAGGCACCCAGCTACATTTGGGGGGTACAAAGTACATTTGAAATAAAGTGCTCCTTTGGCTTAACTTAGGTAATTTATTTTTCCTCTCTGATGTCCAGCTATCTTCAAAATTTACAACTGCAGACTTGATTGGAGCCTTTCATGTTCTATTTTTGAACTATATGTTGCATATGTTACAGTGCAATAAATTTGACATTTCAAATGCCAACAAATGGCTACAAAATTGGCCCCTTGTGAATAATAGCCCAGCAGCATTTACATGTAATTATTTTGCCCAGGAATTTAATTTTCTAGACATAAAAGTTATGCTGAATGAAAGAGCACTGGATAATGATCTTTAAGCACAGGAAAAAGACAGCCGTTACTATAGGCACTGAAATACGTGCCACTCTTCCCAAGCCATAAAGCAAATTCCCTGCGGCGAGGAGCATTTCTGCTACAAATTTAGATAATGCTTTACGATGAATGGCAATACTTATTTTGCAAAGGCTGTAAGTATATAAATCATTAGTCACCGCTCTGCCAGTTGTATGTGGTTATTTGAGTTACCCCCATAATAGTGCGAACCTGCATCCCCCGAGGAGGAGGAGGCGGAGGAGGATGCTGTGGCCGCAGAGGCTAGCGGTATGCGTCAGAGTTGAGGGTCCACACTAACACCAAAAAAACCTACAACAGTGACAGCAAAAGTCAGAGTTTAGTCCATTATTAGGGCAAGTTGATGTCTGATGTAGCAGTGGTTATTCCATTGAGGTGATCTCTCTGGCTGCTCCTGGTGAGGGTGAGAAAAGCAGGTTGCTGTTGGCAATACGCATTGGCCGGTGCACTTGCCTTTAAAAAAGCATCCTTGTGCTTTCTGGAGCATACCAGGACTGCATTGTAACGGACCCTTGTAAGAGTAGTGTGTTGTGAGCAGTTCTACGTACAGAGTTCAGATTCAAGCAACTACCAAGGGGTTTCTGGCAGCTATATTAATCAAAATATAACTACTATGAAATACAACTAGTTAGGAAACAGAAGATCATCTTCTCATCTTAAAAGACAAGAAAACTGAAATGAAATGAAACAAAACAATACAAAATAAAAACCAAGGAGAATCTAATGTAGGGGATACAATGCTAATCCCATATCTGGGAATATTATAGAATATATGTTGTATTTCTATAAATACATAGAAAATAGAACACCTGTTTCACCAAATTTGAAATATAGAGCTGGGCTCAGCACAAAATCAAAGAAATCAACAAAGTGAAATAAAAAAGTTCTTCAGATAGGAAAATTCTGGGCATTTTTTTAATGATCAGTCAAGGTAAAAAGTTAATTTTCACCTTTCATGTAACACTCTGACACATCCTACCATTACAGAGCAAGCCCTGCTGTCCCATCGGGCTCCCCCAGCAACACCAACGCCGAGCTCGGAGCAGCCCAGAGGAGGATTCGCCAGTGTGTTGGGTTGCCCAAGCCCGCGAGGACACTGAGCTGTGACCCACAGAGGGACCGCGTCCCTGGCCCCTCTTCAGCCACAGGCTTAACCTTATTCCCTAACTCGTCACTTACTGTCTTAAAACACATGTAAAACCACTATTTTCCTCAGTACATATGCATATTTAAAGACACATTCTGGCACACTGAGGATTTGTACTGCAAGTAAACTGCTAAATTAAGACTCTGAAAAGCTCATAACAGAGCTACAGGAAATCCCTAAATCACAGGAAATCAGCCAACAGAGTTACACACAACTCCCCAGACAAACACGTATTTCCATCCCAAGGAGCATACAATAATCTGAAATAGATAACTTGCAGCAAGAGGTTATTGGTTTTGCGAGTCATACTCAAAGCGACGTTCAGATATGGAGTTAGTTTTTACATTTATTTGCATTCTGCAGTTTCGAGAAGATGAAAATCTAAAAGCATTGCAGGAATATTGGACGTGCGAGTCAGTGCACACATGCAAAACTGTGCCGGGGCAGAAACAGGCACATTACCAAGGCGAGATTCAGCAAAAATTGGATACAGCATCTTGTCCCACTTTTGATGCTAAAAACTCTAAAGTGAAGCTAGATTTGAGTGACCATTTCCAAAATTTTAAGGCTAAATAAGTAATTCATAAACCATGCCAGTACTTAATGCTGACATAAATGTCCAGATCCTGCACCACGCAGTACTGCGCCGTACAGGGTGCCCACTGGCTAAGCGGGACTTACACAACTCCAGCCCACCCTTTCCAGAGTGGTATCTAGCTCTATTTAATAACAAACCAACATAGTTTGAGTACCTGGGCTGCCCAGAATTATTAGCTTTGGATGACAGTAAGCACTCAGTGAATTTTAAGCAGATAGCATTTGAGAAATTTCATATCATTTTCATCTTGATTTACTTCAGACAAAGTTCTTGCATAACTTTGACATTTAGTGGCTTAATCTAGGGAGAAATTTCCCATTCCTTACCCCGTAGTCTCTCTTTTTTTTTTTTTTCTTTTCGAAGATTTAAAGTTAAATGATGATCATGTCACTGTTGAAATAGATTAACTCTTCTAGTCATCAGGAAAAGTAATCACTGGAGCACGATGTGAGCTGTCTGATAATCATAGCTCAGTTCAGAGCTGGTTCTGGAGAAGCCAAGCACTTCTGGAGGGGAGGCGGCAGTGATCGGCACTGTCTCCTGGTGGAACGCATGTTCGTGATCACAGAGCCAAGAACAAGCCTGGAGCAGCTGGGGACTGGCAGGGAAAGTTACTTTAGCCAAGCAATACGAACCAAGTCGTTAGCCATCTCTGAAAGGCCTTTCGTCTCCTAGGAAACCTGGGATTTGGACAAACTGCCTACCCTCCGCAGGTTTTTTTCTGCGTTGGGATTGATCATGGGTGTTCCTTGCTCAGTTTTGACTTTCATAGGGTATTTGGCCTTTTATTTACCCGCCCCTGCCTCAGTGCCTTCCTTAGTCGTCCACCTAAGGGAGCAGCTAGAGCAACAATTCTACAGAGCCATCAGCAGCTCTTTCTGCTCACTCTAGTCCAGAAACCATACCAAACTAATCAGCTGACTATGCAATTCGTGTCATTTCACACAAAACACAAGTCTATTGTGAGTCAGAGCACGAGAGTGGATGTAGTATGGTGTCCCCATGTGGCTTCTGGACTACAGTTTGCTCAGGCGTGACCAGCCCACCGCGTGGGCAGACAGCTCCGCACCCACTCACGAACCACGGCTGCGGCGACACCAAGCTCAGACTCATTTTTGCTTATGAGGCAAAACTATGAAAGGACTTATAAAAGATTCCAGGCCTAGACTGAAGCAAGGAAAGTGATGTTTCGAGTGTGCAAGCCCATGAATCTCAGCGCAATGTCCACAGAAGACTCGTTGGTGGCCCACAGCAGCGCTGGCAGAGCCCGGCCCCCAGCCCCCGCCCCAGTGGGACTCTATTAATACAGCCCTCAGTAAGGTGATTTTTAGCAGGTAAAAAAACTCCAGCATAATCATCCTTGAATCGCCTTAATTTATTCTCTACCAGTCCTGCACCTCTCCAGCTCCTTGCTTTAAATAATATGAATGGCAAACCTCGGCATCATTAGGGTCAGGATTTTACCTTTAATTGCTTAAAGTAGGAGGTTGATATCATTAGGGTCTCTACAGGGTCAGTAGAGAGGGAGCAGATGCCTAATTTAGGGAATCTAAATCACCCTAAATTACAGAACCTCAACAAGAGAGACTGACAATTAGCATCCTAACTGGGTGCCATCACCTAGCTTTAAGTAACCGTCTGCTTTAACCTCATCAGCTTCCTACCACGGACTCCCCCAAGGTGTGGAATCACTGCTTTGATTATCCAGTCTCCTGGATTCCCTCCTTTTAAAAAGAAAAAGTCAGCAAAGAGGAGAAAATCTGGCTAAAGTCTTCTTGGATTTTGAACCAGGACACATTTCTATCCAAAACAAATTTCGTTTAATAATTGTTCTAGTTGAACTAAGCTTAGCAAAGTACTTTAAAAATTGACAAAAGCTGTAGAAAGACAGAAGCAAAGACAAATCATGGGACAATGCACAATGTGTAGAAATAGGACACTGACAAGTATTCAGTTAGTAAGATCATATTGAGTCTTGTGGGATCTTGAGCCTCCTGACTTGATCAAAAAGACTAAATCCTGACGAACCCAGTTATATCAGAAATGAAAGCTTAATACTGTGCTTAATTTTGACATTTTTATCTTGGAAATCTTCCCATGTACATTGCATTGCCAGAGCCAACAGCCTCAGAAAAGTTGTGAATCTCCATTAGACGTTTGCCAACAAATCTAGATGGAGAAATCTCTCAAATCATTACAGGAAATGAAAGAAAAATTCTTTATGGGTATTTAAGCGTGTCTCTGCAGTAGGATAACTAATTCCTGTCTGTGTCTCTGCAGATACATGACAGGTTGTTAGTTATCTCCTCGATGATTTTTAACTAAAAAGAAGCTCTCTAAATAATTTTTTTCTATACTGTAGATTGTGAATTCCACGTTACCCTGTTTATTTGTAATTGATAAAATAAGTAGCAAAGCCTGGTTTTGGCTGGGCAGCTGCAGGAAGGACAAGCCCCGCCGTAGCTGCTCCTGTGTTCGGATGTGAAGTTCTGTTTCTATGAATACGTGCACATACCCTTTAAAACAGGCTTTCAGCCAACGTTCGTCCTCAGAGAACCGCCCCGCTGACAAGTTTCTGGAGATCTCAGATGAAAAAAATCATTTCAAAAGAGAGTGAACATTTGCAGAAGGTTTTTCCCATAAAACTCTCATTTTTCACTGAGTAGCATATTTTACGATTTTTACCCCTCCCCATTATTCAAAATAACAAAGAAATACATAAACTAATCTGCATGCCCATGAGAAATCAATGCTACGGACGTCAATCACGGTACAGAAGATAGTAAACCCAGAGCTGTTTGCTAGAACATTGTCCCATACGTTGGCAGATCTGTGGTGCGACCTGCCTGGTGGAGAGGGGACACGGTCACAGCCGAGGCCTCTGAACAAATCATCCCAAACCCTTTGCTTGTTTTTGCAAGCAATATGATTTAACAGAGAACACATACATACTCTGACTCTTCCTTTCCTCTTCGTGGCAGAACCGCTGCCATCAGCCAACCGCGGTCCATGAGCCTGAGAACCCGGGAGCTCTGCAAGGGGCACCGGCACGCAGCAGTGCGCAGAAAAGGAAACGCGGCAGAAAAGCCACCCCATTCATTTCAGGCCTTTGGGGTAGGTTGCTAATGTTCCCTGTATTAATTCAAACAGTTTTCTAGGTTCCAGTCCCTCCAACCCCTCCTGACCTGTGGAAGTGCACGATCCCACCTTTTCTGAGCGGGCTCATTCCCAAAGCTGGCACACCGGACAAATGCGTGGCTGTCCTGTTTTACCCGTAGAAGGAATGTAGGTAGGCTTTCCAAAACATCCAGAAGCAGTCTATTTCTCGAAGTAACAACAGGCATCCTACTGAAATCAATAGAACATGAATTAAAGTCAGCGTTGGTCAGGTCTGCAAATCCAGCCCATGAACCTTTTCTGCAGGTGATAGGGAATATGGAAATCAAATCCTTTATCATAGCCAAAACATTTTCAGATCGAAACATTGCAAAACTATTTAATTCGTTACGCTCATTCACACCAGGACACAGCTGGTTATCCTGGGACGGGCTGAGAAGAGCTCCGGGGAGCACATCCTGCAGCCCCAGTGGCCTCTTGCTGGAAACCCCGGCTCTGCCAGCCCTTGGGGCGTGCTGACACCGTGCTCCTCGGGCCGCTCCTGTCCCAGCGGGCGTCTGCTCCTTTAAACTTCACAAGGTAAAACGTTAAGGACTGCAGGAAAAGGAGCCACTGTCCTTCCATTTTGTCCAGTCTACCGGACTACTTTTTGCGGCACTCATCCGCAAGAAAGATGTCTGCGTTTTCAGTGTCCCCTTCAAGGCCAGGGCTCCCCCTGGGGGCTGCAGTAATGTGCCCTGTTTTACCTCCAGCCCTGCGCCCTACTCACCTTGGCAGTAAAACACACAAATCGTTTTTAGGAACACATTTTCAGCACTTAAATACTATAGGGAACATGCACAGGTGTTACTCCAAAACAGGACAGAAAACCGTACCCCGTAGGCGTTAAGCAGAAGGTAAGCTGTCTATTGGACATAGCTCCGGGAGCCGTGCCCGGGGACAGAGCCCGGGTCCAGCCACAGCCCCGGCTCTGCCGCCTCTTCCCTCCCCGCCCGCGCTGCCAACTCACAGCCATGCGGAAAACAGGAGCAGTAAAATGGAGATTTTAATCGCTATCCAACCACCTTTTTTATTTCTAATGTATTATCCTGTGAATTTTGTACAGTATATTAAAGAGATTACTGAGGCAATTAGATCCTATACAAATTACTCAGTGAACCATTTATTCAACTAATTTTAACCCCTTTTCCTTTTTTAATTACCCACTAATGGAATTTCATTGCTATGGGTGCATGTGGCTAATTCTTTTAGTGAACATTTCATGAGATTTCTTCTCAGGTGAGTTTTTCACAGCCAATTCACTTTAACTGTAAATTATTTGTGGCATGCGGCCACTCAAAATATCACCTCAGAGTATTTCTATTCCAGGACTGAAGCTTTTACAAGTAAAAGGAGTAAAATAATGATGTTACAAAAGTATGACAGCTGTGCTTCAAAGCATTTGAAAGAAAACATAACTCACATGGAAAAATAACAGAAAATATCATATACCAGTAGAACAAATTTATGTTTTCAATTTGCTCAAATAACTGTGAATACATTTTAAACAATTTTCATCCATCTCTACTGCTAAATGCTTTGTCCTTTAATCATATGTTATGTAGAATCAAAGTAAATTCTTTCAAAAACAGATTCCTGCTCATTTGGAATACTGATCTTGTGGCCGTAGGGGCAGTTGGGGTACGGGGATGTGTAGTCGGCTGTTAGCGCCGCAGGAAAGCGCCGGTCACTTTTGCTAACACGTGAAACTCTTGAACAAGTCGCAGATTACACCCAGCAAACCACCGAGCGTCGTGCAGAGCCTGGGCTCGCCGCCGCCCCTTGGTCAATGCCCGCGTTTGGCAGCGCCAGCGTGACGCCCGCGGATGCTGATGAGGAGCCGGGGGCGGGAGCCAGGTGAGCCCGTGGCTTTCACAGAGCTGTGCCCACAGCCGGGCAGCGAAGGGGACCAAGGCGCTCTTCTTTGCAGGGAAAGGGGTAGCATGTCGCTGTGCCACTCAGTTTTTAAATCAGACACTTCTGGTTCCATTTGTGATAGTTAAGGACGCTGAAAATAGCACTTTTCCATCAGGTAGGCTGGAGTTACATGTCATCCCGTGACAGCAGGAGCCGCCAGGTCTCATGTGTGTAGTATTGGCCAACAGGTCCTGGGCTCCTGAGAGCCACCGGTCCATCCAAACCCTTCTGTGATGGTTTGTTACAGCTTTCTGCAAGCGGGGCTTCACTGCTGCTCTAAGAGTTCGCCAATAGAATATATTTTATAGGCAGATGAAAACTAAGTAGAAGAGAAAATAGATTGATCTTGAGGCAACAGAAGGCTCTCATTATCCCAAGAAATACGAGTTGGTGAGTTAAATACATTCTGTCCTCCCACTGCTTGTGCTTCACCATCTACTCTTAATGTGCTCCCAGGTCTGAGCTGTGGAAGGGGCAGAGAGCAAGGCTAACAAGTGCAGCATGTTTGCTCCAGCTGACTGGAAAATAAATAATTTGTCATTCAGGGCTTGATAGAACAGGAGCAGCAGCAGCTGCTCCTTGCCGAAGCTGAGCTGGCAGCTCCCGTCCCCCTCCTCAGCCCCCCGGCATGAACCGCCTGCATAGCTCTCCTTCCCGTTCTCCTGGGGGATCCTGCGGGAGCAGGACGTCCTCACCTTCTGCACAGGGATGGTGCACGGGGCACAGCTGTAAAAGTCTGCGTATGCATTTGCACAAGCGCACCATAGTGCCTGTATTTAAAGATTTTATTTGTTTTAAGTAACAGTGTGGTTATCACCAAAATGAGTTTAGGCTAAAAAGGAAAAAAAAAAAAAGTGGAGTCTATGTTTAAAAGATCTTATCTTCCCTTGAGACACTCTAGCAGCCATGCTTTGGGGCAGAGGACTGAAATATTAGTCTCCATGAAACTAGTTATGGGCTATTAGTTATTGGTTAATGGGCTAAATTAGTCTCCATGAAAAATTAGCCCCATTTGACTTTATCATAAGCCTTTGGCCACATAAGCGTGCTTACAGGAGATAAAGATCTATTAATTAATACTTATTATTGTTGCCTCAGGCAGCGTTAATTTTGCCTGAGCTCAGGCAGTTGGTTTTCCAGTGTAATTATTCCCCATGGAATACTTATACAGTCACGTCCAGGGGCTCTCAGAGACCCCCGAAGTCCCCAGGCAGATTTTCTGCTGTTAGTAATAGTCATTAATGGTCAGTTTGGGCCTTTTTAGGGCAGGAGCCTTCATTTCTGCACAGCCTCATCCCATCCCCCTCCCGCACAGTTTGTTTCACCAAGTTCCCTTCCCTCACACGGTGACAAGGCACAGCAACACGAGCGCACGGGTTTACATCTTCCCCTTCCCCGATCTCACCCTGCCATGAAACCGCCCGGTCCTGAGCCAGCGCCTCACCCGCGCCCACGGCTCATCGCACCGGGTCACCCCCGCCTCCTCGGGGACCTGGTCATCTCCTGCACGCAGAGATAGATAAGTTCTCCAGGAGGGCACGTCTGTATGGACAGCCCGAGGGTACCCCTATCTGCCACCGAAATTAATTGCATTTCCCTGGCGCTTGGGTGGCTGACAAAAAAAATTAAGCACCCCTTGAAGATAGCGACTGTAACTGCCACCAGTTAAAGCTGCTGGGGAGGGAGGGAATGCTAAGGCTTGGCAATATAAAGCGTCTTTAGAAGCTCATGGATATTTTCAGGGAAAAAATATGAAAATTAATACTAAGCACTGAGATAAACAGCTATGCTACATTTAAAAGGTTGCTCTATTTATTCTAGGGATTTTTTTAATTATAAAATCAATGAAGTGTTAATGATTTTAAGCATTACTTCAGCTCACTGGGAGTTCCAAAACAACTTTTTTTAGTCTATGGCATAAATTCATAAGTTGCTCAGTTTGACCAATTTGTCAAGACAATTTCCATTAGTAAACATGAATATTTAATGAAAGAGAAAACTGGCATGAGCAACTTCACTTAAGCGAATAATGACTTACTGGAAAACAAGTAAGATACATTAATATGCCACTTCTTTAAGTATTTGCAGAGCATAACAACCCAAATACTTCAGTAAAACCCTTATTTTACTCTGTATTCATCTAAGTATCTACATTGCCATTGCATACAGATGTCAGCAAATCAGCTCAAAGATAATCACTTTTCTGGTTTAAGCTAATCACTGCTTCTTGTTTACTCACGGCTTTCACAAGATCTAGAAGTATTTTCACCTCTTTCATTGCTAAATTAGCTAGAAATTTTTTTTGTTTAAAGATAAATACAAAGGCCTTATGACTATAACACATTAAGATCCTTCTTGTTAAAACACATGGAAGGAGAGAAAAGTACTACAAGGCCCTGAAAATCCAACTTAAGACCCTGGAGTTGTTCCAGAAGATCTGAAACCACAACAGGCTACCGAGAGCAGCGAGCAGATACCAGGCACTCTGCTCTCCAGCCATCCTTTGGTGCAACATTCCCCTAGAAAACAACATCAAAATCAGCCTTACTAAATACACCTCAGGGCATTTTAGGGGAAAATACCAGCAGAAACAGAAATGCAGGCACTGAAGCAAGACTGTCTAATGATGGAGCCCTTTATATGAGGAGACAAGGAGAAACTTTCTGCACGTGTTGCTGTTCACTGTCAGTCATGAACTTCACTGTGGCTGCACCAAACATGCTTTGACCGCCCCATTTACTCTTTCTCCCGTTGCCGGGTACCTGGGCAGACCACGCTGCTGTGCCTCAGCCTCTGCCATAAATCCCACTTTCCTCCAGCCCACAACCTTCTCTGCCCACCCTTCCAAGCATTGGAGATCTGTTCTCACACCAAGTGTAAGAGCTGGTATCAAAACTTCTGGCCCTGCATGACCTGCTGACACTCTGCCTCTCTTCAGATAGGTTTGCGTGGTTTGAGTTTTGGGGTTTTTTAGTCTTAGATTGCAGCGCAGGCAGTGCATGCCCCGAGAGAGCCAAGCCCATCCATATGCATGGCATCTGTAAAAAGTCATCATTCTAATGAACACAATTATATCCATTCGAGAAGGAAGTCAGCTTTCCTCCAGCAGCAGCTCTCTTCCCAACTGACCTCCCTTTGCCACAAATCTCTTTTGACAGGCGCTCACAATTACTAAAGTGAAAAGCTGTTTCCTTTAGTCACTATCCCCGTAAAATATACTGACTCTCTTAATTACATGCTTAGTTTTTTTCCAAAGGCTCTCCCATGCATGTAGGCAATCACTCAAGCTCAGAGGCAAGGGACCATGTAATAGAGCAGGAGCAGCACAGTCGGGTGGAAAACAAACCACCCCGGAGCCCACAGCAGCCAGGGGACTCCGGTAGCGGCTGGGCACCAGCTCCCCAGGGCCACCTCCTGCACAAGGAGCTGTTGGCCACCCTGTCGCTGGAGCTGCAGACCCACATTTCAGAGGCCCCCAGCCAGCACGGTCACACGCGGCTCGTGTTTTCATATGGGTACAAGCCATTGGGCTGGCCGACCTGACTGGGGACCTGGGTACCTAAATTCCTGCCAGTTTCATCCATGACTCGCAGTACAGAGCATCTCCTCTCTGGAGGTGCGGGTCCCTGAGGCGTGGAGACACTGCAGAAGCTCCCTGATGGTCAGAGACACCCAGGGCTCAGCACAGCTTTGTGCTGGTGTGCACTGAGTTAGAGCAATACTTATTGCAGGAGACCGTGCCCAGTGGTGGGCGTTATATATTAAATATAGGCATAAAGGCTCACAAAATCAAGGGATTCCCAGTCCCATGTGTGCTTTCACTGGACTCTTCCCCAGCATTATCAATGACAAAGACAGCAGGGCCAGCAGTACCCAGTGGAGCAGGAACCCCGTGGTCCCCATGACACACTAGAAAAATTATCAGAATACCATATTGTCTCAATTCTCCCTTCAAAATACAGAAACAGAAAAACAAACCTACTCTCTTATTCCTCTTTACTTCAAGAAAATTATAAGGAAAAGCAGTCAAGATGCAAATACCTGTGTAGTGCCTCCATCTCGCCCCGTGAAGAGGTCCTCTCCAGCAGCACCTCCACGCCTGTCCACTGGAAAGTAAAAAAGTTAATTCGGTGACTTTCACAGCCCCATCTGCTGAATCTGTGTGTCCTTGGCTTCATGAGAGGTGGTGAACCTGATAACAGGCACCTTCCTTACCAATATTTGGGAACACCTGAGGACAACCGCTTTACCACAAAACTGAAGGTGATCTGAATGTTATTGACAAGAAAAGCACCAATCGATCCATTTTATATCAGAAGGAAGAGATAACTGCTATTAGCTAGGGCTCACCGAGGATGAAACATTTTTGTTTGTTTAAAGAAATGCCTGACTGAACTGAAAATCTTAATAGATAATCTCTGTTGAGCATCTTTTGTGCAGTAATTCAAGAACATCAAAAGCATGCTAGCCAACCCAATTTTATGTGAATTTGGTATGGATTTACTCATGGCAGAGTTTGTTTGAAGTCTGCAACAAGACACCTTTCACCCCAAAGCATCCTTCTTCCATATTTCAAGGCAGATTAGCAAAACAAACAAAAAAGAAGTGAGCAAAACAAAAACAAACCAAATAAGAAAAACTAAGAAGCTATTAAAAAGTATTCGTTTAAAAAGCACAAAGTAAAAGAAAAGATGGCTTATTTTCCATATACTGCCTATGGTCTACCCAAGCCATTTACGAACTCTGGTGACAATACTTAATTACAACAGTTATCAGGAAGCAGAAAATGTATAAGGCATTTTAAATATCTGTATAGGAACTGAAACACTGTCTTTGGAGCAAAACATTAGCTGAGACTGTCTCTGATGCCAGGAGCCAGGGACAAGCTAAAGAGCGAAGGACAAGACGACCTATGAAATATCAGAGCTATAAACTTTGATAGCCTTTCTGAAGAAGTTTTGAAAGATGGCTGCTTTCCCAGCCTTTAAAGGGGACTTTGAGGCAAAAGCTTTCACACCGAGCGGTTCTCTGGGGTTCTCAGGCAGGTTTTCAGTGAACACGCTTTTTTAAAAAGTATCTTGCTAAAAACCTTTCCACTTCCAAACACTCAGGCTTGGATATCTTTTCCCGCAGTGCCTCAGACCTACCAATTCGCTATGCACCAGTGGGGACAAGGTGAGCCCTCGGTTTTCCGAACAGGGAGGGGCACCTCCCCATCATCAGCATCTGCCTCATCCTGCCAGAGACCTTGCCAAAACCAGGGAAAAACGGAGACACAGAAAAGTGTCCGCAGTTACGTGCAGAAGATGAAAGTGAAGAGCTATTTTTCCCCGTGCTATTTCACTGAGACCTGTGCCTATATTACCTAGACATCCAGTGACCTTCCGTAACATTTTCTTCCTTATCACTCAACACTCAGCACGGAAAGGGTTTATATCTACATACACTGCACTAATGGGATCAACTTAAACCTTTCATCCTCCTGAAGGCACAGCTAGGAGCAGGGAGAAAGCACATACAGACATCCACATATTTGGGGGGGGGGGCGTGGAAATCAAAACTTTTCCTTCTGCTGCCAATGCAACTCCAAAGTCTTGACACTGTTTCTCCTCTCACTGCTTAAGTTAATTTGAGGATAGTTGGGGAGGGAGCAAGGAAAGAAATGGAAGCAGTTTTCCTGGAGCACCAAATCACCTCGTCCAGTTGGTGATCACAATCATCAGTCTTTTGGGAGAAATCTGTGTCAGTTTAGGATCGCACTGGGGTGACTGAGTCTCCCTGGGTATATGGCAGCCGGCACATTCCCCGGGTAAGGAGGGCTTGCTGTCAGACCCGGGTTCTCCAGAGAACAATTTCAGTCCTCATCGTAAACCTCCACATGGAAGTACACAAAACCAAAATAAAATAAACAAAAAACCCCCCCTCTTGCAAGTCAATACTGCTCGCTTCAGTGTGGCCAGAAAATCTCTCAAAAAGGGCAGACTCCCTGAATTTCACCATGGTTTGTTGTAGGTCTCTTTTCTGCTGAGAAATCAATATAAAATAATCCATTGGGCAAGTCACCAAGAAATGACACTTTTTGTCAGGTAGTGTTGGATGGTTTTGAGGAGCTGGAAGATGCCTTTGTTCACATCTGCAGCCTCTCCATGAGCAGTCCTGCAGCAACGCTCTTCATGCGGAGGAAGAGCTGTCACCAGAAGAAGAAAAAAAAAATTCATTGACTCCAGGTCTTGAGTAGTTATTTGCTGTTGGATGATGATTATTGTGAATTGGTTGTCTTACCAAACAGCAGGAAGTTTGCAACATCAAATTGTTCTTTTCATGAGGTTGTAGGAGACTCAGGATGACTCCACAGGTATTTCTTGCATTTCCTTTCACGGCACGCATCACATCCTGCAGGCACACAACACATCCCATGGCTGCTATCTTCATTCTTAGGTTTTGTGGTGGGGTGGTGGCGCAGGGACAATGGACGGAGTGGAACCGATGCTCTGCCAGCCTCTGGAGCAGGGTGTTAAACGCTGCCTGTTGGGTGGCACATCATAGAATCATAGAATACTTTGGGCTGAAAAGGTCATTTAAAGGTCATCTAGTCCAACCTCCCCTGCCATGGGCAGGGACATCTTCAACTAGATCAGGTTGCTCAGAGCCCCGTCCAACCGGACCGTGACTGTTTCTAGGGATGGGGCATCCACCACCTCTCTGGGCAACCTGTGCCAGTGTCTCACCATGTCCCCACTGTACCAGCTAGTGCTGTGCTTATAAACCCCCTAATATCCAAAAACATGTTGGCACAAACCCAGACCTTATTTTTTTAGCCTTTGATCACTAGACGTTTAAAAAGTATTGTGTGGATATATTACTTAACTGAACTTCAAATAAATTCAACTATTTTTTTATCAACCCTTGTTACTGGAACTAGGGATCTATTTTTGTTCGTCAGCCTAGAGAGAATCTGTTCATCCCATGTTGAAAGAGAGGTGAGGGTAAAAATAATTTCAATTTCTTTGCCCTGGGCAGAAACTTGAGTGAGAGGTAACAGAACCGCTGAGAGGAGCAGGCAGGCAGTCCTCCTCGGCACTGCTCTGCCTGCGATGCTGCAGGGGACCGGGCACCCTGCGCCCTCAGCCAGCAGACACCTCCACCTCCCTACTGCGCCCTAGAGAAGCCCCATGGAGCCACCCCAAGCCTTGGCCCTGCGGACCCCCGTCCCACTTCCAACAGCAGCTTTTCGCTTTCACAGCATTTCACCAAAGGGCTGCAAAGCATCAGTCAACCCAAATGAACTTTAACTTTGCTCCTCTGAGAATTGAGAAACAAGCCTATTTTACAACTGCTAGAAATAAAGAGAAATTTCATGGCTCTCCCAAGACCACTTCCTAGCATATCTGAGGAACTTGTACAGAACCACCAGCCTCATCAACTGCACTGTCCACTTCCATAGTTACCTACATGTGTTTAAATCTTGGGTCAAACTGGAAGGACACAACTTCTCTGAACCGTAAAACAAGGTCTTCATTAATAAACTCAGTTGCAGAGTATTTTTTAGTATCAGTTCTCACCTCCTTCACAGCAAGATGGCTATGAGACAGATGGAAGGAAAAAAGCAGAAAAAGTGCATCCTCAGACCTGCACTCAGCAGACCAAGACTGCATCCCAGTCCTGACCTTGCAGCAGAGTATCTTCCTTGTCGTATATCAAACACCAGTCATAAAACTCAGGTCATTGATTTCTTAACAAGCTCTTCTGGTAAAAAAAGGCAGCATGATGTGGACAGCACACTTCAGTCATGAATGGTATGTAGAGCCAGCACAAATGGGAATGGAAGCAGGGCTGTGGTTAGCAGCCCACTGAGGGGTAGCTGGATGGAGCAAACATAATAACAAAACGTCTCACGTAAGACATGGAAACTATATTTATAGCTTCAGAGAACAGAGAGCAGGGGAGCAAGCGTGTGTGACCATGGAACCCACTGCTGAAATTAGCCCCTTCTGCAGATGAGTGATGGAGCCAACTGGAGCTGCTACTGCCAATTTTTTTATTACAAAAATGCTTGTTCTCTTGGGAATCATGCAAAGAAAGACATTTTAGGCTGAAGAACTGATAAATAGTCCTGGTTTTTGGCAAGGCATCGACAGCCTCACTCAGTGTTTTTGTAAGTCAGCACGCATGGATGGACACCAGTGAATCAATGTGCCTACAGCACACAGTTAGCAGTCACCTTGTGCCATGCCTCCTACAGTAGTCATTTCTGCAGCTGCTATATTAAAAAAATGTCTTTCCTGGACCTGCTTACCATGAATGCCCTGGAGACAACTGAATTAGTGGAAATACAGGCTGCTGTTGTCATACCGTAAGTAGTTCTGGATTGAGTTGCCTGCCTGCATGTCCCCAGCGAGCTCTTTGCATCTATCTGAGATGATCGATTTTCCGTCAGTTTTCTGCAGGATGAGTTCAGATTCTCCAGCCTCAGGTATGCAGAAAGAGCACGTGAGTTAATTCACTAAACTGCTCAGTGATCCTTCCACACTCTCTTCAGGAAATGTAATCTGTGACAATGAAGACTAAGTGGACCTTGCTCTGCTCACTGAAATTGTTTTTAAAGAGGTACCCCATCTACAATTGCAGATTTATGAGCGATTGCCGAGTGCCAAGCACAGCAGTTACCATGAAACCAAAGAAGCTGGAAACAAAACTAAAGGAAATAAGGATGCAGATGGAGGAGGACTGAGGAGTCTTCAGAGGAGAAGGAAGAAAAAAAATAAAACAGTAGACCAGACTAACGATTTTAGAATTCTGTACCTAACTCTGCCCACAGGTTTTTTTTAGACTTATTTATTTAACTCTACCAATCACATTTTCCTTCCAATCCAGCCCCCCTAAAATCAACATAAATAGCTATGTCCTTACAACTTTTCACAGAGTTCCCCACAGTTCTCCGAGTCACAGTCAAAATTCTGTTTGGAGCAGTTATTTTGCGTGTAACTTTATTATCAGGGAATGATTGAATTAAAAATTAACTTCTTTTCTGGTCAGAGAGTTTACTACTGTTTCTTTTATATTTCATTCTGAATTTCATTTTTTCAGTACATTCTTTCTCTGGAGCAATCATTCGCAGAGACAATATAAGCAGGGTGCTTGCAAAACAGCTTTCCAGTATGGGGGCTTTATTTAGAAGGGTATAAAACCTTAAGAACTAATAAAATATTCCAGACTCCCCAAGGCAAAGCAAGATAAGAAGGGTCACCCCCTGAATGGATTATAAACATACCGTGCATCAAGTTTCTCCAAATTCCCCTCCCCCACCCCACCCACTTTTTAGCACAAAGCGAGATAAAACACAAAAATAGCTTTGAGCATACTTGAAAGTTTAATCTAGTCATGGAAGTGCTGAAGAGTGCTGCTCTCCTTACAGTTTACCCACCGCAGCACCAGTAAGGAAGAGCTGGCTCCCCTCGGCCGGCGGGCGCCTACCACGGCACCGCGGTCGCTTGCCGAGGTACACCCGTCCCTCGGCGTGCTGGGGCAGGCGTGGGGCACCGGGAGAGCAGAGCCTGCGAGGAGCAGGGGGAGACGGGAATGAGCCTCACGGGGTGCAATGCAGGGCTGTAATAATAACAACAATTTCACCGGGAAAGAGATGCTGGGAATTCTAACGCCGTCTCATCACAGCAACACCAGTGTGGGACGGGCACGTGTTTGCACTGAAAGGCGGGCACCAAAAAATACTGGAATTCATTGCACATATATACCCACGCAGACACTTCCATTTAATGTGCGCAAGTAAAGCTTTCATTTCCGTTAATTTGCACGATAAACATCTTCACTAATTATACACTTTGCTTACACTAATCACCTGCCTGAAGCCATCAGATTTTATGCGGGGTTCCTGTCAGGTCTCGTAAACCAAATAGGGCTGGATCAGATGCTTGGATGAAAAGCCTCCTTACGATGCACCCTGGTGCTAAAATAATGTAATCGGCTGCCATTCTTCCTTCTAAATGGGCAGAATAGCAGCTAATTCTCAGCTGAGCCTGCCTCTCTCATACTGTCCGCTCATTGTCTTCACAGATCCCACAATAAGGCTACTGGGTTTTCCTCACTTTTTTTCCATTGGGATGCTTATTTTTGTTGTTTACCAAAATTCCAGTTCCCTGCTGGTTTCATCCTTCCTACCTACACTCCTGTCCCAGGATGTTTTCTTGTTCAGAAATGGCCACATTTCAGGAGTAGATGCACTTTTCTTCTGTGCTTTTTACAGATGTCAGAGAGAATTAATACGAAAAACTCTGAACTAAAGTGCCTTAATACTGACTCGAGCCTGTTGTATATGGCCACCAGTAAGATTGCTACCAAAGAGGGATTCATATGCAAACCAGAGCATCCAGCAGCACCTTTTCCCTCCCTTTCTGTAGAGCCCCGGCCGCAGCAGCACACCCGGGGTGCTGCTCGCTCCGGGTCCATCAACATGCATAGACCTCCCGGCTGCTGCCCTGGCCCTCACGGCAGGGCTCACACGGCAGAGGTGGTGCTTCATGGTGCCCTGCTTCAAAAGGTGTGCAGGAACATGGCAACGTCCCAGCAAACCCCACCAGCAGGCCACCAAACCTTGCCCTCTGCCCACCAGCCCTCCTAGCTTTGCTCACAGACACTGTGAGCAGCACTCGAAAAAAGTCACTGGCCCACAGGACACAGTCCCTCCACCCAGGCTGGGCTGGTTCTGCCCCTCAGGCACGGCTGTGTCCATCCATCTGTCCATCTGAAGACAGGGAACTAGGCTTCAGGTAGAGCCATGGACAACTTGAGGTTCGTCTTGGTCAGCCATCCTCTCCAGAAAGGCGCTATGCACCAGCCCTTCCACAGCAGGCAACAGAGATTCAAGAACATGGCCAGGGATCCAGCCATCTATGAGTTTCTGTTTCACTTGTGGACAGAATAGGGAATGGAAACCAAAAGAAAGAGAAAGAAGGCAACCACCAAACTTGACAAAATGGACAGACTTTGTCCTGCTACTTTATTTTGGTATGCTCAGAAAAAATCTATAGTATCTTGCCACTTCAACACAAAGAGCTGCACCACATCCCCAGCACAATGTTCACACATGGTACACCAAGTATCATAGAATTGTAGAATGGTTTGTGTTGGAAGGGACCTTTAAAGGCCATCTAGTCCAACCCCCCTGCCATGAGCAGGGACATCTCCAACCAGACCAGGTTGCTTAGAGCCCCATCCAACCTGTTCCCAGGGATGGGGCATCTACCACCTCTCTGGGCAACCTGGGCCAGTATCTCACCACTCCCAGCGTAAACAATTTCTTCCTTCTGTCTAGTCTAAATCTTCCCTCTTTTAGTTTAAAACCATTGCCCTTGTCCTATCACAACAGGCCCTGATAAAAAGTTTGTCCCCATCTTTCTTATAAGTAGCTAACATGAAGACAGGTTCTTAAAATCCAAACATCATCCTCCTGTCACTCTTCCCAGTTGCCCTGAAGCAATCATTTATTTCAAGATGATTAACTTTCTGCCACGGTAGCAGCCCCATACAATTCTGAATGCTCTGTGCAAATGTTTCTTTATTAATCAAATTAAACATGAGAAACACATGCTGTCAGGATAAACTGATACAGTAAGCTCTTCTTTAGCCCGAGTCTGATAAATCACGTGCAACACTTAGAACAAGATTTGTCAGGGTTTATGAAAAAGCTCGGCTACTTTTCAACTCCCAGGCTCTGATCCAATGAGGTTGAAATGAGTATCCCATTAAAATTAATTGGAAGTGCTGAACCATTTCATGATGAATTCATTTCATACTTAAATATACATAAAAACAACCAGACTGGAATGCCCTCTAGCCATATATACATATTCAAAAAAAAAAAAAAAATCAAAATTACTGTGAAAACATATACCCAATAATAAAAAGAATTTTATTCCATCACCTACAGTGATGGCTATGGCAACCCCACACAACTAAAAATTTAACATGAAATAGTTTTGAAAAAGATCTGGATAGCAGTAATTAAAACTTCAGTTTTACTGGTTTGGAGGAGTTTGGTTTAGTTTGTAATAACCAGCCTTCACTGTTCTCTGCTGTACCCTTTTCTTAAGAGCACAGATAAAATCTTCTATTTATAAATACAGTTTTAAAACTTTTTCTCCAGATTAAAATAACTTCTCTCTAGGCATCTTTCTTTTTTTGGAAGGGGGGGAGGGGAAGGATAACAATTCTTTTTTGGTTTTTTGCTTCTCATGAAAATAAATCAAAGCAGAGAAGCAAAATGCATTTGTTCTACAGTTTCTAAAATGGACTTTAACAAATGGACAGTAAAATTGTCCCAGTATGCTGCAGGATCAGAGTCTAGTGGTGGAATTTGTTTTTTCAATGCTGACAACCCATGAAGATTAGCCTGCTACGCACAACTTAGCCCAGCAGCAGCCAAAGCAGTTCTCTTCGTTTTCAGAGCAAATCACTTGTCACCAGACCACGGAAGAAAGAGGCACCCATAGCTAGGCAGTAAATTCACCTTTGCAGTTCATAACAAAGCTCCTTTGCCTGATCCAACACATTCAGCTGAAGACCCATCTTACAGAAACGCTTTGTTGCATATTATTAGCGCTCTTTTCTGGACTCAGGAGATTTCATATATTTTAAATATTTTAGAAAGTGGCATTACAAGGATTTTGTAAATGTGGCACTTATGCATGCAGCTCAACTATACAGAAAGCAACAAATGTGAGGGCAGGTACTTTAGACGTCTGCACTGGCATTTCAGAGACAGAAAGAAAAAAGAGCGCAGAGTCTTTCAGTCCTTTGCTCAAATCCTCTCCTTGAGGGCTCCCGCGCACATCCATTGATGTGCTCAGGATCGCTTCCCTTTGGAAAGCGTGGGTTCATTAAGGGCACAATTCCCCAGAAACACTTATTAGAGAAGAGGGGGTTCAGAGATCAGAATCTGGGTATTATTTGTCATTCCCTGGCAGGAGCTCCAGAGCAGCTCTGCATTCCTCACCAGCAGCGGGAAAAGTTCAGGATCTGACCTCAGGGCACCACGGCTGCCTCCTTACAAAAAGGCACAGCCATCACCAAAATACCAAACCTGAGGCAGGCTGGAGGGGAATGCTGTCAGCGGAGCAGGAGCAGGTCCTGGAGAGGGAGAGGAGGGCAGGTAACCAGAGAGGTAGAACACATGTCTGGGGCACTATTAAATGAGTATAACTAAGTGTGGAAATGGGCCTTTTACTCCTTCAGGGTTTGCCTGCAATGGGAGGGCTTCTGGTTTTGTCTGTGATGGCAAATTCCTTCGCCCAAACCACTATGATCATCAAAAGCCTCCAACCCCCAAAACTCAGCTTACAGGAGCGATCACACAGCCTCAGTCTAAACACAGTCCAAGGCACAAATGCAACTTGCCAACTCCTTGAAACAGAGCTTCCTACAGCGACCCGTTTCATTGTGATTTGCCTTTCCCCAGAATTCAGCAGACAAGCATGGCAAGGGTTAAATGGCTTTTTTTTTTTTTTTTTTTTTTTTTAAGATAATCATAGAATCATAGAATGTGTTGGGTTGGAAGGGACCTTGAAATGTCATCTAGTCCAACCCCCCCTGCAGGCTTAGAGCCTCATCAAGCCCAGCCTTGAATGTCTCCAGGGATGGGGCCTCTACCACCTCTCTGGGCAACCTGTTCCAGTGTTTCACCACCCTCATTGTAAAGAACTTCATCCTAATGACTAATCTAAACCTATCCTGCTCTAGTTTAAAACCATTACCCCTCATCCTATCACTACATGCCCTTGCAAACAGCCCCTCCCCAGCTTTCCTGCAGGCCCCCTTCAGGTACTGAAAGGCCGCTATAAGGTCCCCCTGGAGCCTTCTCTTCTCCAGGCTGAACAACCCTGACTCTCTCAGCCTGTCCTCATAGGAGAAGTGCTCCAGCCCTTGCATCATCTTAGTGACAAGACATGAAGACATAATGTCAGGCTTTCCCTACAGGATGAGCTGTAGGACTCTTAGAAGGCAGGCTTCTGGCTGGCCAGGGGAGGCTAGGAGCATGTAGATGTGTCCCCCATCACAGACATGCTTCAGCAGTGGGTGCAAACCCCTTTGGGGCTCCACCTAAAGCCACCTGAGGGAACTCACTGACCAGGTCTCCACCATCCTCTGCCCCATCACAGGCAATACAGGGCACCAAGGCAGCGCCTGCAGTACCATCCCCGGGGCAAGGTCTGGGGTGCTCAGCACCCACCCACCTCTCTGCTCTCCACCAGCCCACTCGCCAGATCCTGGAGCATTCCCTCCAGACAGGGCTGTCGTGCGCTGGCAGCACGTGCGCGGATGTCTGACATCCCAACCAGCTGTCTGTGCAGACCACACGCCTCTGCCAGCCCACAGAACAGACTCGCACGTCGCTCAGAGAACCTAGGTGTACCCCGGGAGATCGTCCCTGCCTCCAGGCTTATTAGGGTCTCACGGTCATGCGCTTCTTCTAAAAAGCCTGACTTCACCATCTGAGTTCATTATAGTCTCCTTGGCAATTTATTTGCAATTTTCAATGAAATCCCTGAGAAGTTCTGCAAGGAATGATTTTTTCCTTCTCACAGCACACAAATATAGCACACAATCCCCCACCTTGGGCGGATCTATTCTGGATCCAGTCCAGACTAACACCCCAAGTTAATTGCAAGGCTGCACTTCTTCCAGATCTCCTTCCAGATACACTGCTACAGTCAGAAATCACTGTCACCCCGCGGCCACTGGCTGGGAGCTGAGAGCACTCATGCGCCAGGACAGACCCTCAGCTGCACAGACCTCAGCAGCCACGGTGTCTCAGATACCTACACCAGCAGAGGAGGAGCAAAGGAGTTTACCACAAAAGAGTTCACCTCTCATCTCCGGAATGGAACGAGTCACACTCAAGCAGCCTAACTGCCGCGGCGCTGACGATCTGCACATCATGGCCAAGGGTAAGAGAGACTGCTAAACTGTGCCAAGAGAAGTAACACTGATGGGCTTCAGCTGAAGGTCCATATCCATCTAGAACATATGGTATGGAGGTGTATGAACAAGACCACGCTATTCTCCGAGGATGGAGAGACTTCAACTGTCGTCTAAAGCCTTTTGCTGACGCACACACAAAAGGAAACAAACAGCCGTGGTGAGGATGGGGCAGCCAGTGCCACCCCCAGGAAGGCACTGGTGTCTTCCTCCACCCTGGAGAAGTTCACCGCCCTCTGCAGCCATCTGGGGAGCCTCAGCCCCGACCCCTGGGGGGACACTGCAGCAAGGCCAAAGCCCAGCACCAGCAGCAGGGTGGGAAATGCCGTGGGACAGGGAGCCGCTCCCTACCCCAGCATGGAAATTGTCCTAGATAGAAGAATCTGGGACTCAGCAGCTGCTAACACTTCCTATACCTGGAGTCTTAAAATACAGCCAGAAAAGTAAGAGACAGTGTTTAAAAATGTTTTACAGCTATAAAGTAGAGAATGGATTTGACAGGACAAAGATCCTCAAAGTTACGCAAACGTCATTTTCTCTGGTGCAAAATCTAGCAGGGAAATATTGTGTCATTATAAAACCTCCCAAGGAACAGAACACGATGCACCTCAGGTAGAACCAAAATTCACTTTCTTCCCCAGACAGCTGGCAAGTTTATTCACAGAAGGTGACATTCACAGTCTGCAAAGGACCAGCAAAATAGAGTATAAGTGGCATGGAGCAATGTTAATGATTTCTGCAGACCCCAAATTTTCACCCAAACAAAAGAAATCTCAAACAAAACACGGCGATAGGTTGGTACAATGTCTCCACATGGTTATCGGCTAACCGTAGCAACTGATACTTATTTCTGCAGGGAGCAAATGCGTTCATGACATTGAAAGCCTGGATATTGGCATGCCAGGATTCATTCTTCCTCCATTGCACCTGCAATATTTGGACTTTTACCAAAAGCTGTGCTTTTGTAGAAGCTTGGAAGAGGGTTAATTTCACTTTTCCCCCATTGAAAGTCACGTTCCCCTCCTCCTCTTCTCAAAAACAAAAGATTAATTAAAGCAGCATTGGTTTTCCATTCCCTATGTTAGCTCTTATTTGATCTGAAAGCTTAATAAACTATTTCTGGCATACAATGAAATATTGTGAGTTAAATTCAGATGAGAGTTTGCAAGCAGTGTCTTTCTTAATTATAATCAAAATGCTTACAGAGGAAAATACTAGAGTCAGCATATAATTTCAGTATTAGTGAGGAGTCCGTGGAAATAAAAGTAAGAGAGGCCACCTTGACTGCAAGGTTTGTCAACCCACTCGTCCATCAGTGCTTCAGCACTCGTGTGGAAATGCCATCACTACATGGAGCCCGTAAAGAAGGTGATGTTCCACATTTAACCAGCTGCCTCCTAAGACGAGGCATCTCCTTTCATCTGGGATTCCCTGTTTTTCACCTTTTCCGTCAAGGACCAACAATAGCACATCTGAGATGACGTTGCACGAAGTGCTGTGCTCCCTGGCTGCAGGCTCCTCCGCTTCCTCCTCCCACTGTCCACATCACCAGCGAGAGCCCTTACGGTTAATCAGTGCAGTTAATCATTATAGATTCATTCCAAAATAAAAAAAGAATTCAAAGTTTATACCTCATTACAATGCTCAGATTCAGCCGTATCCCAGTTTTAACCTGAAAGCAACTAATGTAGAAAGAAATCCCTATCAGAAACACAATACAAACCTAAATGTGTGCTGGAGCTAAAGCAACATTAAAAAAATAGAAAATTCCAATTCAAGATATATTTATAATTCATTTTCAATGGGGAAAAAAACAATAATTCTTTAATCTATATTTGAGCCCTAAATGTTTTTTGAAAGTGAGCACAAAAGAAACAGGAATATAGTAAAGCTGAAGCTTGATTTTCAATTTGAAAGTACTTCAGGGAACAATTTTCCCACTATCTGCTGCAGCTTTGGGCGTGTTATTTTGTTATCAGTTCAGGAACGTCTTTTTAAGTATTTTAAGTTGTCATTCGAAGCTACGGGCGTGCTGATTTCTGGTGTGCTGAATCTAGAATTCCTTTCATGCACCACACAGACACGTTCTGGAGCTGCGCGACACTGCGAGCGCAAGTGCTATCAGCACCCCATACAGGTTTCAATGAGTTGCAGTTACGAGGCCCGCAGAACCCCTGTAAATCGCCTGTGTTCACGCAGTAAGTCACGGCAGCCAGCCCCAGCGCCCGGACCCTGCTGGAGCAGCACGGGGAGAACGGGGGTCGGACCCCCCGAGTGAAGGTCAATGCCTGCAGGTAAGGCAGCTCCTGCTGATGGGGGTTTGTTCTGCTGGACAGGGTTGGCATGTGACTATGTGTCCCCCCTCGAGCGGTCTCATTTCCCTTTATTAATGTCCTGTTTCCCTTATTTATGAGTCCCTTCACTTTTCCACATTAAAAACGGGCTCTCAAGCCTTTCATGCTTGCCACGCTGCACTATCTTCTCATCGTCATGGAAGTTTTTGAAGCTTTGTAGAGGATATGTAAGATGAATATTATGATCTCACCTTTTTATACTTACTGAATATTTAAAGGTTTTTAGCTCCCTTAAAATAAATCTTTTGCAATTGGAAGGACAGAGGGCTACTGTTTCCATAACAACCACTCCTCAGAAAATTTTCTTTTGGTAAATACAGCAGAATTAACTGCATCATTTTAATGTTTAATCATATTCTGTTAGACATGTATGAAAAAAGGTAAACTTTAGTTCACCTTGCCTCTCTACCATCTATCTAACTGACCAAAATATAGCTCCTTTCAAACAACCGAAAGATAGTAAAAGAAAAACACCTGTGAACTCATTCATTATGCTGTTAAGCCAGCTGATAGGCACCACTGGAAAAGAAATAAGATTGAAAATTGCTGATGCATCTTCCATCACTGCAATTTCCACAAGGTTAGAAAAAGTCACATTGGATAAAATCTTGGGAGTGCTAAGGCAATGGTCTGGGTAATAAATGCAAAAAAGCATTCTCCATTTTGCATTAGGCGCAGAGAAACTTGAATTGAGTGCTCCTGGCAGAAAACCTAAAATCAAGGTATGATTTCGCTGATCTGGATACAAGAGGAGAGCAGGCAGCCCGAGGGGCCACATACAGCCCTTCTAGTGGGCATGAAAACCATTTGTACCCTTCTCATCACAGATAAATGGAATAGCTTGTTGGAAGAACGACTGAAGGGGTGAGGGCATCTCACTCAATATGCACGGGGACGGAACTGAAGCCTGTGCAGTGCGGCAGAGCTGTGGAGTTTGGAGAGACACTGTTGAACTTCAGCGTGGCTGGAGCTCAAGTACATTCCCAGCACCGACTCCACAAGTCCCTGAAGAAATAAGGCTGTGGTGAACCATCACCACGGCTGCTCACCACCGCAGAGCTGGTGCCCTATGTTCCCTGTTTGATACAGCAGAAAAAAAAAGGTTTTGTCAATATTCATTTTAAGTCAGTCCAGTCCATTTCTAGAATGTTTCTATGTTTTTGTGCATTCACTCCCATGCCTACTCCATTGAGCAGTTCATTGCCAGAAATGCCTACATGTAAGAAAAACTTTTGCTCCAGATTACCCATAGAAACCAACGGCCAACACCTGCCTGAGCATTCCCACGTGCCAAAAGCCAGCGCAGAGATCTCAGTTCCTCCATCCAGAAATGGAGGAGCACCTGACCTGCCAATCAGATCAAGACTGCTCAGATCTCAAATTAAGTTCCCACGTACGAATGAACTATGAAATTGGAATTCGCAGGTTAGAAGTTTTCACACAAAACTCAGTAAACAGTTTTCACCAACTACAGTTGAAAACAACCCCTTTAAATTGATCTTAAGCTGCTTTTTGCCATGCTTTAAGCTATCTAACATATTAGACCTTATACATTTCTGCCCATTTTTAATAAGAAGAGCTCAGCACAAACTGCAGTACATGGAGCAGGCAGAATATATTTACCATATGTAAGTACATTTGTATGGGCTTTTAATAAAATTCACTGCAATGCTATTCTGACTATTTTTCTACTGCAAAAAAGCCTTTGGCTTTAGCCTCAGAAAAGATAAAAAAGCATCTCTCCTTACCAAGTAGGGAGAGTACTGCGTAATGACCTGAGAAGAAAGAATATTACAATTCATCTATTTTTTAACCTCTCAGAATAATAAATCTGAAGATCTGACTTGCAACCTCTACTAAAAAGCTTCTTTGAAGCTCTTGATAAAGAAAACATTTCATAAAGGCCACTTCGTCCTCAAGATGGCTCAGCACCACTTACGAAACCTAAGACACAATTCAGGTTGTGCCAGAACATCACTGAGCATTATCCTGGGCCACTCAACTTGAGTGGAGCCTGGGTATTTTAATCTACACACAGACGCCCGTACTGCTGCATTATCGCACAGAAAAGGGAGCAGAGAAAAATGAAATCAAGAGGCAGGTACCCACTGAAAGAAATGCAATAAAGAAATTAGGCTCTCTGAAGTTAAAAGCTGTAGAAATATTGTTATGGCAAACACTGATAAACCATAAAACAAGATCAAAGGATGTGTCCATCATATTGGAAGCAGCCAAAAGGAAGAATAAAAATCACTGTAAGAGCAAGTTCCTTCATGCTGCTTTTGGAGTACGTCACTGACAACTAACCAGCTTGTTCTAGACATGCTGTTAAATCCTGGTTTAAAAGGACCCGGCCTTACCTAGCCATTGCTTCATGAGACATGGTTCATGTAGCTGAGAGCAGTTATTCTCCTAGAAATTTTCATCCAGAGAAATCTTGCTGGGAGGTCCTTCTTTGATATCAACAGGTCCCCGTGCTGCTTGGAGGCAGCTCTGCCACAGGCAGGCGCCAAGGTGCATAGCAGGGATTTCGGCAGCCGGGAAATGGGCCCCTGAGAAGCGGGGGACCTTGGGCACGTTCCAGCTCTTTCCCCTCAGAGGTACCTCAGCAGCTAATTAAGCTATCAACTTCTCAGCATTTGAATGAGCTCATACATCTCTGTACAGAATCACCATATGTTGTTTAGACAGACCGTTACTGTTACTTCATTCTGGGCCAAAAAGCTGAAATTGAAAGGTATCCCTCTGGAAACACTTAAGCAATTTGGTTCCCTTGAAAATGTGGACAGGTTGTCTCAAGGCCATCAAGCTTCAGGAATTTTCCATTCCTCCTCAAAAGCGACTCTCCCATTGGCTGCCTCCTGCCATGCTTGGTGCTGTGCCTATCCCTGCTTCCCAAGCGAGCAGCACTCAGCACCCAGGCGGAGCACAGATGACGTTTGGCCCCACGCAGCTCAGACCACTGCAGTGGACATTGGTCCCACTCCTGTGATGGCACCTGAATGTGTAGGACATCACACAACTCCCAAAATATCTGTTAACTGAGGTTTTCTTTCGTCCACCCTGACTGTCACAGGTGCTCCAAAATCACTATTTGTCTTACTCCTGCCTTGACCTTTCCATAACCTTGTGTGATCACCTCATACCTGCATCCCAAACTGATGGATCCTTTATTCTCCACACACCTGCATTTACCAAAGATCACTTCACAGTCTTATTCATCTAGTTCAAATTTTATGCTCCCTCATTGCCCTTTCCCAATTCAGACCACAACGGCATTGCAAAATCTCCTAAAGCCTTCAAGAGTGTCCATGTTCAACCAACACCGGAGACTGACAGAAGCTTCTGCTGGTGGCACCCCAGCTGTGACAGTGAGGAGGGGCACGCTCAGCCCTGCCTAGGAGAAGGGACCGGCTCCATCCCCTCACCCAACAGCTGCCAAAGGTCCCTTTCAAAGGAGAGCTATGATTTACCAAATAAGCCCTTTCTCGTGCTGCACGCTGACAGACCAAACAGCCACCGACGGTGCGAAGGGGCAGAAAGCACACCCACCATCAGCTGCCTGAGACTCTCCGACCATGTCCCAGCTCGTCTGGCCAGCTCACGGGAGGTGGAGAAAAATCTCTTCTGGAAACGGGTGAAAACAAAACCCTGTTCTGTTCTCTCTGGCAGCACCTTTTTGCTGCAGCTTCTCCTTCCAAGCATTAAGTGCACTTTCCATATCAAAGGCAAGAGGCCGATCTGGCTGCATTTGACACACGAAGGGCTTTTTTCTTTTAACAGGCAGCGCAGGAGGGCTCAGAGGATAGTGCAATCAAGGAAATACCAACACAATAGGCTCCCTCGGCGAAAGCTGCCTGTGTGTAGTGATACCTCGTGGTGTCTGCAAAGCAATAAGCAGTGGAAAGAGTTGTTCAAGCTAAGAGAAATGTAAATTGCTGAATTTGGAATTATTGTGCAATAAAGCAAACCTCAGCACGCTAGACGAGCAGGGAAGAAAAAGCCGTATCAAAAGTTACAAGACACGCAAGAGTAAGCCACGCTATTTCATGCTCCTGGAGGCTGACACATTTACCAGCCAGCGGTAGCTTTTCGCTCTGTTTAGAGATCAACGCGTGCAACGTTTTTCTGTCACTTGAGCGCCTTAAGACACCTCTCAGTAATTACAAGCAAGAAAAGGAGGATTCCAGCACTACCTTTGCCCAGACACAATCCAAGCAGACGTTCAAAGCCTCAGATGCCGGCATCAGGGTGAAAGAGAAACCTGCTCCAGCGATGGGACCAGCACCCCTGTCGGTGGGCAGCAGTGTCCTGCTCCAGCCTCGTCCCTCTGCCACGTGCAGTGATCTCAGCCCTGTAAGCACTAAGGTGTTTCTATTTTCCTTCCCACAGCCTGGCCACAAGCAGTCCCGCAGGGATATAACCTCTGTGGGCATGACACAAGCCAGCACCCGATGACCTGGGTTAAGAGAAGCCCTCGGCTGTGAAGGTGATGAGAGGGTGGAGGTGACACAGGGCAAGAGAAGCGGGAGCATCCTGAAGAGCAGTTCCTTCTCCAGATTCACTTGCCAAGATGAATTAGACAAAACAGAGCGATAAGCATCAAAAGAAACAAATCACAGGTGTTTGGCAGTCCTACCTATGTGGCTCACTAACTGAGGAAAATGCAAATTAAGAGGGCTATGCAGAGGGCAGAACGTGTCCTACCCTGGTCCCATCACGTTGAACTGTTCATTCAAATTCCTCCCTCAAAAGTTCATAGGCCTTTTGAACAGTAACTTCCAAAATCTGTGCTCTGCAGCCACTCTCCCGAACAACTGCAGCGTGATGCAAAAACCAGCTGAGATTTTACCTGCATGTGACGTTACAGATGAATGATGAGATTCATGTCAGTTAGGAGTTGTTTGGTTTGGAAGCAAAAAGCTAAGGAAATAACAGCAGAAACAATCTAGTGGCTTTTAGCTATGCCAGAACTACCTGTATAATTCAGCCAATGCTCTGAGGCAGCCAATGCTAAACATGCCACTAAAAAGGTCAGACAGGGGCACCAAGGTCAAGAGAAAAGGAACCAGAGCCTGCTTTCAGGTTAGGGAGAGGGAAACATTTAAGGAATAACTATCAGAATGATTAAGGAGTTACACAAAAAAAACATTTTTTAAAGGGCATCAGTGTAATAACTCCCTGGCACAACTCAAGTGGCTGTGGGGCTTCTCACAAGGCATTCACATTTGGGGCAAAAAAGGAACGTGTTAGTGCTAAGGATGGGAGCCCAAATTCTGCAACAAAGACAAAACAATCTCTTGGGAAGTGCTGCCATCCCTTGAGGAACTGAATTCCTCCCACTTTTTGTAACACAGATGCAAATTAAAAACAACTAAATGTGTGTAAAGAGTTTGATTTATCAAGGGTCTAGGAAGCGGGGAAGAGCAGTGAATCAGAGACGCTGTAAATCAGCTGTCACAAACTTGGCTCAAACCATCTAGGAGACATTCAATTCCAGTTTGCTAATGCCATTATTAAGTAGTTTGGCAACATGATGTTACAAGGATCAAAAAAGAGTTGTGTAATTGAGGATTTTACACCGACAATACATCAAAGCAGCAGGGATGGGGAACGCTTCACATCAGGGTTGGCCCCTTCACTTGCAAAGGCGCGGGGATCCACACCACAACGAGCATCAGCGGCAGCGCCGTAAGGCACCCGCTGCAAGCTGTTTGAGCAAAAGGAGGCAGTACAACATTTATACTAACACAAACACAGAAACCAAACACACATCCACCAACATGACGTCTTCATTAAACTGAAAGGCTGTCTATCTATTCCCTACTGATACAGCTTTGCCTAAGAAAGTCTTAAATTTTACTGGTGTTTCATTGCATACATCCCATCACAGGCTACGTTTTGTGTCAATTCAGTTAAACATCTAGCTGAAAGGAGAGGGCTTGCATTTTCTAATTCTGAGAGGATCCCGCAGTAGTGCTTTGCATCTCCATTTTGTGCTTTCTGTCACACAGGAATCGTTTCGCAGGAATGCCATCACTTTCAGCAAGATCCATGGACAAAGTCACATCAAGATGACAATCTGGGGTAGTGAACGCCTTTTGAGTGCTCCAGTGACTGGGACGTGTTTGTTTGAGCCACACAGGCTTTGTTATTCCAGCAAAACCAGCACGGTGGATGATACCATTTTGGTATGGAACAGTCAGCAAGGAAAGAAAGGTTGTTGGTTCTCTGTGAAAAACGTCTTCTACTCTCAGCATCTCTAAACTCTGGGAAAAGTAAAAGTTATCCTGTACCATGGGTGAGGACTAGGATATTTTTCCTTTCTCTTCAAAATTTTTCCTGCTGATGTAGCGGGATGAGGACAGACCACACATGCAGAAGGACTTTTCACATGTGGGCTGAGAGGGTCAGTTATTCCTTGGGGATGGACCAATGCCTTGGGCACGCTTCTCAGCCAGGGTCATCAAACCAAGCACCAGTCCCATCTGCAGCCAGCGATGAAACAGGACTGGCTTTCAGCGCAACAAGGGAAATGTTATTATGGATCAAGGCACAGGTTGAGTTGCTCACACAGGACTTCCCTGCCGGGACACACTGCTAGCACCTGCCCTCACCGCAGCACCCCGGGGGCTCCCTGCCCAGCCACCAGAGGAAGAAAACCTGTGCCCGGGAAAGCCCCGTTCCCTGTGAAGCATCCCAGGGGACCAACTCAGGCACCAGCTGGTGCCATTTACCCTGGGCTTTCTGCAACAGTAAATTTCCAATTTAAAAGATTAAGAAGAATTGGGCTGTGAGGAGATCTGCCTGAAGGGCTTTTTTCTGTGACTCACTCATTCCATTTCCTGACAAGATCACTAAAGTCTGGAAGATGTCAAATCTGAAGAATTCAAAACAATATTGAAAATGGTTCAAAACTGGGGGTAGTGAAAGTATGAGTATGGGCAGGAATTCTGCAATTTCAGCATGTTGATATTTAACTAAAGTTATTCACAGTTAATTTTAGAAGCCAAAATGTTTTCCTGGCACTGCAGTTTTCGTTCTCTCCCAAAGACAGAGGGAAAGAGAAAAGGCACATCATGGAGGGAAATTTTGCAGCACAAACCACCTGCTGGTGCTTTAGACTGTCCATTAAGGACGAACCTTGCTGAATGGTGTCAGCACTTCACGCACAACGTTAATAACTACATGAAAAACCACGCTGCCAGTTGCATGTTCTACACCCAAACTATTGGCCCATATTAAGAGTTTTGGAATCTGATTAAGTGTCCGTACATAGAAGATTAAGACAGATTTAATGTCACTTTGTAAAGTCACTTGCAATGTTTTCTGTTAAACAAGTGTGTGCTTTCAAAATCCTTATTTGGACTGTTTTCAAGCTTTAGTATATATAAGTTCAAGAGACTTCCACCATAAAATTCATTTGACTTAATTTTCTGTACGCTGCAGTCCTTAAAAGAGATACAATCTCTCTACAAAGAGATCTTTGGTTTAGAAAACCATTAAATGCTATCGTGCATGATTACAGGCTATCAAACACAGTGACCAGTTGCCTATCAATATCTGGCAGTTATTTATAACACGTAAATAGGAATATGCCTAAATTAAACTCAAAATTATTCTTAAATTATTATGGCACAGAAGGCACAGAAATAATGCAGATGATACCTTGCTGCATTAAACAGTTAAGGTCATACTAACAGCAACAGTTTCTTTCCTAGGATTCATGGAATACTTGACATGAAACAGAATGATCCAGTGAGAGAAGAAATTGTGCCTTATGAATGTGGGAAACTGCATGCTCCATCTATTTTTTTCTTTATTTGTTCTCCTTTATGGGAGGATTTTGTAGACTACTGTTCACTTGACTGACAAGTATATATGCTCAGTTAACCTTCTTATTAGCTAAACATCTCCTTGGGGAAGTCTAAAATCCTTCAATAATGACCAGTATGTATACTTTCTAATGCAGTTGATGGGTTTTGCCTTAAGAAAGGCTCAGGGCTAAAATGAGCTCAAGTAGTATATTACTTAGAAATCCTCCTTTGCTTTAAAAGCACAGGCTTAAAAAAGGTTTTAGTGAGCTCAGACTTAACCCTCTCGCTGCTAACAATGGGCACATTCACTGTGATGTCCTCAATGGCAAACAGGTGAATATTGCGCATTAAAAACACCAACATAGGGTATTTATGTAGGTGTTCAAATTTGTACTCTGAGCTAGTCTGGCTTGCTAAGTCACAAATGTACCATTAAATGAAAGCTGTTTGATAACATACGTTTCAAATATATTCAGGATACAATTTCCAGATCCCTTTTTTCAAACAAATGAAGAAAACACAAAGCAGCAAGGTTTGAAGACTTCACACATCTTGAATTGCAATGGGAAATATGGCCATTCTTTCAGAAAGCTGCAAGATGCCTTTCACAAAAACTTCAAAATACAGTTTATTCAAAAAATAGCCTCTATCATATATCTTTTGATATCTGGTTTTCATTGTTTTTCTTTATAATTATTCCTTTGACTGAAAACAGTACCAGACTCGAGCCTTGGGATTCAACATCAAGTAATAGGTGTACTATGTATTACTTAACACATATTTAAGTATCTGTAACAAGCAAGTGAAGAAAAAAATACATTGACAAAAGATATAGAAACTGGTCCTGGTTTAGATCTAAACTGGAAAGTTGTTATGTGAGAGGTGAAGGTAGGTTTTAATTTTTTCTGATATAGTATGAATGGATTTCACAGAAATCAATATGAAGAAGGAAGAACCTCTCTGGATAGTGAGTGGGGAAAGCGAAGTGGTACCACAAGCAAAGGTACAGTTTCAGATAAGGAACCAGCAAAAGATGAAGGTTTCCTGAAAAAAAAAAAAAAAGTTTCAGTGATTTATCAAATGTAGACAAGGTCAAGACTTTATAGCACTTGCCCTCAGTATAAAAAAGGGAGTTGTTTTCTCTGGTTGACACATGCAGCGATTCCCTCATTTGATCTTAAACTGTACATACTCAAATTTAAGGGTTCTGTTTAATCTAAGGTTTGTTTACCTGTGCCACCTATGAAAGAATAAAAGCTAGTTACATCTAGAAGGAACCAGGAAGATGACAGATAGTCCAGGTGATTTCCAGCTTTGCCATATAGCTTTGGGAATAGAAGATGGACGCATCAGTGACAGGTCTGTGTACCACGGGAACAAAGGGTTTCTTCCAGTCTGACTACCTAAGAAATGCTGGGGTTTTGTGCATGTTGCAGAATATACAACAGAGAGGAAAAAAGTGGAGGTTACACAACTAGGATCAAGCATGCAAGAAGCTATTTTAATTTTGCTATCTCTTATGGAGATCAGTTCAAGGTCCAAGATACAGTAGGAAGATAACACTACCAAATACAGTGCCTAATATAATCAAAAGAACTCACTCTCCATCCTTTTAAGAGGCCATAAGAATTGGTTTTCTTCACAATTAATTGCACTGGGCTGTGCTCATATTTACAACCCATTTGGGAGGAAAAATGTTGAGAAGAAGGAAGGTGTCTTTGACCTTCATCTTCTCAGAAGGATGGGGATGGCGCAGCTGTTTCCTGTTCCGTCCTAATTTCCATGGCATTGCACTGCTCATTTGGGAAACATGAAAAATATGGTTGAGTCAATTCCTCTGAGTTATTCTGGAGGAGTCAGGCTCTTGGTAAGATGGAAGGTGATTGAAATTCTATGGCTTCACTTTTTAAGTTATTGAAAAGAGAAAACTGTCGGCTGCATAGTACTGAAAACAGTAGAGTACCTTGGCAGAATATGTGAGACCCCATTATTTTGCTGCTATTATTTATTGTGCATTTTTAACCCTTCATATTCATGCAGGAGATGGTTCCACAGTCAGAGCTTACATGACCGCACACACACAAAGCCATCCCTGTGGAGCCATTCCACCCCTCCAACAGCACCAACCGCACCACATTTCACTTCACCTTGGTGTTCCTCAAAATCAAAACTACAAAGGGGAAATTATGAAAGTCTGGGGCATTTAGGCCCTAGAGATGTTATCATAATTGCCAAGCTGCCTTGGCAGCCCCTCACAGAAGCAGTCAGACATGCTTTCAGATTATTTCTACATAGCTCCTATCTAGGAGGAAAAGCTGGCAGGATGAAGGGTACAGTGCTCTATGTTTGGAAAAGGTTTCAAAACAAGAAACCTGGAGAGTAGTAACAAGACAGAAGGCAGTGGTCCAGGCTGAGATCAGAGGACTGGGATGGGTCCCCCATACAGGGTAGTCACTGTTTGACGTTATTACACCTGAGCATCACCTCGCCCAAGGACGCTCAGGTTCCTGGTTTCACACTCCTGCTCCAGCTCACCATCACTGCACAGGGTGATGCATTTGGTGCCTCAGTTCATAGGGCTCTTCAAGCCTAACATGGCAGGGATCAAATCTTTTGGCCATAAAACATATCAAAGGAAGCCTCCCTCAGCTTCAGCGAAACCAAGCTCGGACCCACGTGTGCGCATAACCAGACCTGTGGGGAGGGCAGCAGCGCCCGGGAGGGCTCCTGCACTGCTGAGCGATGGCACCACCTCTGGTGCAGTGCCTCGTCCTCTTAAGCATTCCTTCGCTTTCAGGAATCAAAATAACACCCTGATTACTTCCAGGGCTCTGAGTCATCTGGGGTTGGCTTATTCGTTGTCCATGAGGGCTATAAAATCCTGAGGGGTGTCATCATTCATGGCCAGTCACTGCCCCTCTTATTATCCTCAAAGCTCCATTCCCTGCCCACTCCAAGCCATTCTGCATTAATAACTAAGAGCCAACATTTTAAAACTTTATTTAAAGGATTTGGTTTTCCTATGAACTTTTTCTTTTCTTACAGCCAGGAACTCAAACCTCAATATGTAGTTTTGCATCTAGTTGAAAACGCCCCATTGTTTATTAACTTCATCTTAATAGACTTTCAGGACGAACCTTGCCTTGCCCCTGAGGACTAGCAGAGAGCCTGAGCTGCTACAGCTGAAAGTATGTAAGTGAAATTAATTTAAATTTACAGCTGCAGCATGGATTTGTGTTCCTCCAACTAATTTAAATTAGGAAATTAGTAATCATGATGTAGTGAAAAAATAACCAATCTTTTATAACACAAAGTGCAAAAGAGACTATGTTAAGGCATCAACCTAGGATCTGGGAAAGCTGTGGTGAAGTCTTTCATAAGCATGCGCAAGTCACTTTGCCTCCCCCGCTTCAGTTTTCCGTCGATAAGATGGAGATAACAGATCCACCCTCCTTGGGCATGTTGTGAGAGCCTCCAGGAAGGCCAAAGCGAGGAGTTACAGAAACGGCAAATTAAATACAAAAAGCTAGAGTTTTCATTTGCATGTTATTTAGATTAAAAGTGGTTTAGTAGTTTTCATCTGAGAGATGAAAAGAAGTCGATCAGCAGCAATTTGACTACTATATTAAATTTCATCTCATGTTTCATTTCTGTGGCTCTTCTTCCTCTCCCTCCAAGACTGGCAATACACCCAAGATATTAATCCACACTATATGAAGTATTTACAGCTATCCAGTCAACTATAACAGAACAAAATTATCTGTTGAAAAGTTGAGGCGGCAGCAATATATTTTGTCAAGTTTCCAAGCCATTTGAATTTCACAGAGATTTAAAATATTTCTAATTGTTCTCCTTAAGTGAACGCGAACATGGAGACCTGACCCTGCCTCCAATTGCGACTCTCACATTGAGTCATTTCAGGACTGGGTCCCCGCTGCTCCTGAAGGCAAAGAGCAGCTCTGGTGATGATGACCTCACTTCATAAGGAAAGATGTTTTGCAAGCTCCCCACACAGAGAAAGCAAGATTTTATTATTGAAAATAATTCAAGTCCCATCTATCACACTCTTCCTTTAGGGCTGACGGGTGGGAGACAGACTCATCGTTGTCTTCCCTCAAGCTAGGCAGTCAATCAACTTCCAGCAAGCTGGCCAAGTAGCCATAGAGCTGGAAAAATAAAGTGATGTTGTCAGATATATGAACTCTCATACACCTTTTAAATACCCACTGCCAACTATGACTAATATGAAACCCTCTTTCCCAGCGCCTGGGAAAGCCTCAACGTGCTGCAGCCTCACAGCTCTGCTGGACGAGTCTTGCCCAGTGTTCACCACCAAGACCCCTCTGGCACAGGAGGAGACCAGGCAAACCAAAGGACCTGCTACAGCTGTATTCACAGGCACATTTTGCAATAATTATTTTTAGGGGTACATCCACAATTTGCAGTCGGTGCTAAGCCCAGTTTACCAGCCCAGCTTGCCCAAGGCAACTTTCCACCCTGTCCCAGCTTCTGAGCCAGTACCAAAACCACCCATTTTGTGCTTCCCGTCTCCTAAGCTTGGTGCAGCGTCCTGTGCCACCGTGGTTGGAAAACACCTAGAAACTGCCCTGAGTAACATGGCGCGCTCTGGCTTTGACTTCACTTTTGGGAAGACCCTGCACAGGAGGCAAAGAGGCAGGACAACTATGTCAGGAATGAGAAACGTGGGGAATGGTGTTGAAGCTCTGATGTCCAAAGCCTTCAGTGTCACATCAGCTTTCAAACATTGCAGGAATTAGCTGGAAATCAGGGACAGATTTGATCCATCCCAAAGTCCAACAAAGTGTGAGATGGAATTCGTGGAGGATGACTTGGTGCTGCTAAATTCAAACCCACCCCAGTTTTGTAATTAAATGTTGTCAAGCCAAATAACTGGCAACACAAGTTTCATTTATTTCCCTGTATTTAAAGGAAACTGATTGTCCTGTCTATGACGACAGTGAGCAGATAAAGCAATTAAAGATGCACTTACATAAGAAAGTATACTGACCAAAAGAGACAAATCAATTAATTATATCTTAGAATTAAGACAAGCTTTTTAAGATATTTTTCCTAAGCAAAAAACCCAGCTCTGAAGTAATCCTCCCAAAACACGTAAAGCAGACAACTACTGCAACCCATTTTAGGAACCAGCTTTTTGAGATATTCGCATTATATCGTGCACACATTCTCTGCAGCTCTCCTATTCCCCACGCAGGCACTTACTGTTTGTTCAAGTAAAACCTGAATCTGACCTTGAAAACTGCAGGCAAAAGTGAAACGTTATGTAACTAGTGACAGCTAAAATTAAACAAATATTACAGAAGTAGAAGTAAGACATGCATCATAGACAGAAAGGAAAGGTCTTCCACTAAACATGAATTTGAAGCGGCAGCACTCCCCAGGTAAGGTCTACTGTTGACTGTACATATTTGCAATTACAAATACCAATGACATTAACTGTGATGGAATTAAAAAAAACCTATTTACTCAATTATTGGGCTACCCAAACCTCAGTCAGACAAACACAAGTTAATGTTAAAACACCAGGAATCAAACTGGGGCAGACGGGACAACTAAAATTGCTAGATTGTGATGAGTACATTTGTTTGAATCTGATTTTGCAAGGGCTGAACCACGCCATGATTTATCATCCATAACCACATAAAGACAACAACGTGAAAATAAACGTATCAGCGATGCTTTTTTGGGGAGGTGGAGGTGTTGCATTGTGTAAGTCAGCAGTTTTCTCAGAGACTGTAAGCTCCTGTTTACTACCACTCTGCTTCGACAGCACTCGCCGCACTGGTCTGACTCATAAATAATTATGAAGCCCTGGGAATACCAACTTTTGTAGCAGCCAGCTGGTTTTATTTATGAGCAATTCAGGTGCTGATCGCTGTGTGCACGCCAAAACGAGCTTGTCGCTGCAAGGAGGCACCAGGGTCCCTGGGAGGGCAGGGGGGCAATGCCTTACACCGCCTGGGTGCCGGTCCTTACCGGCTCACCTGCCGTACAGCTGACCCTTGCCACCAGAAGGCCACAGGGGACTTTGCATCCCCGTGGCATTTTGCGGTCACGGATTTTAGTCCTTCCCTTTTCAGACGCAGAGCAGTGATGGGGAGGAGAGAGCTCTCTCCAGGGGAGGCAAGCTGCACTGCTGGGCTGGCATCAAACAGCGCGGCCATCCTGTCCCATGCCGTGCCACACAGCACGGGTGGGTAAGAGGGGCAGAGGAGGGGAACACGACAGCGAAAAAAAGCAGCTGCTGGCGAGGAGCAGCGGCCCCAATTCAAGGCACTGTGCTGCAGGGCAGGCTTTCTGAAGTTGCCCTAAGACAGGTTAGTAGACAAAGCAGGGCTTGTTAATGAAGAAAATTACTTTTTATCCTTCGGAAACACTCGCGTGCAGTTTCAGTTTGGCTTTTTGTTTGTGGGTTTTTAAATACTTGAGGTCTCTGCTGTATGAGGACAAGCAGCCAGGGGCTGCACAGCCTCATCCACTCGGGTCCAAACGCCTCAGACCAGGGCTGCGATCCAGTTCACATACCTGCACACACCTACACTAAGTCCTGAAAATGAAGCCCTGTGGAGGTTTAAGTGACCCACAAATCGTATCCTGGGACTCATCTCCCAAAAAAGCATTTACAAGGTAACAGAGAAAGCCACCTAGAGCAACCAGCTTTTTGTTTCCAGGCATGAAGCAGTCCACGGCTGAGAGCTCCAGACCATGACCAGGCACGGTGACGGGGTGGTGCCATCCGAGGGGGACTGGGAATCATGAGCTGGGCAACTGGGTCATGGGGCAGCTCTTCAGCTGACACTGCTCCAGCATCGATGCCACCTCCCTGGGGCCAGGCAGGAGCTCGGTGATGGAGAAACCCCTCCTGCCTCAGTCCGTCTCTAAAACGCTCAGCTATGACAGCAATCATCTGAAGAATTACAGTCATACAAATGAAAGTTGCACATAATCCTTAATCAATCATTTGGTTTTTTAAAGCTTGTAACCCCCCTGAACCAAAGCCTGCAAACCATCCCCTTCACCCAGAAGAGAAACACAGAGATGCTTACACACTTAAAAGTAAGGTGCCAAAAACCGAACGTTACAGCCAAAGAGGCCAGTTTTCCGTTACAAGGACTCAAATTTGTCTGGGCTTCACCTTCCCTCTAATAACCAACATTTGATATTCACAGAGCTTTTGCTCGGTCTCTGAAGTGTTATTACATATGACAAAGTGCATTGAGATTCTTGTTTAACTTGGTTAATTCGCTATTTCAGACCTTACAGGGGAGGCTGTGCAGAGACAGACAGCGAATAGCCAGCGATAAGGAACTAATTACACCAAAAAGAAAAACTGTACCCTAGAGAAGCTCTACCAACCATTAGGGGAAATAGTCACGCAGCTGAATGGGCTTCCTTTTCTCTTTTTTAAACCTGGAAGAGAGATGCATACATCACACTAATATGTTTTCCACCTTCACGCACCCGTCTCTGTTGAAATATGGACGGTCCCAAGGAAGGACTTCCACTTTAATAGCTATATCAAGCTTTCCTTCTTTCAGAAGGTTGTATATAAAGAGGGATCATCATACACTGAAGTACAAAATGAAGAGCCTGTTGCTGCAACAGAAAGGCCAGATTCATTTGTTCGTTCCCTCGCTGCCAAGCAGCAGAAGCGTGCGAGGGCACTGCAGTACCCTGCAAAGCCTTGGCAGCACACAAAGCGCGTAAAGTTTTGTGACTCTTTCCATTAGTCAAATGGAAATACACCACAAGCAGCACAAGTGTAGGAGATGTTTGGGGTCTGTGTGGTTTTCTGACAAGCTGATACCATCACTGCAGTCCCTTGGGTGAGCACGTCCCTTTCTGACATTACCGGCTGACAAGGGCTGCTGGCTTCACATTAATGTTGTTCCTAGAATCCTTCAAAAACATCGTGCTGTAAGGAGATATAGTACCTTAGGGCTGATTTTGGCTGTACTTCCAAACCACTGATTTGGGGTCTCCAGCACTATTCATTTATGACTTTAGGAGCTTTCAGTTTCCTGAGCACACAGTTTGATTCCCTTCAAGTTTCCAGTTTACAATTCCATTAGTGTCCAAGGGAAGAAACCCTCCAGCTTGTCCACACACAGCCCGATAGTCCACTTCCAACACGTGCTTAGCACATTTGGCACTGAATGGATGCTAACCACCTCCAGGAGCAGAGGATGGAGCAGACGCAGCCAAGGGCTGGATCACGCGGTCCTGTACAGGGTGGTACCTCAAGTGGTGGACTACCTGGATTTCACTATGCGCATCTCATACTTGTAGCTCACCTGTGTGACTGGGTCTACATTGCCATTTTCCAAAAAAAACTGAAAACTGTAAGGAACTGTGTAAGAATAGCAGGCTTATTCCAGAGTCTGCAAACCTTGTGGTCCACACCACAGGTTTTTCTTCTCTGGAAGTCACTACATTGCCCATCACTATACAGCCACAGCACAATGTTCTGCCTAGGAAAGTTACAATATCCTCAGCACAACTTTGGGCGGTTCCCTTTCTTACAGCCTTTGCACTGCTGTCTCTAGAATTGCTCTTTTCCCTCCTAGGGATATTGTATGGCTTCCTGCTGCCCACATCCCAGTCATAACTCCGTCACCTCGTTCAGCTCTGACCCACTTTGTGGACAAAGCTAGATGGGAATCAATATTCCTGTCCTACCACCTGAGGGCTTCAACCTGCATTCACAATATCCCACCTGATTCTCATTAATATGGTGCTATTTACTCCCAGAGTTTCCAGGCTGCTTTTTGCATCTGTTCTCCTACTAAAAACAGTAAGTAGCTGTCCTGGTTGCGTTGCCAGAGAAAAGCTAGTACTAAAGGGCGATCATACTGAAGAGCAGAAAATATGGTCAGTATTTCAGTTTAAGAGCATAACTTTCTGCTTTCAAACAAAGCAGTTGAATAAAGTTATCCTGATATTTCAAAATGACTCAAAAAATGTCCAGAGCTATTCACAAACCCAGACAAATTAATCCAGAATGAAAGAACAGAAACTGCAGCTTTTCAAGTCAAAAGGGGCATTTTTTGGAATACTCTGAAGAGCGGCATACATTTATGGTAGATGAAATAACAGACTCCAACAGAAGTTGTTTTATACCTCCGATTTGTGGATGATGGCATAAATATTCATGAACATTCAATGAACTGTACAATGTACCATGAACAGCGGCAGAACTAATTGTGTCAGTAATTAAAGGTGTGTTTTATTGCACCTACATCAGAGAAACTTCACTGCCACTGATCATGCTGTGATAGGACACCACTGCCCGCAGAAGATGCAGCAACCACACTGCAACAAGAAGCATCACAGATGTTCATATTCATCATCATTGCTGCATATTAAAGCTGTCAGGCCCAATACTATTAAAATTAGTAAAGCTCTAAAAGATACTCCTGAAATTTCCATGCTGCCACATTCATTTGAAAATCACCTAAATTGGATATTACTTTTCAGAACATAAAATAGACCTGAAATCTTTCAAGTACATTACTAGGTAGTTGGGTTCTCTATCCAGGAAGAAAGGCCATCCATGGGGAAGCATTATTTCACACTTACTCAGACGTGCAATTTACTTCAAGCCAGGCAACTGGATGATAGGTAAAGCCTTATACCAGGAGCTACCTTAATGATATTAGTGTTCAAATTCCCAAGGAAGATAAATGCTTCCAAGAAAAATGCTAATAGGAGCTCATGACCCACCAACTACTCAAAAATTAAAGAGATTTTATAAGTGCAACTACTTGAAAAATAATTTTTAGAAAGAATCAGTTCTCTTCAGTCCTTTGCATTCTTTCACTCAAGAACAAAAACCCCAAAACTGTCCCGAGGTCATGACACTTGCAGAAGAACACCAAGCAGAACAAAACCACAAGTTTAAGCCTTACTGGATGCAACTGACTGATTGTTCAGCTGCAGCAAGCGGCCAGCAGCCTGCAGAGAGACCGGGGAAATCAGTTCAGAAACACCTCGGGTCACTCAACCAAACCGAGCAGCCCTTTCTGGAATCGAGTGGCCACCAGTAGCTGGAGCGCAGCATGTATCGCATTCAAAGAGGTCAGTCTACAATAGAATAATCAACTGATAGCCACAAAGCATAAATGGCTTTATACATAAGAAAAGAAAAAAGTACATATGTGGCAGAAGCAATTTAAAGAAACTCAGATAAGCAATAGTTTTTAGGGCCTTTCCTAAAGGCTAAGATAATCTCTCAGTGCTTGTTTAAATATTGTGAGTACTTTTGTACCATAACTGCACCACTTCATGTTTAGCAATAACTGGTTCATGCTCAAAACACAATATTTACTCAATGCATGCAGTCCCCATGACTTCCAGATTTTGTGCCCAGGAGATCTGAGGAAATCCGTATCTGTACCAGGTTGTGAAGACGTGAAGAAGTGCACATCTAAAACAGCAAACAATAACAAAAGGAACCAAGATTGGCTTCCAAGGAGGAAATGAGGCCGATTTCTACTGGGAGAATGTTAATGTGCAGGCTGCTTAATTGAAATGAAGAGATACCCTCCTGATTTTCTCCATCTAAACAACTGGCATTTTGCCTGAAAAGCACATATTCTGGAAAGCTGCTGACATATTCTTAGAGGCATATCAATTTATGCAGTGCTGATGGCATTCAGAGACGAGGCTTTTCTGTAAGCAACATACCAGAGACCAACAGACCAAAGCTCAGATGAAAACCATTTGGGGAACACAGCTTGTACTACACATTGCAAGGGGAACGACGATACGCTGGAGCCTGTGGCAGTGGTGTATAGCGTATACACAAGGGCTGTGTCATGTACCAGGTAGGAAAACGTAAGCTCTGGTTTCTTGATTTTTCATGAAAAGAAAAAGAATACCCACACAGGTATGGCAGGTTTCCGCATTATATTTCAACAGGTATTTTTTACCTCTCTGCACCAGGTCCCATCATTTGATAAACAGGAGCAAGAACAAGGCAGAGCGCAGGAGCGTGGGAGCAGAGCCGGTGCTGCTCACCAGCCTCCTGCTCTTCACCACCACATCATTCACTCAAAGACTGAGTTAAGCTAAACCCACTATCACGTGCTGTTGCTTTTAAAAGACACACAAGCCTGGAAGTACCCCCCCCAGGAGACCAGACTATGGGCTCTAAGGCAGGATAAAAGTCTCACCCTGCAAAGAGTTTTGTTTCTAAATCTACGTTAGAAGGAAGCTCCAACAAAAAAAAAAATCTCGCAGAACGCACGAGGCCAAAAGTAGCATCTCAGCCACCTGCAGCTCTCCAGCAATTATGACAATTTGCAGACAGAGATACCTCCTCTCTCGCCATATGGATGGCAGGCACGGCTCCCTCCCCCGTGCTCCCCAAGCCCAGCCCCACGCTTGGCAGGAGCCGGGATGCAGTTCCAGCCTCACGCTGGCAGCTGCTGTTGGGTGCGCTGCCCAGCACCCTGCCCATCGCGGACCTGCGGGAGATTCGAGCTCGAGAAACACTAACTTGTCAGTGGGATGCAGTTTCCAACAAGAAAACGCCTGGCTTGCTTGAGCAATCTTCCCTCCCCGCTCAGGGTAACTACGTACCACCAAGAGACGACGAACTCAGCGAAAGCCTGTGCGTGCCCTAATCTGTGCATAAGAAAGTCAAATCACACTGCTGCTGTCATTTGCATACCGCAGGGTAAAACAACCAGTCCATGCCCCACTTCTCAAGTGTCAGGTATGGACTGCTGGGAAAAATAAAAAAAAAAACCAAAAAAAACACCACACCACTCACACCACAACCCCATGTTCCTGCATGAATGATGGTGGTTAAAAAAAAAAAGAGATTAATTCATACTGTTAACAGCTGGGCTTGGTGGTTTGGGGTTTTTTTGGCTGCTGTTTCTGAATAAAGTTCTAGGGGGATCTGAAGAGATGCAGACAGGGATGACAAGGATAAGCACAGCAGCAGCAGAGCTCCAGCGAGAGCTTAATGAAGCCCAGGATCCCCTGGCTTACCGGGAGCTGCAGGACAGCTATGATGCAGCTACATCAAATCAGGAGAGCCAGAGGAAATAGATAGGGAATTCATTGATTGCTGTTTCTTATAACATAGGAATAAGGAGGCATGAAATGAAGCGACAAGTAGGGAGTTGAACTAACAGATGGAGATCCTTTTAACACTGCACATAGATAAACTGCACAGAAGTGACAAAATAAGTCTGTAGAAACAATGGCCATCAAAGGCTAATCAACACAATAGCTCAGAGAGAAATTCCAGCGCAGGAGCTCCCAAAACCACAGATTTCCCATGCCAGAAGCGATACTGAAAGCGTCACACTGCCCGCGCCTTGCCCAGCCATCCCCGAGACATCCCCCACGGCACGGCAGGACGGCGGCTCCAGCACCATCGGCCAGCAGGTGAGAGCACCTCCACCGCGGGCACAGAAACCCCGGCTTGTGCCTCATCTGCTCGGTCCTGGTCCAGCCCAAGGGCCAGGAGAGAGACTTTATGTCAGCAGTGAGGCATGGGGATATGCCACAAATATTAGGATCAGAGCAGAAAACCAAGATTTTAAAAATCAAATTATTCTTATATTCCTCATTCTTGCATTATAAGAAAGAGCAATCAATGAATTCCCTATTTGCTGACCCCATGGCAGGAGATGTGGATGGAGGTTTATTCATTTCTAGAAGGGCAGGGAGACAGAACCAAAGTGGGAAGAAGCTGCCCAGGGACAGGAGAGCCCCTCGGAAACAGGGGCAGGAGGAGTAAAGGGACAGACCAGATCGCAGAAGCGGAAGCCAGAAAAGAGGGAAAACCTGATTTCATTTAGATAGATATATACTAATGAGTACTTTGTGGTCACTCAACGGGCATAAAAGAAGTCACCGACTGGTTTTGCTTTATCTCCATAGGAAACAAACGTTCCCTTTTTGCTTGGGCAGGGCAGGTGCGGACACGCCGCCAGGAACCGCAGCATCCCCAGCCTCCCTGTGCCCCTGCAGGAGACGCTCCCAACCAACGTGCCAGCCTGGCTAAGGGAAAACACTTCCAGAGGGTTTACACCGAACCTGTTTTCCACTGGAAAATGTTGCTGTATTAAAAGTGCTTTTAAATAACCAATTGACAACTTTTCATTAAACACTGTCAAAAGTGTCAAAACAAGGCATTTTAGTATTAGTTTTCGATTTCCATGTTTGTTATTATTTTTAATACATGACACAGATTCAGCACAGAAAGAAAACATTGTGATTGATCTTAGATTTTCAACATTTCACTTAAATTCAGCATTTAAATTTAATGCCAAATATCACATTTCTGACGCTTTTTGAGACTCTTTTTGGAAGTACACATGAGCTAGAAGTAACCAGAAACAGGACCTTTAAAAATACCTTCCCCCCTCCCGCAACCAGCCCCACGCAGCACATCCTTGCCTCGTGCAGGGTCCAGACTGCCTATAGACCATTTTACAGCAGCCGAGACATGAAGGCAGGGATTATTCCCATTTTAAAACAAACCTGGACCTGCAAGAGGTCTATTAGAGTGTCAACAGCCATAAAACCAAGAATAAAACAAACAAACAAACAAAAAAACAACAAAAAAAACCCCCACACAAAACTGTAGTGCCACCAGCGATCCTGCTCCTGCTCCCTGAGCTATGCAGGTATACCACTTTGGTCACAGAGAGCCCATGCAGATTTAATTCAAGCTTATTCTGTAATGAAGATTAATGGCTTCTTTAGTTATAGCTCTGCATTTATTTTTTTTTTTAAAAAAAAAGAAGACTCAGTCTTACTGTGAGAATGACCTCAAGAATTGCAGTCTTCCAGCCTGCTCTAAAGTAAAGGGTCTTTTTCAAGAGACTACTTGGATGAATTAAAATATCATTTGAAATATAAACCTTTCTTCCATGTAACAAAAGCAAGGCAAAAAGGAATCATATTCTCTTCTTTCCCGGTAATTGCACAAGGGCTCAATATTAACCTGGTCAATGAAATTCAATCAGCTGACCATCACAGGTAACACTGGACAGATCAGGTCATTCTTTCTTGGGGACATTTTCCTGCAAGTGAAACAAAGGAGCATTTATCCCATATACATTCCTTGCTCACGCGCTTTGAGCTTTCTCTGAAATTGCATGTTTAATGGGATTTTGAACGATCACCGCTACCGCTGGAAATAACCCCCAGCTCACAGCCTTGCTTTGCCAAAGCCTGTTCTTATAGGGTAAGCTGTGAGCACTGGTCATTAACAAGGGATTTTACGGAAGGAAAATGGAAAACTGAAGATAGAAGAATTGCTACTTAATTCATGATCTTCTGGGCCCTCAGTTACAGTGATATTAAAAAGCAGAATAATCTTCCAATAAAGAAAAAAAGTAATAATTTCAAAGTGACGGGAATTCTTCCTAAAAGAACAAAATAAAGAGTTCATTACAGTCCAAAGCAGCAACAAGTGCAGAAGAATCATAAGATGAAATAGCAAGAAAAAAGTCCTACTCAGAATGGCAGAATTTTCTCCTGCCTCTGGAGATGAGATCATGAGTTACGGAAGCCATCCCCCCTGCACGGCGCGGCTCTGGCCAGCACGGCATCCCCCGGAACCAGCTCCACTTGGAACAACAGCGAGCGAACAGGCGTAACACCACGGTGCAAGGGTGCTTCTCCTCGCGAGAGGGCAGGAGGAGCGCGCTGGGGGAAAGCCTCTCGCTGTCAATCTGTCTTCAGCCGTATTACCCTCTTACCTGCCTCCATTCCCTCTGTTTGTCTCCTGTTAACTGTTACCCTGTATTTGTCTCTGCCTGTGCCCAAGAGAAGGGGGGAAGGACCCGGCACCTTCTCAAGGCAGCTCACACTGCCAGCAGTGTCGTACCAACAGGCACCAACGAAGTAGACCGTCCCCACTGCAGGGACCAAATATAACTATTCCAATCACCCAGCTGAGGAACCAAGCGCAAAGGAGCTGGTTTTCACTGGGATCTCAATTTGTCTTTCCTCCTTCACGTACACAAAGAGCAGAAAAGCTGCGCTGGTCTGCAAAGCCTGCACCCTGGCACGGCGACACGCTCGGGGGCTCAACGCAAAGCTGGAGGCCAGAGGATGGAGGGGGCTGGGGGCAGAACCCAAAAAAAGGCATCAGCATTGTTATGGTTTGAGAAACCCACAACAATTTATTGTCGTTTAGACAATTTTTCTCTCATCCAATGACCCCTCCCCACCCAGGAAGGGGAATCGGGAAGAAAACCAGGAAACCCGGGGGTTGAAATATAAACAGATTTAACAGGATAAGACTAAATAATTAAAGTAATAACACTAAAGAACCAAGTGATCCTGATACCAATATAAAATATACAAGGATTATACTCAGCCCATTCTATCCGTAGGAAGCCGTGCATTCCCAGCAGAGGATAGTAAATGTCGGACACTGCGAGCACTACGGCTTCAGGAGGAAGGCTCAGGGGTCCGGCACCGGGGCAAGGAGTTCTCTGGATCGCCACCATCAAGGGAGAGCTTTCCTCCTCAGCAAACTTTCTAATTTCTATTGAATGTGACGTTCATGGTATGAAATAACCCTGTTGGCCACCTTGGGTCAGGTGCCCGGGTCTTGCTCCTCCTCATCCCTGCACCTGGCGAGCTCAAAAACACTGAGACCTTGAAACCCCCACACCACAGCTGGCTGTAAAGTAAATATTTTCACAAATTCAGACACTAGACTCTTCTAAAAGTACAGTTTTCCCAAGCATTAGAAGATAAATCAGTCCTGTGTCGCTGAAACCAGGACAGACACGAAGCTCATTGACCCAGGCCATGCAGCAACAGGGTAGAAGTGAAAACACGATTGAGAAGCACCGATTACTCCCATTACAGTCACCAATAACAAGAAAAACCAACAGAGGCACTTCCCATTAGCTCCAGTCTGTGGGGTCTTGCGATTATACGACTCACAGACACTGGGATTCTTCATCTCGCAGAATAAGGCTTGAACACACACACTAGACATAACCCTTAGGCTCATCCGGTTCAGAGGCTCCCATAGCATTGATACCTGCACAGAAGATGGGGTTCAAGAAGGCAAGATTCTCAGCTTTTGAGCACGCAGTGTTAGCGGAGCATCTTTGATGCAGGAGCCCCATGTCCACCCAAGGAGCGGGGCTGCCAGCCGGGAGTGGGGCAGCATCGCCTGGATGGGGAAATGCAGACCAAGCTGGTCCTCACCAGGCAGCACGGAGGCACAGCTCCTGTCTTCTTGGGTGCTGTTTTCGATTTTATTCTGATCAGAAAACACAGCAGCAAATAGCTTATCAAGAAATTTGAATATTTTTTTAACCAAAAGGAGGAATCCGCTTGCTAAGGAAAGAGCTGGATTTTCCTTCTTCTCACTAGCGGTACAAAACACCAACAATTTATAATATGTTCATGTGAGCGTCATACAAAAGTTGAATGAATTTACTCGCACTGCAGGAGAGGTTTACTGTTGTTTCGGGGGGGGGGGGGGGGGCAAAAATAAGCTATTTTATCCTGGCTCTTGTTTAAGGTGCAATTCACCACCAACGTAACAGCTTACAGACTTGCTCTCAAAGATAATTATGGCTGTAGGTTTCATGTTTACTGGTTTGCCGGCTGGGTGTTAGATACCGTGCTGGGAGGCAGCAAAAGGTAAAGCTAGATTTGGCCTTTTTCAAATCCTTCCTTTGTTCACCTTTTGTTTATCTACGGTTCCAGCAAAACTGAAATCCCAAACAAGACACCAAAAGTGATATTTCGGTGACATCTGAAAAAGGCATTTCAAATCACCCAGCAAATCCCGCAGCCTTCTCCAGCTAACGAAGGCGAGAGCCCCCTCGCAGCTGGGGAGCTGCCATCAATAACATCGGCAACCGGCGCTGCTCATGCTCCTGATTTCTCAAGTGAAAAAAATCATGCACAAGTGCTCTCCACTGCCATCAAATCAAGACTCAGCCCTGTCCCCGAGCATCTAATGTCATTGGGTTTGGCCTCATTTCATTAAGCCAGAAGTGCTCCTTCTTCCTATCAATGCGATCGGAAGGGGAAGTTCTCAAACCTCTTTTCTCTGAAAAAAAGCACTAAGCAGCAACTGCTGCATTCAGAGCACTGGCACGGTGTTAACTAATTATTTCTCACAGCAAGCTGAGAAGGGGATAAATAATTATCTGTTGTACAACTGGAAGAAACTGAGATGCTGATGCTCAGGGACTCGCTTGGCAGCAAACCACAGAGCCATTGGTACAGCCAAGCCCAGCACTGGCTCATATTTACTCACAACCCTTATTTCTGCTCCTCTGTTGAGACTACACCACCCTCCATTGCCGAGTCCTCCACCCAGGACAGCCACCCCGCTTCCCAAGGTCAATCCAGCATTTGCCCCTCCTTGCTCAGGAAGAAAGAGTGTGGCTTTAGACAACCTTTTTTTTCTTTTCTTCCCTCTTCTTCATTTCCTGATGTCTCCAGTAACTTGCTTTGCATCTGTGCTGGGCCAGACGGATGCCCCAGCTCTCCTGGCTCAGCATCCAGCAGCAGAGCCACCCCGGCCACCAGCGCCGCACAGCCAGTGGTTACAAACGCTTGCGGTACCGAGGTCTGGATCTTCTCCCATTAAAAGTCACAATAAAACTCCCACCTCTCAGTGTCAGCGGTATCAGACCACACCAAGACTGAATTTAAAGCTCTTCAGTGCCTGACATCACACACAGCTTTTCTGCAAAGTCGTTTTTGCCCCAGAAAGTGCTGCTTTATTTTTAATAGCTTGGAGAGTAGGATCCGCAGGGAGCCCTACAGGAACCTGGTTTGAGGGAAGGGTCAGCACCTCGGGGATCAGCCACGAGCCACCTGCCCAGAGCCAGTGACGTTCCCTCTGCCTTAAAGTTAAATTTCATCAAAACAAATGTGGATCACCACCTCATTGATATTTTATGTATTAAAAATATCAACAGCACAACTTCACATCCCCACCCATATCTGTCAATACGGAATACCAGTTGAGTATCCTGTTGCATTACTCACGCGTTGCAGATTTACATCCTTCCTGTCAAATTCACCCTTCCAGTTTGAACTGGACACTGCTCTCCTCCGCTTGGTGAAACCTTGCCCTGCTTTCTGCAGTTTTCATTACCAGGCAACTAAAAGGTTTTTTTCCATTTGTGGTGTTTTAAACTCCAAGAGGAGAAACTCACTGCAGTAATACAATAAAGATGATGAACCCTCTTTTGATCTTTTGGGACGTCAGAATACCACTACTGCATCGACACCAGCACAAGCTATACAAACATACCTTGCTCCGGGGTCAGGAAAGGCACCCAGGACACGTGAAATACTACTGCTTTAATTAACGTGATATGCTGTCTATGCTTTTTAAATTAGGGAGTTAATGAACCTTGGATTATGAACGAAACACTGATGAGAAACTGGAGATGCAACTGTCTTGAGTTACAGTCGATACCTGCCCTGCAAAGCCTTTCCCTGACCCATATTTCTTTACCCATATATAATGTATAGAACAGTGATCCAGCAGGTAGGACTTAGGGTTTTGCTTTTTACTTCTTGCAGCCTTAGATGGGGATACAGCCTCTGATTTCACCGTATTTTCCAAAATGCCAACTGGCAATGTGCAGCTGAAGCTTTGGTCCAGCACAAGAGCGAGCGGCACCCGTGAGGTCCACATCGCTTCACCCAGAGACCACCCAGCAGTTCTGATTACGGTAGGGTGGCGGAACCCACTTTAGGAAGTGGAGATAGAGCAATTCCTTGTTACAGTTCATGAAGCAAAAGTGTGAGTTAATGCCCACTAAAAGCTCCGGTAGAACAGACCCCACAGCACGAACCAGGCGGGTCCTGTGTGCAGCCGCGGGGGCTGCGCTCGCTGGTGCTGGAGCAGGGGGGAGGTGGAGGGGCTGCCCTGCGGACCCGACACTGCAACCATGAGCTGAATGGATGGGGAGTTGCTCCAGCTTCAGTGGTGACATATGCTTATGGCTTTATTGCGACCTGAACCTGGTACAGTCCTCAGCATGCTTTCTACGGCAAATAAATGTAAGCCCATACACAAAACCAGAACTAAATCACCAAATTCTTTTCCTTCAGCCACTTAGACTTGGAAGGTTTTGGATGAAGCTTGCAGGCACGGGGCCACACGTGCTGTCTTGTGAACGCAGGCAGACATACAGCAGCAAGCCATCAACTCCTGCATCCCTCCACAAGGGATGGCTCCAGGTCTGGCTCCAGCTCCAGGCTTGCGTGGGGGAACAGGAGGCAGCAGCAGCCGCTGCGCTGGCAAGAAGCGTTTCTCCTGCAGGCACCGGAGTACGAGAGTTTGTTTTCAGGTCGATCCCAGCTCCGGGTACTCTCTCCACTGACTAACGCTCTGCCATGCCGGCCGAGACGCCTGCGAGCACGGGGACTCTGAGCAGCAGCAAAGCAGTTGCCGGCAGAGAGCATCCCTCGCCCCCTCCCCAGCCCAGGGCATCGCCCACTCCCGACACACAGCCCCCCCGGGGGAAGGGGGCAGCCCCTGTGCCCCTGCCAGACAGCACATCTCCCAGATCCATCGTCAGGAGATGGCGAAGCGATGGAAGCTGGATCCACTGACGCTATCGAGGCGGGTAGAGCTACTGAACCTCATGTAAATACATTATCGATATTTTTTTTTTTTCTTTCCTCCAGATGGTGCAATTCAGAAAAATTGTTTTTAAATTATGCCTTGCAGAAACACAGAGAAGTGCAGCTAATAACAGGCATATTTCAGGTGAACGCTGACCTCCTTTTCTTCCCCATCAAGCTAAAGCATCCAAAGCACTGCAAGCACTTTGTATAAATTACCTGCAGCCTATGAACTTGAACAGAAGGCACTCTAATTGGGACTACAGCACCGCCACCTCTTACCCACTGCTCATTTATGTTTCCAGCAGGATTCAAAGATGGTTGCAGAAAACAACTCAGATTAATTGCAGTGTTCAGTATTATTCTTTTCCTTTCTTTTAAAGCCAAATAATGAAGTGCATCTAGGAAAAATTAAATTGACCGATGAGCCCAACTTATTTCTACTTTAAAACAGTCAGAGAGACTTCAGGAAACAATGGGGAAAACCAGCCAGGAGCCAACAGCCAGCTCCGGAAGGCTGCCTCCAGGGCAGGCTCTGCTGCAGCATCCTCTCCACCGAGGTGCCAAACGGCAATTTTAATGAATCAATAGTTACAAGTTTGGACTTTTGTCACCAAAAGTTGGTTAAAAACCAACAGGTGGAAAACGTGGTAAGGCTCTGTGGAGCCCAGGCTGCTGCGCTCTGGGGGTGCAGGGGATGGATGGTCCCTTCTAGAATGGCAAATTGGAGAAAAAAAAAACAAAAAAAAACCCCAGAAAAATTGTATCAGCATTTCCATGTTGTGAAACACTGAAGCATCTCTTCAGGCCCTTCCCACCAAAACTGATGGAAAGATCCCAATTCCTTCAGCAGAAGCTGGAATACGATTTTCCACAGCAAAACAAAGGCAACAGTGAAAACATGGAAGCTTCTTTCCCTCAGCGATCTGCTGCCCACTTGTGAACTAATGTCAGACTGACCAGTGTAACCGGTATTGCTGTTTCGCTTTGAAAAGCCCATTGCAGGACGCTTGAGGTAGATCACAACAGATTTTATGCTCAATTTGCTTCTAATCTTTTATGTACCATGAAGAAATCTTAATTTTTTGGCCAAGTGAAGTTTTTTCAAAGTGCATCACTTCTGTCAAAAATAATGTTGTTCAGCCAGAAAATAGGGACTCAAGCCCTCTTTTTTTATCTTTATAACTGAATTTTTCCCAGAACATGAGGGCCACCGAGGACACAAGAAACCTCAGTCCCCCAGTGAGTCTGAGAAAGTAACAAGCAGAGAGGGAGAGCTGGGCACAGAGAGGGGAAAAAATAAATACATTATGTACAGAGATACAAACAGGAAACCTCATCCTCATTAAAGTGGTTCCCATGTTTCAAGAGTCACCATCTGAGATCACAGAGATGTCCATCTCCACTCAGGCTCACACTCTCACGACCACCATAAATAATCAAGGCCATTGCAGGTAAAACAGGTTTGAGCTTTTCCCCAATAAATTTTGCTCAAGAGAAGCCAGGGTTACCTGTGCTGCCTTCTTCCCAAAGCTCTCTACCAGACCTATTCAAAACAAAGCAACAAACTGCAGCTACAATGATCCTCCGCTATGTGAATGTACGCATAGAGCTGATCTTACAGAGGAAACCAAATTAATTTCATGTATGCTCCTGGGTATTTTTTAGCCAATTTCAGACCCAGGATTCTTTACATATAAGAAGTGTGTTCCTGTAAATCCACTTCCTCTCAGAAAAAATGCCCAAATATTCTCATCTCCAGCTCTCAGTAAATCCAGGCTGGACCAGTTCAGGAAGGAGGGATGAATTTTAAAACTGCAGCTCCTCGACCAAAACACCCTCCACAAGCCTCTGGGCAGCACCACGCTGCGATGGGCCAGCACGGCTCTGGATTCCCCCAGGGAAGCAAAGCTGGGGCTGCAAACTCACCACCCGCATCCTTTGTTGCAAGGACAGACAGAAGCTAATGGCCCAGCCCCAGAAAAATTAAGACTTAACTTTTTGGCAGCTTTCCTGGTACTTTAAAAATGCTGTAAAGTAGGTCACGGTACAATATGGAATTTCCCAGGTATTTGCACCTTTCAGTAGAAAGCTAAACACCGGAGGGGACGAATTTATGCTGTGGGTAAAAAGTGGGCTCAGGGCTGTATTAAAACATGAAAAGTGGCTTCTAGCTGCCAGCGTGCTCGAGGAGCCCATCCCGGTGCATCCCGTCACACTCCACACACCATCCTTGCACGCTGCAACCAGGCTTCACCCCCCGTAACACTCCCAGCTATGACCACCCCTTCCCACCTAACACGGCATGGGATAAGGAGCTGGCACCACACTGTCCTGGCAGAGCCGGTGGGCACGTGGCTTGCCCCAGGCAAACCAAGGGGCAGGTCCCCGCTGGCCACCCCGGGCTGCTGCTCTGCCCACAGCCAGGGCCACAGCCTGCGGGTGGATCGATGGTGGGCACTGCCCGCGGCACCTAAACACAGCTTGATGCTTGCCACAGCAGGCTGACCCACCACCCACCGAGCAGGACACTAGCAACACGACCGAGCTGGAGACCAGTGAGCTGTCTGTCCAGCTGAGGTGTGGGCAGCTGTTTCTCCGTGGCTGGGGCACATCTGCTTGGCAGGAGGGTGGCAGTGCGGGGAATAAGGACAAGATAGGATGAGGGGCAACGGCTTTACACTGAAAGAAGGGAGATTTCAATCAGGTATTAGGAAGAAATTCTTGACTGTGAGAGTGGTGAGACAGTGGCCCTGGTTGCCCCAAGAAGCTGTGGCTGCCCCATCCCTGGAGGTGTTCAAGGCCAGGTTGGATGGGGCTTGGAGCAACCTGGTCTAGTGGGAGGTGTCCCTGCCCATGGCAGGGGGGGTTGGAACTAGGTGGTCTTTAAGGTCCCTTCCAACCCAAACCATTCTATGAGCCTATAAGCCATTGAACAATAACTCTCACATCCAATCCTGCACCGGACCTGTGCTCTCCCCCAGTGAGTGCCCTCACCATGAGCCACCACCTGCCCTCCTGAGAAAAGTCCCTGCCCTTTGTCCGAGCACAGAGCCTGGAGGAGACAACGTCACGGCCCTGGGGAACACAACAGCGCTGCCTGGTCTGGCACCCTGACCGGCCCAGGTGGGGACACAGGGGGACGGTGTTTGGGCAGCACAGGGCAAGGCTGGAGAGCCAAGCACTGTTCTCGGGACCTGGCGCAGTACAGGCACTTGCAGTTGTTGGTGGTTATAAGCCCCAAATAATCCCCCAAAACATCCCTGAATCTCTTCTCAGAGAGCTCTGAGCATCTATATTTATGAACCTACTTCCTTTATTCTATAAAATAAGAGAAACTGCTGGCACAGGTTTTCTGTAACATAAAAAAGACAAAAATTCTACATTAGGTCAAAGACTAAAGAAAAAGTTAATTAAAATCCACTTTTTTTTTTGTAAATAACAATCGTTAGCAATTTGCAGCTGTGCTTTTGAATACAACTGCAGTACTCCCTCCCAGTGGTTTGAACACAGTTTATGTAGTAGGAAGAATTTACCTGTATTTAAACACACTTTTCTGCCTGATAGAAGAGTTTTAGTCTTGCTGGATTATTATTAATTACGACCCCGGTTCACTTTGCATTTCCTCATAGTGAAGGGCAACTTGTGGGTCTCTGCATTGCCTGCAGAGAAAAGCAGTTGCAGCCTCACTCTTGACAGGTAGAGGGGAATTTATGAGGTTTTCAGATTAAAATATATTATGTTTACTTGTTAATGAGATTTCTTTCCTAGTATTTTGTTTTATTTATAGTGCACTAACTCAGAGCCTTCACGCAACAGCTTTTATCTGACCAGTTTTAAATATTTAAAATCTCTCTTCAAAAGCATTAAGAAGGCAAAAACTAAATAAGGGGAAGGAAAATAAAGTTTGCTTATAAATCTCATGCAGAAAGTTGCTTTAAAACAACTTTATTTTGAATAGGAATTAGGCTATTCAGGTTTTCCCTCATCTCCAGAGTAACACTTTCCTTTATAATAGGTATTAGCGAGTACATGCCGGGTACATACATATATTTTTCCTGAAGGCAGTCACGACATGATTCCCAACAGCTATAAATTGTGCCCCTAAATAAAGGGCTTTAAAAACTGGAGTCCAACTAACCACCGGTTCAGAGAGCCGGCAGCCATCCTCCCAGGTTGGTGGGAAATACCCACTCATGTGGGTTATACCAGTACTTTCACCAGGGCCAGAGTGGTGACACCACGACTGCTTCCACCCCTTCCCCCTTCGGCAGGACGGGGGAGGTCAGCCCCTCTCCCCGAGGTACCACCTCCATTGCCACCATCCCACAGGGGCTGGCAAACGCCACTCACGAGCACAGCCCCCAACAGAATCGGGCCCCCCCTTCAACCCAAACAGCAGAGACTCCCACCTGAGACGGCGACGGTTACCAGGACCCCGGAGACAGGCAATCGGAGAGCCCCTCCAACAGCAGCCTGCTGCCAAGCAGGATCCAGCCCCAGGAGGGGCAAGGGCAGGTGCTCTCCATTAGCCCACAGCAACCACTGGGCCAATTTAGAGGATTAAATAAAATCGGTGGGCGGGCACAGGGCCATACTCCCAGGTGCTGCTATCACAGCCGTCAGCATCACCCTGAGCCCACGCAACCCCGGCACCGTGGGCTTCCTCGGGGCTGTGTATGGGGGGAACGGCACAAACCCCCTGCCACGGCCTCTGGGCAAGGGTCTCGGTGGGTAACTCCTAAACCAACTGTCTGCGATGCGCAGCTCAGTCGCAGGAGCTACAACCACACAAGTACATACAATTCTTTTGTAAATGAGATTCATTACCGTTTGATCGATTTTCTGTGCGTAAGTATTTGCAGAAGCTCTTTATCTTCTCTCTCAGAGCTGCATCTTTCTCCCCAAGTGCTCAGCCAGCCAGCTTTTTCCCATATTAACCACGAAGAAAGTGCTGTAGGCAAAAAAATATAAAAAACAACAAAGTGTAACAAGGTGAGAAGTGTTATTAGCACAGCACACGCACCTGGCAGTGCCTCGTTACGGGCACTCTGTGCTCTGCCCGTCCAGGAAGGAAAAGCTTCGCATGAGATACCGTGTTATGGCTCCATTTGGCCCAAAGAAATAAGCAGTTGGGTCATTAAACCGTTCGTTTGTGTCAGAGCTGGGGCTCACAGCAAAGATGAGACTTTAAAGCTGCAACACACAGGCACGTTGTTGGGAATTACATTGGGAATGGGCGGGATTTCTGGAAGAGTGCCATTTCCAGGGCAAAACCTGAGCAATGTGTAGACTTTCCCCCCCCCCCAGTTTGTCTGATGCTCTGCTGGCCAGCTGCTCCTGGAAAGCTTCCCCAGCACTGTGCTGGGGGGGTTGGGGGTGTCTGAGGCCGGAGCAGGGCTGCACACCGAGCCCCAGACTGCCCGTCCCCAACCTCAAAGCCCCTTTCTGTTGGCAAACAGCAAGAACAGAAGAGTTAGCATCTGGTCAGATGATGAAAACTGGCTCTCCATGACCCCGTAAATGCTTCCCCCCCGCCCCGTGACATACAAGGATAGCAGGGCATTGCTTGCCTGGTATAGAGTAATATAAGGATAACATTACTGTTAACCATGAGAGAGCTTAATGCCGTGTATCCACCAGGGATGCTCCCGGCGACAGCCGAAAGAGCCCCTTGGTGGGACCCCGGCTGCGCTGCTGGAGACCCGTGCTCTGGCACACCGGTACCCCCGGGCATCCTACTGCTCACAACCATTACGGAGACCATAAGAAGCCCAAATAAAAAATAAAAAAAAGTTACATACAGATATAAATCAGGAAGAGTTTGTTCAGCTTTTAAAAGGAAATAACAACATGAAAAAACATTTTCTATGCAAGTACATTTTGTTCAATGCCCTGTTTTTGTAAGACTATACCACAATAGAACTGAGTCATCTCGTGGCATTATACCACCATTTGATCTAATTTTTCTAGTATTTCCCCCCATCTGTTCCATCCCTGCAGGACAAATTCCCACCCTGAGACTGAAGGACAGAAAGAAATGCAATAGGTACAGATTATTATAATTTAAACTTAAAAGTTCATCTTGTTATTTCAATGCAACAGCCAGCAACAGGATAAAACAGCCAGAAAAAGGATGCAATTGTGCAACGTCTGAGCTCGGGGAGGAATCATAGAATCACAGAATCACAGAATGGTTTGGGTTGGAAGGGACCTTAAAGATCAGCACGTTCCAACCCCCCTGCCATGGCCAGGGACACCTCCCTCTAGACCAGGTTGCTTAAGGCCCCATCCAACCTGGCCTTGAACACCTCCAGGGATGGGGCAGCCACAGCTTCTCGGGGCAACCTGGGCCAGTGTCTCACCACCCTCCCAGGAAACAATTTCCTGGGAGGAAATTTCCCCTCGTCCTATTACTACACGCCCTTGTAAAAAGTCCCTCTGCAGATTTCTTGTAGGCCCCTTTCAGATACTGGAAGGGGCTCTAAGGTCTCCCCAGGGCCTTCTCTTCTCCAGGCTGAACACCCCCAACTCTCCCAGCCTGTCCTCCCAGCAGAGGGGCTCCAGCCCTCCCATCATCTCCGTGGCCTCCTCTGGACCTGCTCCAACAGGTCCATGTCCTTCTGCTGTTGGTGTCCCCAGAGCTGGACACAGCGTTCCAGGTGGGGTCTCACGAGAGTGGAGTAGAGGGGCAGAGGAGCTGCGGCCACTCCAGTGCAGTCCTGTCTGTCCTGGTTTCGGCGACACAGGACTGATTTATCTTCTAATGCTTGGGAAAACTATACTTTTAGAAGAGTCTAGTGACTGAATTTGTGAAAATATTTACTTTACAGCCAGCTGTGGTGTGTGGGTGTCAAGGTCTCGGTGTTTTTGAGCTCGCCAGGTGCAGGGATGAGGAAGAGCAAGACCCGGGCACCTGACTCAAGCTGGCCAACAGGGTTATTTCATACCATGAACGTCACATTCAATAGAAATTAGAAAGTTTGCTGAGGAGCTGGGGCTCTCCCTTGATGGTGGCGATCCAGAGAACTCCTTGCCCCGGTGCCGGACCCCTGAGCCCTTCCCCTCCTCCCGAAGCCGTAGCGCTCGCAGTGTCCGACATTTACTGTCCACTGCTGGGAGTGCACGGCTTCCTACGGATAGAATCGGCCGAGGATAATCCTTGTATATTTTATATTGGTATCAGGATCACTTGGTTCTTTAGTGTTATTACTGTTAATTATTTAGTCTTATCCTGTTAAATCTGTTTATATTTCAACCCCCGGGCTTCCTTGTTTTTCCCCGATTCCTCTTCCCAGGTGGGGAGGGGTCATCGGGTGAGAGAAAAATTGTCTAAACGACAATAAATTGTTGTGCGTTTGTCAAACCATAACACTGTCCCTGGAGAAAACCAGGCAGCGGGATTGCTCCAGAGGCGCTTTTGCAGCTGGGAGGTGAACTGCTGCTGTCTCCCCACTGAGCCGGGGGCTTGGGGGCGAGGGGGAACGTGAGCTGGGTGGCTGCGGTCCCTGTGTCCCCACACCGGCTGGTGTCGGACAAGGCTGCAGGCTGGGGACAGCTCGGGGACAGGCTGCAAATATTCAGGAAGAGTAAGAAAAGACTGCCTGTAGTCAAGGCCATCGATCTGTTTGACTATCAGAACAGGCTAAAACAATGCCTCGGCCATAATCTGTAAGGACCGGCAGCCCGAACCTGGCGAGGGTGAGCCCTCCTGGCCGGGAGGCAGGGCTGGCAGGGGCAGAGCGGAGGGCGAACGGCTCACGGCAGCGAGGGGACTCGGTGCTGGGGCAGCGGGGTGAGCCGGGTACTTTCCGCACCTCCAGACGTTTTAAATCAAACATTTTTTCTGACATGTATTCTCCAGCCCAGGCTGACCTTGCAGCAGAGCTCGCCCAAGGGTGAGGGCACGCGGGGGTCCGACCCGGTGCCCCCACAGGCTCTGCTCCCTCCGCCATGGCAGCAGCAGAGCACAGAGCTGGGGGCAAGTGAAACGCATTTTTCAGGACTTTGAAAATGAGATCTTTGGTTGTTTTTTTTTTAAGAAACATACGTCATGAGACTAGCAACCATCCCTTCTTTGCACCCTTACCGCTCTGGCTACGCTATACCAGCCTGGTTCTTCTCCTGCTGACAAGGCCATGGCTCCCCGGATCCCCAGGTCCCTCCTCAGCCCCTGCCACGGGAGCGCGGTGCTGCCGAGGGGGAGGGATGCTCGGTGTGACACCGTGCTGGGAGAACCAGCCCAGGCAATTCCCTTTGCTCGCACCCTGCAGCCGTATTCACTCCGGTGCCCCTGGGAACCCATTTGTTTTTCATCTTGCTGTGGAGCACAACCAGCGCCGTCCTTCCAGCTGTCCGGGCTCCTGTCGGGGAAGCCAGGACACGCAGGTTAAGCATTGCTGCTGCCAAAGCAGGGGAATAGATTTGTCCTTTCTGTTCTCTTTAATTTTTGAAGCAAACAATTTATCCCCGCTGCTGTGCCAGTCACCTTGGGCTGTCTGTTCAATCTCCCAGGAACCTGAGGGAGGGCTGCAGAGGCGGCAGCGGGGCTTTCTGTCGCCCGCGGCATTAGTCAGCTCCACGTGTCACACGCTCACCCGAACGGACAAGGATCACACTCCGCCTCGGGAGGTTAAAAGCTTTTCCATTAGCAACTTCGTTGGATGCATTTTGTAAAAAGATAAAGCACTATGAGAAAATAAAGCCTTGTCATTTACCTCTGCAAATAATTCAGGGCTGATAATGAGAACGAATCAATCAAGGCAGAGCAATTGGATTGCAAGGTCTTTCCGAGCGGTATCAATGGGAAAAGCATATAAAACCCTGGCACTTTAACGGCCTCTCTGCATCATTTGCAAAAGCCTGAGACTGCCAAAGGGAGTCCAGTCTACTCCTCTGGCTGGAGACTCGCTGAAGTTCAGAACAAGTGAGAATCGAAGCAAAAGTAAGGGAAAAATTAGGTAATTGAAGCAAAAGTAAGGGAAAAATTAGGTATGAGGGGATTCTAGAGAAACTGGAGAATAGGCCACTGAAATAGAAGTTTGCTCTCAGAGATGGAGTCCGTGCGGCGCAGGCACATCACCTCCTAACGAGTGGGAAACCGGCCACCGGCTCAGACCTGAGTGAGAGGGACTTGGGCACAAACTGAGCGAGGGCCAGCGAGAAGCTGGCAAAGCTTTTGTGGGGATGGGAGCCTGAAAGCAGGAGGGCAACTTTGCTGTGGCAAGTGGGTGGCAAGGGGCTGGGGGCTGCCACAGCCACGCATCCCCCAGCCCCAGCAGCAGGCAGAGCACCAGGACGAGCCACTGAGCCAGCAAGGGCACGGGCCAGGGGTGGCCGGTTTGCCTGCCGGGGCGCCAGAGGAGCGGTGCCGAGCCCGCCTGGCCCAAGGCTTGGTTGGTAACGCCACACGCACAGAACCCCAAAACTAAACCTCTGCAGCTTTATGGATGCTCTTGAGTATCTGCTGCCCAATGGAGGAACTGCCACCCCAGAGGGGAGGAGGAGGAGGAGGAAGGGATGCTCCACAGGCTCCTGGCATTCCTGGAGCCGGCAGCCCAGTGTAACCCAGCAGGTTCCCACGTGCCACCCTCCTGCACTGAAGGCCAACCCATGTTCCTAGAAATCCCGCTGTAGCCTTCGGGTCCATAAACACACTTCCAACCTGTCCGTAGGTAGCAGCAGTGTGTGGTCAGAGACACCCCAGCGGGGACGGCGACTCCTCCTGCCTCCCCGCGCTGGTCACCCGGGAGCACCCTGGCTCGAGGCAGCAGGCGCACGGGGCAGATCCTCAGGGAGAGATAGCAGCTCCGCGCCTGGAATTGTGCCTGTGCCTTTGAAGAACAAAACATTTGATTCCTGCATAAAGCAGAGCCGGTTCCTGACATTTGGAACAATTTATATTTCACACGCCTGGAGTCTGGCAGTTAAAAAAAAAAAATAAAATCAGTGGAAATGTACTGTCTCTTCCCCCAAAGACAGTGTTAGTGACCTAAGATTACAGTGATGTCCCTTCAAATGTCAGAAACATTTACAACACTTTCTGTTTACAAGGCAACAGCAAATGTGACAGTTTTTTCAATGCTCTGCTCTGAACCGCATCCTGCCTCCCGATGGCAACGTCCCTTTTCACAAGCCTTTCCTAATTGATCGTGGGAGCAAATGAAATTATTTTCTCTTTGAAAGGATCCAATCATGGGTATTCTTTATTTCCTTTAAAAATACAATGGGACTTTTTTTTAGAAGGAAAATACTGTCCACCACATATTCAGCACTTTCAAAACTTGATTTCTAAAGAGTACAAAAGATCAGTGCCAGTCCGCCAAGCCCGTTTATCTGAGCACTTTGTTTCTTCGGCTAATGCAAACCAAAGCATAATGGCATCAGATGGATTTAGAGTGTTCTGAGTTTAATTGGCCTTTTGTCTGTGCCTGGCTCTTGCCTGCCAGTGCCGGCTGGTTTAGGCTCTCGGCCAAACCAGGTTTCCAGCCAGTCGCTAAAGTGGGTGGTTTATTCACTGGAAAAAAAAACCAACAAAAAACAAAGCTTCAGTCAGCTTGAGCAAAGAGATTTTGACTGCATAAAAAACCACGAGACAAGATACTGAGAAAAAGCAAATGACCATAAAAGTTTTTTTAAAGAAACACGGGAGCGTGACCGCAGGTGACCGCCCGCCCACGGGGTCCCGCACCGAGCAGGAGAGGCACCGGGCACCTGCAGCCCCGCGCTCAGGGCACGGGAGGGTCTGGCCCAAACCCACCAGCTCTGCGGCGCGCTGTGCCTGTCCGGGCATCCCGCAGCCCTCCCGCCCACCTGCTGCTTCCTACGGAACACGGACTTGAGCCCCGCAGGCCAAGGCACCGCACCACAGCCCTTCCTCTGCCCCTTCCTGCCTGCCCTTGGGCAGCACCGCTGCCACAGCCCGGCTCTGCCAGCCCAGCGGAGCGGGCTCCCGCCCTGCCCCACGCCCCCCCTCACTAATCCACTTTTCGATATTCTCACTTTTTGCCTCTTCTCCTAAGCAGAGTTCCCTAAAAGAGCTTTAATGACTTGCTGCCTTCCAAACCTTTCCATGGTTCAAGGCGCTGGTCAGCTGCAGAGCAGGAGAGCCGTCGGCCTCCAGCTCCCACCCAGAGCTTGCCCAAGACGACATCCCTCATGCCATGGGTCTCTTGCCGCACCGTGCCCAGCGTGAGCAGGGCAGGGGCTGCAGCAGGACCGCAGGGACTCCTCCAGCTCTGCCCATGAGAGAAGGGGCTGTGCAGCGCGGAAAGGGAATCACAGAATCATGGAATGGTTTGGGTTGGAAGGGACCTTAAAGACCATCTAGTTCCAACCCCCCTGCCATGGGCAGAGTCACCTCCCACTAGACCAGGTTGCTCAAAGCCTCGTCCAAATTGCTCATTCCTCATCCAGGGAAAGGCAAACCCTGCCTGTCTCCGTGCCCCGGGGACAGCGGGCTGCTCGGCACCACAGGGCGGGAGGCTGCCGGTTGCATTCTGGGTCCTCTCCCTGGAGGGCGAGCGCAATTCCCACTGCAAAGGTAACTAGAAATGCCGTTTTCCCCAAGGCCCTGTTACCACTCCAAATAAGGCAGCTGATTAATATTAAAGCAGATAAGTGTTCTAAATCTTGCCACTCTTACTGAAATGTTTGTCTCACTAATGAAACAGCATTCACAAAACAAGAAATAAACAGCAAAAAAGAACACACACCTGAAAGCTGGGAACAAAGAGTTTTAAAACGATGGGTTTAGATTACAGCAAAACTATCGTGAATTTAATTAATTTGTGTAGCTGTCAGTTCGTCGGGATGGAAATGGGCGTCAGGTCCGGGGAGGGCAGACTTCCAGACATGTTTCACTTTGAACAGCCGAACTGCGGCAGCGCCGGCGAGGCAGGGCTCCCGGCACCAGCGCCCAGCCCTTACACAGCGCCTTTGGTCATCGCCATGTGGAACGACGCCACGGCCACACCGACTCCTTGTCCCCGCCATGGTTCCTCTTCCTGGCCCAGGTATCCAGCCCGCTCCTCAGCCTGACACATGATCCAGCCTCGTTTCTCACGGGGTGATTTTGTGTAAAGCTTCGCTTCCGCGCCTTTGCCTCCCCTCTGCTCCCGATCCCCAGAGCTCCCCCACTGCCACGGCCCCCAGCCTCGGCCCACCCCATCCCTCCCACTCCTGGGGCTCCCTGGCCACCCGTCGCTGCCACTTGCCGCCGTGCGCCGGCCCTTCCCAGCCCGGCACCCACCCCCCCACCTCACCCCCCGGCACACCCCGGCCTGGATTTTTTTTCCAGATTTTACCAGCTGGATTTTCCCCTTTTTGACATTTCATTTATAAAGCACTATTACTTTACAGCTCACCCCATTATGTTTTTGCTTTTTGGCCAAATATTCTGAGGGTTTTGTTCAGGAATTTTTTTATTTGGGGGGAGCAATCAAACTCCCTTCTATCAAAAAACCCATCACTTTTTAGAAACCCACGGATAAATGTGTCCAACTACACCTGGCAGGCCACGCTCCTCAAAAAATCCCACAAGCCAGCCTCCCCACCTGGCAGCTCCCTTACCCACCCGCTGCCTCACAGAGTTCCCGGGGTTTCCCGGCAGTGGGAAGGTGCGGGGTGACCAGCCCCACACCAGCACCACACACTGACCCCTCCAGCTCCCGTCGGCAGCACATTGGGCTTCAGTTTTAAAACCAAACCAAAGCAGCCCACTAAATTCTGACACTGGTTTTGTCACAGTTACATCTCTACCGCAGAAACCTGTTCCTAGTGAAATTATCTTCCTCGGAGCCAAGCGTTCGAGTTCCTGCTCCAATAAAGCACATGCCATGGTGCTGGGTGAGCAGAGCTGCGCCCGTGTCCCAGTGAGGAAGGGTTTGGAAGCTGATGGGCTGAGTTATGCTGACCCTCCCCAGCCTCTGCCAGGAGCCAGGCTGGGATGTGTGGGACACCCGTGTGCACTTACAGCCAGCAGAGCGGAAAGGACGCACTGACCGCTGGCAAAGGGAAGCAGGCGACAGTAACGTACCACGGGATGAAGAGGCAGCTTTGACTGCGGGACAGCTCAGCCCCAAGAACTCACCCTGGCATCTCGAGCAGAGGGGATGCGTTGGCGACTTCAAGGTCGCTCATTGTGCCGCTGCCTCAGGACCGCAAGCGCCGCCCCAGCTCGGCCCTGCTGCGCTCAGGAGTTTGTTCCTTTTATCCGTTCTCTCCTCAGACGCCCTGCCGCCTTTGAAAGCCAGCGCCGGGCTCTCGGTCCCCTCCGCTCCCCTCAGCTCCCACCCACCACACTTGCAGGGCTTCGCCATCTGCTTTCGCAGCCGTAGAGCCGTGCCCAGCACCCAACGGGTAACCGAGCCTCCGTGTCCCCCCTCGGCATCTCCCCGGGTGCCGGGGACTCGGCAGCACATCTTCAGGGGCCTGAAGCTTGCTGAAAGGCAGCTAGGTTTAGGCTCCCGAGGCACTCGAGAGGCTTCAGAAGCTTTGTTTCGTTAGGCTGATCACAGCGGGAGACACCTGGACAGGCAACCGTCAATAAATGCAGCACACAAGGCTGAATTAACTTCCTGCAGGTAGCAAACTGTTTTCATAAGTTTTTTCTAACAGAGCCACAGAAAGTTCAGCCCTGGGGTAGACTGAAACCCGGCAAGATGACAAACATCTCGAGACAAATGGGATGGACACACTGACTGGTTTTATACGTATTCTATAAACGGGGAAATGAATTCCAGCTGACATCTGGCAGACAACATTCTTCTATCAGAAGTAAGTTAGACACTAGAGAATGAAGATGACCCTTCAGTGGAAATGCTCACAGATGAGCTTTAATGGGACACTACAATACAATACTGATTTTCTTAATTTTTAAATTTAACTTTGCTACAATTAAACAAGTGTGAATTAACTAGTTTCATAAAACAATCGGAAAACCAGTATTTCCTTCTCGTTGACCATCCTGGTATTTAGAAAAAGAGGCTGGCAGGACAGCTCGGAACGCCAATTTCTAAACACCAATGCCGTCAAAGCTCTCACTGTCCAGGTCCCAGGAGGAATACTATGAGTAAGTCAAATCATGATTTAAACCACCATGACTGCAGCCGATGAAAAGTTTTCAATATTTGAACTATTACATAAAACTTATAAACAGGGAGCTTTTTCATTTTTTTGAGCAATTAGGGGATTCTCTTTATGCCTAGAGATCCGTGTAACAAAACACGCTGTGTTACAGATGGTCTGAGAGGGGACATGGATCTGGTCCGTTTATTTTCTGTATCTGAAAACGTTTATCTTCATCTTGGTATGACAATATATGTCAGGAAGAAATATACATACACATAGAGAAAAAAAATAAAAAAGGCAAATTAATTCTGAAAAAAATTAGCTGGGTGAAGTTAATTGCTCACTGGGATTGACCTGTATGCTCGCTACCATGATACTGCACACACTCCCCAGGGAACGTGCCCATCACATCCCCGTGTCCCGATCACTCGCTTCGCGGCGTCCTGAGGGACTCCATCCACCCTGCCAACAAGAGCTCCTCAGACCTGCCTGTGACGAGCGAGCGCTCCCAGGGAAAACGCGGGGACACCTTTTAGCAGTAGGGTGACTTGAGCTCCTCCAACACAGGGCACAGCCCTTGAAGATCTTCCAAAGAAAAGCTACTTGCAGCTGCGGTTTGCAGTTCAGAGCAGAGCTGCTCCCCTGCCCAGCGGGGCTGATCACCAGCAGGCCAGGGGCACACCGAGACGGTCCTGCCACCTCCAGCGAGGGCCAGGCGATGCCACCACCCAGCCATACCCCCTGCCCTCCCAAAAAGCACCCTGCTCCCAGGAGGAGTCTTCACCCGTCTGTTTCTGGCACCTAGCAGTAAGCAAATGGGCAACTCAGGCTTTGAAGAAGAAACTGGATTTTATTGGACTGTCATTATTCAAAGACTACTTGTACTTTGGGGGTGGGGAGGACACAAATGCTTCCTCTCCTAATTCCAAAATCCAGAGTGATGCAAGAATAAAAATGTTAGTCCTAAAATTGTACACAGCAGTTCAAATGGAATTAATTTGATAATTTCCTCAGGCACACAAAGCAGCAACTCAATAAAAATAAATATGCTAATGAATGTATTTAGTCTTGGCCATTACATTTCATAAATATTTACTGTTCTGCATTCAGAGTCCATATTCACAAGAATCAGTTAACAATCAAAATAAGAAAAATGAAGGAAAGTATTTTGTTCTGCTGTGCCAATACAAAATGTGGTCATTTCTTAAGGACCGTGCCATGGCTCTTATCACAAGGTAGGGGTGAGCATTCCCCATAGCATAAACCTATAGCACCAGCCACGGAAGCAACGGTCCATGGATCTACACAACTGGAGAGCTGGCACGTGGCCACAATGTGGCTGGGCTGTTCAGCAGTACATTCACTCAGCTTCAGAACAGGAGAGTTGAGACCATTAAATATTGAAATAAGCAGGACCGCAGCACTCAGCCATAGCATAAGGAAGAGTCCACCGAGAGTTTACATCACATTTGAGAAAATAAAACACAACCCACCCTGAAAAATGCAAAGCCGATCATTTTGCTTTAGGGCAATCAAACAACTGGTTCAAATCTCCACGAAGAACGAACACTGACTTTAATGGGGCTATTTGTAAAATGTGGTATTACCCTAACTCAGAAAAGGCTATCAAAGACGGTTTGTGTTTATCTGAATTTTAAATGAAAAGTTTAAAATAAAACTATCCTGATGGGGTGTGTGGAACAAAAGGAGGAAAAGAGTATAGGACAGTCTTTGTTGGGAACTTTGCTTGCACTTGGTAATCCCCCTCCAGGTATCTTCTTCTTCTATTCAGAAGCAACACAAGAGAAATACTTTCTGAAATAATTCAAATATATGCAAAACGAACCATGCTGGCAGGGGTATAACAACCAAATATTTCCAACACAGCAATCAGAACTGAAGTAATGAGTGAGTCAAGCGGGGAACAGTAACCCTACTCAGCTGCTACTGCTGAGCTTTGTTTCTGTAGAATGAAGCCTCTACCCCAGAAATTTAAGCTGTGACATGAAGAGCACGTGGGGTGTGCTCGCACCTCCCTTGATAAGGCACAAAGCAACTGGTTGACTAGGCAAGGGTGTCTTCATGGCAACAAAGGCTATTTTTGTTTTGCTGCTCTATGTTCCCTTACTGAATTCTCAGTCTCTAGAGGTTATAGCACCAATTCACAGAAGATGCTGTTTCCAAGCTTACACTCATTCTTCCATGATTTTCATGATCAACATTCCTTTAAGTAGTACAATTCCTTAATCTTTTGTGAAAGATTTGCAGTCTGTGGTCATCTTCTAGCTCTGCATATTAAATGCTATTTCCTTAATAAAATGGTACCAGTAAAGTTCAGACAGCAGCCATGGAATTCCGATGGCAATAAAGATATGTGGTTCCAAGGAAACGCTACACAACTGCATTTTCTCCTGCAAAAGCAGAGAAAACAGGGTTTAGAAGAACATTTATTAGGAGGTAATCGATAGCCATTTGTGCTTGTTCTGAAGCTAATTTAAGAGTTGACCAAATCTTCCCTCCACAGATAACCCTGAAGATACTACTTTTGAGTAAAAATCCTTAGATAGAACCAACATCTTATTTTACTAAGACCATCACACTTGTGATACATTAACAGAGAGGAGAGGATGAAATACAGGACACAGAAATCATCTTAATCAACATACTATTCAGAAACTCTGGAATCATAATAAGCCTAACACTGCAATAGATCATTACGTTTCTCGAAAAAGTCCTCAAAAGTTGCACACTATTTATAATGGACAAAAACCCCATTTATTTGTAGAACTACAAGGAGCACAATGCGCAATAGGTATCACAAACAATTTTTGCTTATCTGTAGACAGATGTTGCACTTACAACTGCTCATTAAGAGCATGATCATCCACACTGCTCCTGAAGAAGTTTCTCCATTATTTTAATACCCTGGAAAAAAAAGCACAAATAAATGCCAGTTTTACACCCAACTTAAGGATTTCATACATTAGAAAGGATACCCCACAACATACCAGTAAAGCCCTAAAAAAAAAAAAAAAAAAAAAAAATTTACATTTTACGGTCCAGCACTAACTCTGTGCAGCTCTCCCCACTGCCCGGGAGGCACAAGGAGCGCCACGGCACAGGCTGCTCACGGGAACCCAGAGGGGACACGGGACCCTTCGCAGCTTGCAAGCTCTTCCAAGTCCAGGCTGCACGAAGCCAGGGCACTTGATCAGGTCACACATTTTACTCCAGTTCTGCCACTGCTTTGCTTGCACCAAGCCACTTCTCATCCCTGCACCTTAGTATATCCCTCTTTAGAATGGAAATACCATCACTCGTGTTCTTCACCAACAATTGGGTGTGCGAGGATGAAAGCTCCTCATGAAAGCCAGTATAATTCTTTCTACAATAAAGGAAAGCAATACTGAAACAAAGTAAAAAATGCCAGCGGAGGATCATGAAGGGAAGTATTTCTTCTCCAAGACTGATGTGTGAAGGAAGGAGGAAGTACCAAACAACAAACTGCTATTAAAGCAAAATGTCGGTTGGATGCAGGGGTTGTGTCCCTTTGGGGGCGCACTCCGGGCGAGCCCTGTGTGCTCCCCAAGCAGCAAGTGCTGCACCGGCGCCAACCCCTGAACTCCAGACAGCAGGACAGCCGTCTGCAACACCGGGACAAGCTTCAGCCAAGCACTCCTCCCACGTCAGGGCTACAGACTGCTCCACGCCGGACTATTCTCTCTTTTCAAATGAATTTAAGTTCAAGATTCAGTACACAGTGAGAGAGAAGAAGCTTCATATTTGGTGAAAAGCAAAAACCAATCACTTAGATAAGAAAAGCTAAAACATCCCTTCCTCCTCCATTTTTTGGCTCTATCTGTGTGCTGAAAATGGTAATAATCTGCCAACCCTACCTTTAACGTTTGGTCAGATCTTGTGGACTAAGCCAAGCTTGGAGCTTAGCTATAACCTGTATAGGGCTAAGGCTTACCCTGGCACGCTCTCTGTTTGTCAAGATAAAAGAAAAAGGATTTCTCGGTTTGAGTCACTGTGAGAGGAGGGGAAAAAAAGACAATCAACTTTTAACAAATAGGTCAAGAGAATTTCTTTTCACATCTCTACAAAAAAATTGGACAAGATATTTTATATCTATGAAAGCCTGTTCCTCTTCCATGCTTATTCTTTGTAGAAGGCAATAAGCTGACTACCTTAGTCTACCAGTCTAAATTAGACATGCCACTGTTTACAGAATAAAGCACTAATTGACATAAGTGAAGACTCAGAGGTTTGCCTAGGGAATTGAAAAATGTTACTTATTGAATCAATTATGTTCACAGTGTGACAACTGCTTTTTCTTTTATTTCTCCTCATAGCACCACAGACTTTTAGGCAAAATGGTGTTGAGGAAGAAAAGGGGAATGAGAGGGGACTCCATTAAACGAATAAAATACGAAAGGGCAGGTACAAGTCATTACCCGGTATCTTTTCAGCAAGGAACGACTAAATCAAAGCCTAATCAATATATTCCTTTCAACTAAAGTTCAAACACTTAAATCTCAGCCCCAGGAGACCAGGCTTAGAGCAGCTAAATTTACACTGCTCAGAGCGCAGTGATGCACTTGAAATGCAGAACAAACATTGCCTACCCATTACACTCCGCACTTCTACAGCACCAGCTTAAAGGCTTCTCTGAGGGCCGAGCCACAGCACAGCACTGTTTTCCAAAGGTGGAGGTACGCTACTCCTGTAGGAAGCTGTCTTGCCCAAGCATCTACATGCTCCTACACCCTTACTGGCGCAATACTCCAAAGCACGCAAACGGACAGGAGCCCAGCAGGTTCCCAGTTCAGGAACAGCTACGGGCAACTCCTCCAGCAAGTGCCAGTTTGTCACTGCAGCCGGTACCCTGACACCACGGAGGACGCGCTGGCCCAGCAGCAGGGTGACAGGATAACGAGGGAACGCAAAATGGCAGTCTGAGGAGTTTCCAGCCCATGTGTGTATCTGGAATACCTGCCAGGAGCTGGACCAGACTCCCAGCTGATAGGGACAGAGAGAATATATCACACCTGTAACATGCTCCACATCTTTACCGAGCGCTCTAAGTTTTAAATAAGAGGTTAAGTGATGTACAGGGGAAGTATAAATGGCCTGTCTGAATGTGATGAAGGCAATGCACGTTACAGCGCGTACCTCATTTCCATTGCCAGTACAAAAGCAGGGTAGCATTTTAACAGATTAGCAGAAAATTTTATGCTGTCTCTGAAAAGAGCATCTAATACCTTTCATTCTTTTTGTAACCGTGACAAAACATTTTTCAGTTAAATATTTGTTATTTGAGCTCAGCTCCACCATTTAACAAACACTACATCATGGCCTTCAATTTCCACCTCCTTATATATTCAAGTCAAGCAAAAGGAATCTAAGAAAGAAACCAAGAAGTGAAAATGACAGAAACGCTGCAATGTTTAAGAGGCAACAGATAAAACATCTACCAACACAACAAAATTTTCTTGCTACAAATGCTCCTTTATTACATGGCCTTAAAATCGCTCATAACATTGTCATCTGTACTGCTTCACACTGGCAGGGATCATCATAACTTAGACACGTACAAACTAATTAGGCCACTTTTTAAACAAATTTTAAAAACCTCATACACACAAGGCTGACTTTAGGGGCCACCACTACCCCTCCTGGGGTGGAAACTTCCCCCAGACTTCGCCTGCAGACTACGGAGCATCCTTTACCCTCTCCAAAGGAAGCCAGGCTCTCACCAATGAACCCAGAATGGGCTGTTCTGGAAGTACTGGCATATCTGCTCAGCCTTTTGAAGTATTCAGGAGGGAAGTTTTATTGTCAATAATGTGGGTACACATCATTCATTAATACCTTTTCTGAACAGGTAAGGAAAAAAAAAAAAAATCATAAATGCTGTAATTTCCACCCAAATGAACTACGACTTCTACAAACAAAAGCAGGGCAGGATAACTTTATCTCCTATATTTGCAGGAGAACTGTATCTCCTATATTTTTCTTCAGTGTTGGAATGAAACAAGAGAAATGTGACAAATATGAGGAGCCATAAAATGTCACTGTCATTCTGTTAGGCATTAAAAAAAAAAAAAAACCTAACCACAGAATAGGCTCATATCTCAGTTACAGAAGATCAGTGCCTTTGGTGTCCGTGAATACTTTCATGAATACTAACTTTTCCCTCTCTTTCTATCAAATAAAGATATTTAATATTGATTGTGTGTATACATAAGCTTTATTGCAGTCATTCACAAAATTTAATATTCACACAGCACTTTCTCCTGCTCTTCACATAGCCCATCCCCTACTCCATTTCCTCTGCCCCCTCACATTGCTACCTCCCACTCTTTCCTTACTCCCTCACCTCATCTGAGCCTCTCCAAACAGAAGGATGGAGAAGTGCACTGCTGTCAGGACTGAGGAGATAAAGCAGGAATCATGGTTTGGCTTTGCAAGTAACCTCCTTACGTATTCCAACCAATTATACCAGGAGCAAGAAAAGCAATGCCCTTTTGCTCAAGCCATTAGGAAGGATGCAGATCAGGTATTGGAAGGTAAGAAGTAAATGGGAGCCTGGAGAACATTTATCAAGCGTTGTCATTCATGCAACATATATTTTAAAACTTTAAATATCATCTTTGTATTGCCATTTATTACATTTGGGTAAAACAGGCCTCAAAACTACTCTATAGCCAGGCCACAAAAGGAGCCCTATTAACAGCTTAGGAGAAATGAAATGCACAGATACAGCTGCTGCCTCAGGGAGAGGGATGTTTTGGAGGTGGGGGGAAAAAAATCAGGCAAGACTGTGAATTTATACCAGATCTGGTGCGCTTGTATTTTTCTTTTTCACAGATCTGCAGATATAGCCAAAATTGCTAAAGGATTTCTAATGCAGCATTGTAGAGCTACTGCGAGCTAGTTTGTTTTATCCGCTAGCTCTGCGCTGTTACAAGCCGGCAAGACGCATTTCATTGCTCACGGGCATTGCTTACACTAGCAGAGCTGTCTACTTCTTTTTTTTTTTTTCCCCCCTTTAAAGCTACAACAAAAATATCTTACAGTTATCAAGAATAAGCAAATGAATAAATGGCTGTGCCATTTGAAATACACTTCCATCTACAGCTCTTGGGGCACAGATTCCAAAATCAGCTTCTGAAGCACAAACGAGAGGTTGGGGCTGTCGGCCGCTGCACCAGTGGAGAGGAGAGTGTCCAAAGGGACCGTGGGTGCTGCCCAGGCTCCACGCTCCAACACCCAATGACTTCAGTGGGAGAAAAAACAGGACACTGCTAAAACCACATTAAAACAAAAACACAACAAAACAAAAAAAACCCAAACAAAACCAAACTCCACCCGTATTAACCACTCGGTCCCCATGAGTAATTAAAGAATGGCAAAAGGCACGATCTGAACTGTGGACATCCAAGTTCATCTGAAAAACAAATTTCTCCATTAGATAACTAAAAAATTATAAATAATGGTAAATATAGGTTCATTATAGTCTTGCAGTACATAAGTTTCATGAGCCCACCCGTGAAAATGCCAGGTTTACATACACTTTCATTCATCTGAAAGAAGATACAAACTGGAGGGGGGAAAAAGGTACACAAAAGGCAAAAAAGCCCCTCTCACTTTCTCATAAAAAAGGTTTAATTAAATATTCCCTCCTTCTCCATCTTGCTTCTTTTTCAGCAGGTGTAAATTTTAAACAGTCTGCACAGCACAACCTGAACCCCAAATCTCTTCAAGGCACAAACTTCCAGAGAACAAGACTTCCCCACAACTTCGTCCCCCAACGAACACTCCAGGAGACGTTGCTGTTAAACCTGGTTTATCAATATGACATGACTCCCAGAAACGAAAGGCCTTTGAACACCAGCTCCCTTGGGATGCTCTGCTGGATAGCTTTTATCCTCTTTCATAATTCTCACTGAAAGACAGAACCATTGAAGTATATAGAACTGCTACAGGGAGATTGACTGTGGCTATTGTAAATACATCAAGCTGCCAAAAAAAAAAAAAAATCTAACATTACTGGAGAAAAATGTGTGACATGATATAAATTCATGTTGACTACTTTTGACTATTTCAGTGTAAAAGTGCTATAGAACTGCAAATTATTATTACAGTATTAGCTGGTACAATGAGGCATTAAGAAGAAGAACTGTTTGAATGCCTGGGGGAAATCAGGAATAAGAATAAATTACAGAAACTGATACAGTCATACATGCTGTGTTTCAAAATGTATTTGAAATAAAACTATTACCATAATAAAACTAAATCCATTTTTGTTCTGCTTATTCTCTGTAGACAAAAGAAAAGGTCAAATATTTTTTCAACAATTAGAAGATATAAAGAATCCAGACTTAAAACATAACTTAATTTTGAGCCCAGATGATCTGGTGATTTGAAAATAATTTAGAATATAATTCAGGGAAGAAATTCAAGCAGTAAGTGACTTACCTTCTTCACACCTTGTTTTAAAAACGATTGAGCAAAAGCTTCCAACACACAGTTGAGCAAACCTGCCCCCGTAACTGATATTCTGCCTTTTTGTGTGAAATCTGTCCTAAGAAACAGGAACATAACACACTTATTTCTCTGTCTACTTAGTAAACATTAAGTGTGAACTCTATGTTAGAAAGTTAGTTTTTGATACCTAAGGCATTCATCTCTTACATTCACGTATTTTGTATGACAATCTCAATGGCAAACGTAGCGAGATACGGGAACCTCAGCGTAACAAGAGGGTTGTAACGACCAGCTCCCGCAGACAGCGCTGCTGAAGGTCCAGCTGGACTCTGCTCCAGGAAAGACAGGAGCTTACTGGAGAAGCCCGAAGAGCAGCAACACAGAGAGAGGTCTGGAGAGGACACACCAGCCATGTCCAGAAACACGAAAGCCAACTGCAGACACAGTGAAATACGTTTGTATGATTTTATAGAGAGTCCTCAGGACATCATCCCACCCGAGCTGGACGGAAGCAGTGGCAGCAGTGAGGAGAGGACCCCCCACTCCTATCCCCACTGCACACATGTGAACCCGGCACCACTGATGCCCTCAGCAGGCCACGACCACTTATTATTTCTATCAATGCAATTTGGTAAGGCGCGGAGCTCAAGTGAAGGAGCTGGAGAACATGAGAAGCTCCCCCCAACCACAGGATGGATGTCAACAGCAAAAATCCACCATTGAACTCAGCTGCTCAGGCTGGGATTTTAGTCATTTTGCAGTTTCACCATTGTAGGAGACAAAAAAGGGAGGCTCAAGGAAAATATTGATCTCTGATTGATTTCTTTAGCACGCAGCTGGCAATGCCGCATCATTACAACAGTCACAGGGAGAAGTCTATTAATGAGATCCAACTACTAAATTATTGACTAGATAAGTACGGTAAATTTGGTCTAATTGTTTTCATGATGGGAGCTTAATTAAACTGTCTTTAGTATAAAAAGTCTAGCAACATTCTTGTTCAGATAGTGTCAGGGAGAGTTTCCAAAGCCTGCATGGCTTTCAAAACTAAATTAAAAGTTACATCCAGTGGAAAGCTCTTCAAAAGAGGAGCTTTTGTACGAGAGATCTTTTCAATTCCCATCTCCAGCCAACAAGCACTGCTCATGCATCACATGCACCTCTCCATATCAGGGAGACATCTTCTCACCCACCGCGCTGCAAGAGACTTCAGGTCCCTTGGGCTGTAGGAAATGAGGGAAAGTGCTGGGTAATAAATGGAATCTGATGGCAATTGAGGGATACAAAATGAAAAAGCAAAGAAATGCTCCTGGCAGGAAGGGGGAAAGCAGTCCAACCAAAACACAGAGGGATAGCAAATGACACCGGAGACAGAATTCAAGCTACACAGGGATTCTCCACTGTGGAAAGACAGGTATAACCTGCCTGGACACACGGAAATTTGCCAGTACACAGCTTCCACGTAAATTCAGGCAGTTACAGAGGAGTTTTGCCACTGACTTTCCCCTTCAGGTTGGCACTGTGCACAGACAACTCTTCCCAGAGCCCTCCTCGTCAACACGGACACTGCCCAGCTCAGCTGGGTGGAAAGCAAGCTCAAACCTAGTGTATGTAATGCACACTTTTAGGGTAAGCACAAGCGAATCCCTCTAGAAATTGTCACTAACCCAAACACATACACACACTGCTGGAGGAGAGCCGCTGACAAGATTCAGACTGGTTTGATACACCGGTAGCAAAAGCTGCAAGCCCCAGAGCCCTCCAAAGCTGCATCCCATGGGCACCGCCGGCAAATACTGGGACAGTGCCAGCAAACACCAGGACACATTATATTCTCAGGCACCAGGACAGTGCCACCAAGCCACCCCAGATCCTCTGCAGGCAAACACTGCTCGGGTCTGGACCTACCCAGCCTGTGGCCAGGCTTTGCCCGTGGGGACTAACTGGCTTTCTTTGGACTTCAAACATCAAGAGGAGATATGCTTGTGTATAAGAGCAATTAAATCACGGAAACCAAGTTAAAAGTGTCAGGAAGGAGTTCAGCCAACAGGATAATACAGGTGCTTTCTGGTCTCTGAATGTACAGATATGCCTCATCATGCCTCTTTCAGTGGTTTATAATTTATTTATGGTAATGTTCGTTTGCTAGTAGATCTTCTCAGACATTTATATGCTCTGCTTGGAAGCACCCACAATAATTCACTTTGCAAGAATATGCAGCAGTTGGCATCACTGTGTTCACATTTATTTAGGACAAAATAACCACCTGACGTTAAGAGGAAGAACTATGCTGTGGTTAAACTGACTGGTTGGGACTAAGGAAGCATCACTTCAATTGCCCCAGTTCCATCAGGGACACCAGGAAGGTCGCAGTCTCCCTTCCCTGACTTGCAGTTCTCTAGCTGAAAAAAATAAAGGATGTAATGGCCAACCTCAAACTGGGTAAACTAATCCACACCCTATGGGTGAGGTTCTGCTAAACGTCTAAGCCACAGGTCCCTGCAAGGACTGGATTCGTGGTTTGGTTTCTACAGCAAAGTCTATGTCAAAGTAGCTGGGCTTAAGTCAGCATAGGTATTGTAACTTCATCTGACAGGGGTAGAAATATTCTGGATTCCCATCAGCATCATCCCACCACGCATGCCTGGGACCAGGCTGCAGCTCTCCAAAGCAGCAGGCCTGTCACTGACTCCACTGGCAAGAGATGTCCTTGCGGAGGCACAGAGCAGGGCTGCGGCTGCCACAGCTGTAACGTAACCCAGGGGATGCCTGCAGGGTGGCCTCCAGCCACCATTCCCACATCTCCCGAGCCACCAGCTCCCTGCTGGGTTGGGAGCGGGCAGTGCCCTGCCATGGAGCCCACCACAAACCCAGGAGGTGCAGCGAGAAGCGAAGGCAGTCGACCTGTTCGGGCAGCTGATCGAGATGCAAGCCAGCAAAGCGGCGCCCGGTTTTCACTTACCAGCATCCTTAACAATGTCATGTAAAGCTGATTAAACAAACAAACAGCCCACTACAATGTGCACACAGTGCCTACCTGAGGTGCAGAATTTTCTCATTCTCTTCACGCTTTTAGTGCCCTGAAGAGTTTCAGGAGACTGGTATTGAAATCTGCCCAGCGGTGCTTAGTAGGGGAGAAAGACAAGTTTCTGTCTGTACTCAGGTTACCATCACTCTCATAATGTTGTTCTCTCTTTAGAGGCATAATGGACAATTTTCCCACTAATCAGGATCACTTGAGTCTCCTCATTGTGTGTTTTCTTATTTCTCTCCAGTGCAATAGTATGCTGCTAATGTTATGCCCTTTGCATAATTCCTTCATCTATTCAAATGTAAATGTCACCATACTTATACTACAGGCAGCTGAAACTTCATGCCTGTTTTGCCAGCCAGCATTTGTTAGATCCAATTACATCCATAAGATTCCTGAAGAGGTGACAGCAGTGTGCACAGGAACACCCAGGTATCCCTGAACCTACCTGGCCAGGGCAGCACAGCTGAGGTCTGCGGGATCCTGCAGCTACGTAATGCAGCCGCTGACCTGCATCGGTGCCCAGGGTACCGAGGCACCGTTGCCCCAGCAGACAGGTGACAGCCTGTGTCAGTGAAGGCTGCTGTCACACTTTGGTAGCCCAGATACACCTCCGATTTAAACTCTGCTTCTCTGCCTTCCCGATAGCCACCGTACACTTTAAGGTAAGAGTGAGCAGTGGTGACACCGAGCTTGGACAACTCCCCTGCACAAGCCTGCAGGAGCAGAAGCAGTGTGCTCAGGACAGTGTCTTTCCTAAACTGGAACTGAAAAGCCTTGAAAACAGGGCATGAGTGAGTGACCAGTTGCAGTAGTTGGAGTTGCTACACCAACAGGACCAAGATCTACAGTTGGAATGCAACTCCAGTATGGACGAAGCTTCAATAAGGACAGGGTCCCAGCAAACTTTTGAAATGAAACAGTTTCAAAATCCAGATGAATGTGTTCCCAAACAGCAATGTCCCAGTGTGGGGCTTTCAAAAACACCTGAGCCACAAGGAATTTCATTTCATCTGAAGTTGGTGGGTTTTTTCTTAAACATCCTTAGAGCTTTCCAAAGTCACACGGACCTTGCTGGACAACCCTGCCACGATTCCCAGGGCACATCACAAGGCAAAAGTAACAACTAATTACAAGAGCCACCAGAACAAAGAATTAATGGGGTTGACATCAGCTGGAAATAAATCTTTTTTTGAAGAGAGTCACATGTATCACATACCTGCTCATTTCAATGCTATGGGAATTAGAAATTCCACTCTCATCATGCCATAAATGTGCATAAAGACATTTCTGGGCTCCATTTTGCACAGACACAAGCGTGTGCTCTCCCAAGCCAAGTCCCATGGCAACTTACATCTCTGGGGCACAGCGGGCCAAACACCAGAGACAGAAAATTGTTTGGGAACAAGCATGATCCATGCCAGTGGCCAGCAAGCAGGTGGGAGCTGACAATTTTTAAACTGCTGCCCAAGCATCTGTTGGTAGACACGAGAGCAAAACGAACACTCTGGCTATGCCTGCTGTGCAGGAACAGCGGGGCAGGCTTCTATGACTGCAGAGCAGCACACAGAAAATTAATTTCCAGCAATTATTTGTGCTGTGGGCAGAGAACCCAACCTCGCGTCTGAACAAGCCAGAGGAAAGCTACAGGAAATCTACAGCTGCTGCTTCAAACGCATTCAAGATATACCAAAGAAATTATTATTCAGACCCCTCTCATTCCAAGCATTCAAAAGGCAACAGAAAATCCATTTTCAAGGCTATGGACCTGCAGAGGCAGCCCTGAGCCAGCACACAGGCACTGCTACACCCAGGAGGCCAGCACTCACCAGTTTGGATTCTCCAAGCTCTCTCTGAAGACAGACTCCTCGCTCAGAGACGCATACTGTGTCCACGTAAGACAATGACTTTTCATAGCCATATTTCTTTTCTCCATATTAAGCCAAGATTCCTCTTCCAAGTAGATGTCGGGCACTTTTAAGACACTGACCTAGGAAAGAGAAGAATTGAAGCTTTTTTCAAAAAAAAGAAAGGGTAGAATCACCTCTCAGTATTTTGAAAGTATTACTAGCCTCAAAGGACAAGACTGAGGATTCAAGAGGAAGGCACATCAGCAGTGGTTAGCCCTGATGAGAACACTCAACTTCCTCAGCAGCTACTAAGGCCATGCAAACGCTCCAAGATTCACGGAAGCTGCTCGGTCCCCACCCAGACTGACAAGACTACTGCTGGCCAACTTACCTGCATCACTTCATGCTTTCTCTCTTGCTGCCAACAGCTGACTTATGACAATGAAGGATCACAGAAGCCACCAAATCAGTTACATGCAAGGCAGCCAAAGCCGCCAGCTAAACCACGAGGGCAGGAGAAAGGCTTGCACCTCTCAGGCTCCTGCTGCCTGGCACAGCGGCTGATGCCCTGCTCCAGCTCCTCTCTCCCAGGAGGCCTCCTCCTCCTCCGAAAGCCCACTTGTCAACCTCAATGACCTTCACCTAGCAAGCGTGGGCCAAAGAAGGGATGAAAATCTCACCATTGGTTTATTTACATTCTGCCTGCATAGGGCAATGGTATGCTCTCCTTGGCAGGTGAGGCTTGGAAGAAACAAACACATGTTTAGAGGCAAAACCATAACAGACTCATCAGCACCAGGAAAAGAGCATGTGCATACTCTTAAGCATGCAGGCTGTGAAAAAGTACAGTTATTTAACCATGCATGAATGGAAATGTTCTTTTCTGTATACAGACTATCTGCTGCAAGATACTCTGCAAAAAAAACAAGCAATAAATTAAGGCTAATTCTTCTCCCATAACAAACTGTGAGAAAGGACTGTCACTAAAAGAGACACGAGAGAGACACTAAGGGATTGCACAACCCAGGTCCTGATGTTTTCTATAGCTTTTAAGCAATCACGTTTCACCTTCTTTATAGGGCCTCTACGATGCCATATTTAACTTGCAACATGCTATAGGCACATTAAGTATTATTTTAATTCCCTCTGAATTCACTTACAGAATGGTTTTGTGAGAGATTACAACCCAATGCGTTCAGGACCAATGGCTCAGACATCCAAAATACATGAGTTCAGCTTAGAGATAATTACCTAGTGTTTATTACTAGCTGCCGCCTTCTTGCCAAGTTCCACAAGACTGGCCTTTTATAAAAATACCATCTACCACAGGAAAATCATGAGCACTGACAGTAGTAAGATTATCATATTGGGGTGGGGGGAATGGCTGTACTTTCACTGTGGCCCAGATAACATTTTAAAGCAGCTTTACTTTTTCCAGGTACAAAAGTTAAAAGCCCATCACTGCGCATAAAACAATCACCACCACCGGTTACATCTTAGTGTGCTCAAGGCTACAATTTTGTCCATTCAAGTTAAATATAAAATCAGTTCCTTGAGAATTTTTTTCTCTTAACTTCTCTTTAGAAGTAACTTTTCTAATTTAAAAAAAAAAAAAATCATTCTGAAATGGGATCCTTTTAAACAAGGTAAACCACAGTGGAGCATTAAGGTTTTACAACTTGACTAAATTTCTCAAAACATAGTTACCTTTCTTAAAATTTCAGGAATTACATTCTGGCACGTTGCAATTCTCCTCCGGTAAATAATCCCCGTAGACGAATCTGATGATAAAAGAAAATCAGAAGAGAAGAGTTACAGCTGCAAATATTATCTTTTTTTTTTTTTTTTTTAATAAAAACAAAGTAGTTGGAAGACTTCACAGTACAGCAAATGTGCAAGCAGAAATGCCGGCAAACTAACAGAGCATTGCGGGGGGTGGTTTTCATGGGGGTTTTTTGGGTTTTGGGGTTTTTTGTTTGTTTGTTTGGGGTTTTTTGTTTTGTTTTGGGGTTTTTGTTTTTTTGTTTTTTTGGTGTTGTTTTTTTTTTTTTAAGTATAACCCAGTACTTCTGTTGCTTTGCCAGAGGGCTGTAAATAACACTGCTACACGCATTTTGTGCTCTGCCTCAGGAGGAGATCATCTGCATCCATCACTACAACCCAGACCCACCTTTTCCAGCATGTGGTACAAACATTTTACTGGCATTTATACTGGTGGTCCTGGGTAGCAAAGCACCACAGGCACTGCTGGTGCTGGGCTGTGTGGGAGCACATGGGACTCCCTCCTGCAGCCCACGCAGGGTCTGGCAGGACCCACCGGAGAACCCTGCTCCCGGTGGCACCGGGTGGACAATGATTGGGGTGAGGGAAAAGCTTGGGCAACTGAGCTACCAGACCAACATACAGACTTAAGTCTTAGTTTAATTCTATCCCCATCCCAATTTATATTCTCAGGCTCATTCTCTGGGCAAACACACTGTGTACAAGATTTACAGAACAGTCCTGTCTCATCACACATTTATCTTTGTGTTGAGTTGGACCCAGTGACAAGGACAAAACTATCTATTAGGAAACAAATTACAGTTATTTAGTAGCTCAAAAACAACGTTTGCTTTTAGAATCACTTTGCCTTTTAATATTTAATGACCCAGATCAAGAACAGAACGCTACCGAAGGAGAAGCCAACTGGCAGGCAGCCCAGGTTAAAGACTTCTCCAGGATAAGAGAGTACCTTCCTGAATGGTTGCATTTGGTGGGATCTGTGAAATGAAAACTTCATGGGGTTTGGTCTTCAGAACTCTAACACACACATCGCATTAATAATATGGAGCATCTCCATGCAACATAGAGCAGAAAAGCATTCTCCGGAAAGAGGGGTTTACTGCATTTGAAGAAAACAGCAACGGCAGCACTAATGCTCAGCCTTCTTGAATCTCAGGGCAACCTCACCAACAACTTGCTTAGGAAGAAACCATAAGCCTGGAATTAAGAGCCACCATTAAACCTGAGCTGTAAGACAGAAGACATCTCTAAATGTATGATCAAGAATTTAGGGACTAAAACGTTAGGGATTAAAGCATTTGGGACTAACAGTTTAAAGTCTGTAAATTCTTATTTCATCCCAAATGAGTATTTCATCACAGTTCCCATATTAGAAATAAAGGTGGTTATTTCCACGCAAAGTCCTATGGTACTTGTTTCCCACGTGGTGGCATAACTGTTTAACACATCCTCCACACAGGCACGTTACTTTGAGTGCCTAATGGCAAGCGCTTCCTGCAAGCTCAGCAACTGGAAAACAAAAATCCATGTGGTATCAGCAGACCTGATCTGCCAACTGCGCTCTGACCCGAGCAGACTTATTTTCCTGTCAATATGACTGGGAAACAGGACCATCTGATTTCCAGTATTTCAGGAATTCTGACTGATAAAGTGACGGACTGAAGATCTGTGATCGCTTTCTGACTGTCAGCATCCTACAAGGCCACCGCACAAGTCTCTGACTCCTGGAACTACCTCCTCATCTGGCAAGTGAAACAGCAAGCGATCCCTCGGAAGGCAGGGATCATGAAAGTCAAGTAGTGAGATGCCTGTGGAGTGCCCCAGGCTCGATCCACACAGCTCACAGTGCTTCCTTCCAGGGGCCCTACATCTGATCTGTAGAGCACTGCAGATGGAAACCATCACAGAAACACCAAGGAACCACACAACAAAAGAACATATTACAGAGAAACCAAGCACAACATGTCTAACAGCCTCAGAATAAGCTGAAAATTCAAATACTCAATGCAGTTAAAACACACGCATTGGGGTGGGGGGAGTAATATTTTCTTGGTCTTGCTTACAGAATGTCCAGCACACAGGAATCCCAGGCATGTCCGCAGTGCCCAGTTGCTATTGAAATACAACTATTACATCATTAATTTTAAAGGTTATGAAAAATTTTAATTAGCTCTGTAAGAGAAGTCAGGCGGCTTACCTGTTTTCTCTTCCACTGTTTCTACAGCCGTGATGTTTTTCTCCATGGGACTGGGATACTGGGATAAAAATGCACAGGGTAAAGATTACCGCTTCTCACATGGGTAAAAGAAAATTGCTAGCTGTCATTTGTCAACTCAGAAGCAGTTTCATAGCTTCTCTCAACAGGTACGAGCTGCCTGGTATTAACCATCTGCAGTCTCCAAGTTAGTGGAAAGAATTTAGTAAGATTAGCTTAGTAAGTAGGATTACAAAACAAACAGAAAACCCACAATACTGCTACGAGAAAAATCACTTGAAGGGGAGATGCTAGCTCTTGCTGCAGCATATGGACATCTTCCACACACCCTCCATGCCACAGAAACGAAGACACAAGCTCTTGACCTGTATCATGCTTTTCAAATGAGGGCTAAGCAGGGCTTTCGGCAGTGCAGCAGCTCCATGGGCCAAAGCCCCCCGCGCTGCACTCTGCAGAGAACAACGGCGTCCCAAGTTTCTGCAGCGAGCTCGCTCCTTGTCACTGCTGCTAAGCACGTTCAGCCACACAACCTATTTCCCTCGAGCAAAAAGCTGGAAAGGCACAGCGCAGCGTCACCTGAATGCAGACTCTGGTACGGAACAATTCAGTGTCCTGCAAAAGCTGCCAGAAGAGTGTGACCGCGGGAGGTCACTTTGGATTGCAGCGTGGGTCCACCCCGGCAAGAGGGCACGCTCTTGCACGTGCAGCAAGGGTAAGGGACTGCTACTGCCTGCTCCTGCTCAGGGGAACCTTGTTGCCCTCAGGAAAGGGAAAGACGAGTCACTTCAAGGCTGGAAGAAAGAGATTCTCGCGCCAAGAGCGCCACCGAAAAGGAATTTTGCCAAAATTGTATAGGTTGCCTGTAGGGCAACATCCTATAAAAGAAATGTATGCAGAAGAACAGGACTTCTAAGGACGAATAGTCTATTTTGGAACTTAAAGAAGTCCCCTGGCTAGAAATGAGGCACAGAAGGATATAAGGACCTCGCTCTCCATTGCAAAAAGCAACCAACATTCACCTGAATAATGACCTAAAGATTGTAAAGCGCAAGTTAATTTATTGAACTCAAATAAAACTCAAAAGTTACTGTAACCTCCATGCTAATACAAAACCCAGACTGAAGAAATACTGACCACCAGACTGACATTAAACAAAATGTGATGCTTTAGGAAAGGTGAGGAAATTGCATTTTAAGGCTAACTCAGTTCAGATAATGCAATTATGATGTGCAGTAATAAGTGCTCCACAATTCTGAGATAAAAGAAATCTTGGGTTCTAAGCTAAAAAGGTCGACAACTCCAGAACATGCTGTTCTATAATCCAGCTCTACTATTTTTTCTTACTGCAGAATAAAAGTTGATTTTAAGAATGCATGGTTTTCCAGTCTATTCTGTACAGAAATTGGAGGCTTCTCCACAACGTGCTGCTTTGAAATGGCAGTAGTGGCATAATTACATTATCGATGTAACTTACACTCTGTAAGGCCCAATCGTGTGAAACAAAGAGCCATTTACATAAATCTTTCACTAAATAGCAGGCTCTATTACCCCAGTATTTAAACAGAAATAGACTCAATTTCCTACACAGCACAGTAAAAGAAATAACATTACAAGTCTACAAGCAGATGTAATGGCTAAGAGAGTCTAACAGCCACAAAAATAGTGTTTCCAGCCAGCCACAGCCTCCCTGCAAGGTTTCCATTCCCCAGGGACGCCAAAGCTAACAGCAGCGGAGAACAAAGAGATCTCAGCCTGGCTGTTATTTCAGCCCCGCAGTAACTCAGCCCCCGAACCCTCCTTCCCAGCGCCGGGACACAGGAGTCCCATCCCTGTCTGAAGGGCTCCCGTTAGCCCAAGGGCTTCAGCCCTGCCCTGCGGTCTCCTTGCCCGGGAGCGCAAACACAAACTGCCCCGCGTCACCTCTCCTGCTCAGCAAGGACAGGGGGCAGGCGCTGCCATCCCTTCCACAAGTCACACATGACACTGGCTCCAGCATCTTCATCCCCAACTCCTTGTGTCGGGCCACAGGACAGAGCAAGGCCTTCCAAAATTTGGAATTGCCTGAAGAGAGGTGGCTACTACTGCGCTGCTTGCCCACGGCCATGCCCACACATTGAGGCGCCCACCGCGTACCGCTCACCGAGAACACGACTGCTGGCCCTGCCGCAAAGGGCACCCCTGCACCAGCAGAACGGGCTCGGGGTGCCGAGGCAGGGGTGGGCTGCAGACCTGCTCTCGCCATACGGCCCTGGGAGCTCTCGGGGCACAGCTGCCATCCCCTCAGTCTGCCAGCCAGCACCGGAGAGGGTGCCGGGGCTGACCCGGAGAGGACAGGCAGAATCCGGCCGGGGTGTCGAAGGGCAGCTTTCCTGCCTGCCGGTAGGGCAGCAGGACAGGCGGGCCAACCGGGCTCAATCCCAGAGCTGCTGGGGCAGAGGCGACATCCCCCAAGCACCCAAGGCCGTTCCCGCCCTGCCGGCAGCTCCTGGCGAGCAGGGAATGCCATCTTGTGGTTCAGCCTGCGAATGTGCAGCTCCGGCCGCGGGGCGGGCAGCGGTGCGGGCAGAGCCGGGGTGCTCTGCCTGTCCCCCGGCCCGGGCAGAGCCAAGCTGGACCCCCCTGGACCCTTTCCTCGGCCACGGCCCCACACCTGGCATGTGCCAAGCTGGGGAAGGGACCCCCAGGAGGGGACCAACACGACCCCCTGGCTATGCTGGAAACGCAGAGGAGAGGAGACCCCCGAGGCCTGTCCACTTACTTGACACAGGAGCAAATCTCATCGCTCTGCCTGCTCAGGGACAGCCTTCGCACCTCGCCTTCCTCAAACACTCCCCGGCGGCAGCCGACACGCTTCCTACATCTGCACCCAGGGAAGCATCACTCCAAACGCTGCAACTCAAAACGCTGTACTTTTATGAAAAAGAAACAGTTATCCAGACAAAGTGTGCACACTTTTCTTACAAAAATTAAATAGTTCCAATGAGTTCCTGTAGTAAATTTCTTTCCAGATTGATTTTCTTATTTTAAAGACGTTTCTCCTCCATCACGCTAAAAGGACTCCAAACAAATCGGTGACAGCAGAAGCCACGAAGCCAACTTTGCCTTTAAGCTATCCACAGCTTTGAAATGACTTTTTTCTACCCTGGCTGCCGGTCATGAGTGTTTCCTGAAGACGTCGGAACCCATTTTACAGATGCGGAGCTGCAGGCGCAGTCCCAGCAAACAGCAGCTCGGAAGCAGGGAGAGCCCCGTACCCCCAGCACGGGGGGTACATCTCACACCTACCGGAACTGAGGCACTCTGTTCTCCACTTGCAAAAACCTGACAATTAAAATTAGGTAAAGAATTCCAGTGCTCTCATTCGGTCTTCCCGCACATGTATTGATCGTTTTCTACAAATAACAACAAGCAGAATTGATTGCATTAGTCATTATTCTGAATCTAGGGAATGAAGACCCCACATACCTTTCCTAACTGGAATGTGTAAGATCATTTATCAAAAGCAGCAGTTTCTAACCACAGCGATGTTTCTTAGAAGTTATTTGAGGGAAATAGCAGGCCTCTAAAAGCAGCACTGTTTAGCAGCACAGAGAAGTCACTGCAGGTTACACATAACGATTTGTATAAAAATGAAATATTTCAAAGCAATGAAGGACTGGTTTTACATGCAAGATCAAATGGAACCCACATAAATCAAAATGACAGCTTCAAAGACTTGCAAAAAATAATAATATTTAAATTCATAAGTATTCTGATTCTTTCTTTTTTAACTGCAAGGAAATGAAGCAGTGACACTGCAAAATCAGCTAAACCTTTTCAGATTCCTCCACTTTGTCACTGGTTTGGAAAGGCGGTGGTTGTAAAAAACATAAATATGAAAAAAAAAAAAAAAGTCTAGCAACCTCACTGCACAGACTACTTGCTGTGATAAAGAGCGATAAATACAAAAGCCTTTCACCTACAGATACACTTATTTCAAATACAAATCAATTTGTCAGACTTGAGCTAAATGTTTGATTTACAGTTCATGGGCTCACTCAAAAACAACATCTGGAGTAATCTCGAGGCCACCCCAGCAGAAACCGCTCTCCCTTCTAGCAGGCTCAGGCCCTGGGGCACAGGGCAGGACTCCCCTCGGCTCCGCACCCCACGAAGGCGAAACAATCTGGACTCTCCTGCAGCCCCAGTGACGCAGCTGCACATCAGACGGGTGTGACAGACATTCACGTTCCCACTTCCAGCAGGATTCTTCCTCACCTACGTCAGCACTGTCCGAAAGGCACACTCAGCGGAAAGAAAGCGTCCCCTGCAGACCACCATCCATCCCAGCCACCCAATACGTCCCTCAGGATCGGGCTCTGCCAGCACCTGTCCTCCCACACCCACTGCGGAGGGGCTGTTTTCTCAAGAAACACATGGCGATGGCAGAATACTTTCTAGCATATTTCTGAACCAACATACAAGAATCTATACCCCAACATCTGATGTAGCCTGCTGTCCACCTGATTACCGCCCGTTTCTTACTGATTCTACGTAATGAAAGCGGAGGACGCAGCTCTGCGGTAAGAGCACGTTTCTGGAGAAGCTGGGTGTGATCCTGCTGCAGCGTGCAGCCGTGTTTTAAACCTAACCTGAGAGATGCACAAGAGGGAGGAGAGTCAAAAAAAGCCCACACTGACACCTTCCACAGTCCGAGTGACTTTTGCGCTCCATCTTCAGAGACCATAAATTGCAGCCGACAGGGGAAATGCCCCAGTCGAGGCAATACATGGGATTTCTGTGAGGCAGGAGATGTCTCGGCACAAACATGCCCTTGAAGAACCCCGACTGCTTTGGCTTTGGTCTCATCTGAGAGCTCGTCTGGTTGCACCTTCCCATCCTATTTTGCAACATAACAACATCCAAAGGTTCAACTTGCAGAGCTGCAACAGAAAGAACAAGAGCAGGAGCCCTGAAGTCAACTATGGCATTTGTAAGTAACTATGGCAATTATTTTTTCAATCATATCAAATTCCTGGTTAAAAGCATGCGATGCACTTTGCTGCCACATACAAATGAGGATTATTTTAACCTTTCTGCTCTGTGCTTCTGACTGTCATAATTAGCCTCACTATTCACCTCCAACTGCCCTTCTCAAGTCATGTGGAAGTACACTACAGAATACAATTTCCATTTGCATTTCTACTCTGGTTCAAATCTTTCACAATGAAAAGCACTAGCAACTTTGCTTCTCCTCTCACCTCTAACAGCCAAACACACAACAAAATCAGCAAAAGGTGGCCCTGCCTTCTCTTTTCCAAGTTTGTTCAGTTTTTAAATGAGTATTTCAGAGCACATCCACTGGTTAGCCATAGTGTGGCAGTCTAAACTACACGGTTAGCAAATCTGACTGCCCAAACTTGCCAAAGATACAGCTCAGGATTTCTGCAGGAGGGCGAGAGAAAAAAATGTTTGCTTTTTTCCTTTTTTTTTAAGAAAATCTTAAATGCATCTTTGCACAGTCCTATTACAGGGGAAAAAAAAAAAAGAATAGCTGTAGATGGTTAACAGAAACAGAAGAGAAATAGAAAGACTGCAGACTAAGCATCTTTGCCTGTATTCACTGTTCAAAGTTCTGGCACTTCGGCTTGCGAGGGTATTTTGGGGTTTTCCTTTTTAAAAGAATTTCACATGCATGACAGTTTGGTTTTCAGTCCAGGGCACGACACCACTACAGGGATCCAATCTCATTTTGTACTGAGCCACTGAACACCAGAAAAAAAATAGGCAGTCAATTAAAACAAAAACACACCACTGCATCTTCAGATTCACGTATCTCATCGGCCATTTCCTCACGAGATGGACGCTGGAGACGAGAAGCTGACCCCATCAAGATCGCATGCAGAAGCCTGGAGACTTCAGCAAGCCCAATTTCATCTTTACAGGCTTTCAGCTAACAGGAAAGACTTGTTATTTCTTGGTAGAAGTGCAACATATTGTCTTCCACTCCTACTCTAACCCATAAAACCAATTGAGTTTTTAAGGATCTGATGATTTTTAACAAAAGGTTACTTAGCAAGAAGCATTCTCTGCCTCTCAGCGCCCGGGCCAGCAGCAGCTGGAGCAAGGCTGCACACCGCAGGTCGTCATGCCACGCTGATGAATTAGAGTTGTCGGGGCTGCCTTGGCTGCAGGCAAACACGCAGGGCTGTGCTCCACCGCTGCGCTGGCCAGGGCTCCCCTGGGCATCCACACCGGAGCAGAACCGGGCAGGTTCAGCCCCAGGACACAGCCCTGCGTTCAGCCCACCTCCGCTGTGCATCAGCCGCAGTGCCCGGGTGCCAGAGCTGGCTGTGCATCTCGCAGGCAGGGACACGCCGGCTTCCTCTTGGCACTGCCTTCGTCAAAGCCAGACCTCTGCCAACAGGAGATGGAGAACTGGCAGCTGGCTGAGACACAAAAAAAAAAAAAAAAAAAAAACCTTCCTTTA
>VFFE01007535.1:126144-242329 GCA_008921705.1 Burhinus oedicnemus | reverse complement strand
GGGTTCAGCAGAGCGGCTCCGGGGCGGGCACACCCCGCGGCCTGGCCCCGCCGCCGCCGCCACGCGGCCGGCAGCGCGGCAGGAGGTCGGGGGGGAGGCGGGCCGGGGCGGTGCGGGCTGCCCGGTTACCTTGCGGAGGTAGCTGGCCACCACCTGCTCGAAGGGGTACCGGTACACGCGGTGCACCTCCACCGTCACCCCCATGGCGGGCTCCGGCCCCGGGTCTGGCCCGGCCTCGCTTCCTGCCCGCCCCGCCCCGCCACCATCTTGTGTGCGGGGCGGGGCGGGGGCCCGGCCCGCGGGACCCACCGCAGGCCGGCGGCTCCCCCGGCGGGCCGGGCCCCTGCGCAGGGCCCTCCCCCGGGACCGCGGGGGCGTCCCGTTGACCAGCACCAGCACCAGCACCAGCACCAGCACCGATAGGAAGGGAGGGAGCGCCTCGGCTGCAGCCCCCGGCCCTCCGCCCTGCTGCCTCGCAGCAGCCTGGGCCCGGGCAGGTCTGTGCCTCTCTGAGCCGGTAACGGGGCCGGAGCGGACGAGGGCAGCGCTGACTGCGAGGGCCGCAGCTGGGGCCGCACCTCACGCCTTGGCGCCATGCCGTGCACCGCAGGGCGAGCCCGGCGGGGACCGACGGGAGCCTGCGGCTGACAAAGAAAAACAGCAACGTGTTAAAGGTAGCCCATTGCTTCAGCTGTAGCCTCACCACCATGAAAGCTGAAACATCTTTTTCGTGTAAAATAAAAGAGGATTTACTGGGTAAATCATGGAATCACAGACTGGTTTGGGTTGGAAGGGACCTTAAAGACCATCTAGTTCCAACCCCCTGCCATGGGCAGGGACACCTCCCACTACACCAGGTTGCTCAAAGCCCCGTCCAACCTGGCCTTGAACACCTCCAGGGATGGGGCAGCCACAGCTTCGCTGGGCAACCTGGGCCAGTGTCTCACCACCCTCACAGGAAAGAATTTCTTCCTAATATCTCATCAAAATCTCCCCTCTTCCAGTGTAAAACCGTTCCCCCTCGTCCTATGGCTCCACTCCCTGATCCAGAGTCCCTCCCCAGCTTTCCTGGAGCCCCTTTAGGGACTGGAAGGGGCTCCAAGGTCTCCCCGGAGCCTTCTCTTCTCCAGGCTGAACAATCCCAACTCTCCCAGCCTGTCCTCCCAGCAGAGGGGCTCCAGCCCTCTCATCACCTCCATGGCCTCCTCTGGCCCCGCTCCAACAGGTCCATGTCCTTCTGCTGTTGGTGTCCCCAGTGCTGGAGGCAGCACTGCAGGGGGGTCTCCCCAGAGCGGAGCAGAGGGGCAGAATCCCCTCCCTCGCCCTGCTGGGGATGCAGCCCAGGAATCAGCTCAGTGTATTACCAAAAGTAAATGGAGTGCTCTTAAATTGGGGGGGGGGGGCAAATCCGCCCAGCACCGCTCTGACCGTGTGGCTCACAGCCCGGCCCTCACACTGTGCACGGACACATCCTGCGGCCCCCAGTGCACCAGGGCTCGGGACTCCATATGGGAAGAGCATGGGTCCTCACTGCAAGCATCGCCCCAGTGACATGTTGGGATGAATGGGAATAGCTGACACAGCCAGGAGGACTGATAGTGGTTGAGAAACATCATAATTACCGAAGAACAATAAATTACCGAGGACTGATAGTGGTTGAGAAACATCATAATTACCGAAGAACAATAAATATTGATTTTATAAATGCATATTTGCATCTAGTTTTATTGTAAACATTAAACTATCAGGCAATTATTTTGCCTGGTTGCTTTTTTTATTATCTTAAGCTGGAAAACTTTTAAACAAGCCCAACAAACTATGAAAGCCAACAGGTCAAATTTGCAGGAAGAGATCCACTTGACAACAATTTCTGATTCTTGAGGTCTCACCTGCCATCAGTGAATACCTCAAGGACTACATTTTTTTGTATTGCAGATCCTGATATGATAAATGAAACCAATCAATTATCTGCTATAGATTTATGCACTTTTTTGGAAAAATAAACCCTCAGTACCCACTAAACAATTTCAGTAGGCAACGTACAGAAGTCTAAGAGCTAAAAGGGCATCGTTACTAATCATTTAAGTATTGCAGAGAAATCTTACAACCTACCATAGGAAAATAGAAACTTGGCCATAAATTACCCTGTCTAGGCTTGCAACCTCAGCATGAAGTACATGTGAGCAGTCTCTTAACTCATCAGAGTCTCAGAGGTAATATGCGAGTTAAGGCTGCATTAACATACTCGTGAATACAAAGTGTAATAAGTCAATGCTTTGGGGAAGAATACTATTTCCCCTGTTTGCCTCAACCTCTTGAAGCCCCTGTGTTCTGTGCCACCAGTGGCAGCCTGCAAAGTATCCCACATCATTGCCTCACCTCAACTAATTAGAGTTTACCTTCTGCAGATTACAACATGGGATTAATATTAAGCAACACAAGTCCTGCTCGCCACCAGCCTGATCCTGAAAAGTGCTGAGCATCGTACAGGGGAATTTTAGTTCAGCACTTCCTCATAAGTAGGCTAAAAACTTAATAACTTCTCTTTATAATAATAAATTACTGTACATTTTTTATAGCTCCAGGTTTGGGAAGGGTTTTCAATTTCTTCCCATAAATCAGACCCCAAAGGAATCATTGTGTCCACTAAAGCAGATGTAAGAATCGGCAAAATCTTCAGGAAATTCTTGTGACACTGCAGGGCAAGCACAGAGTTAACTACAAAAGACAGTGTGATTTTAAAACATTCAGCAAGTTAAAACCTAGGGGAGGCACCGCTCTGCTGTTGTCGTACAAACAGACTTTACACCCTGACATGTTACCGACGTGCCCAAACTGCACCTGCTTCTGCTGCTTTTAATGGTGTTACTGGAGCACCTGGTGGGTCGGGACCCAGCTGTGCCGGGCACCAAATACCTGAGGGATAGTGCCAGCAAATTTAGGCTGAGTTCCAGATGCCAGGGATGTTTACGCAGGCGCTTAACTTCCAAATGCTGGTGATTTTGTCTCGTGCCGGGTGTACGCTCACCCCTGCACGGGAGTCCGGGCTATGTCCAAAGCTAGACTGGTCTGTGTCACAGACAAGGGGGACAGTTGGTAGCAGAGCTGTGGTATTCACAGCTGCGGTGAGATATGTATAATGTGCCTTTCCCATCTTTTAAAAACTTGTCATTATAGCCAGGCTGCTTGGAGGTTAAATAATTCCAAGTTTTCAACAAAATATTGCTGTGGTGCTTGTAGCCTGCTGCAGGGCTGGCGGTGCTGATCAGGCAGCACAGATCTGGCAGGGCTGGAGGCCACTTTCATTGCAAGCCGGACATCGGAGAGCCCTGTAGGACTCTCTGAATCTGTTTGCCAGCATTGAAAACTTGCTTCCATGGCACAGTGAGCAAGGAGCAGAGCCTGACCCTTTACACTGGGAACAGCTGTGTTCAGCATTTCCTTCCTGAAAGAGACAGATCAGGAAAAAAATCTGTTACTGGATATCAGGCACTCAAGTCAGTAACACATATCAAAGAGGGAAATTCTGTCTTCTGGTCTTTTAAGTAATTGTTGCTCCTGACATGTCACTGTGCCAATACTACTCAGTTCTCTACAGCAAGATCTTCAAGAAAAAGGCTTCCGTATGTTTGGGGGACAATTTGTGGATACTTCTAGAAAATGAGAAGTTAATGTGACTGGGCTTATAACACAATACTTTCAACTTCATCTTTCTCCTCCTGCAAGGGCTGCAGAGCTCCACCCGTCTTCCTGTCATTTCTTAACACACCCATCTTCTCAGCTCCGTATCCTCAGTTTTGAGCCACGCTTCATTTCTTGAAGCATTTCTCCTCACCCTCTCCCTCCCCTGAATCCCTCATCACCGACACGCACAGCTTCTTTCAAGCTGTCCCTTGTGCCTGCAACTCCCTCCCAGGGTGCCAGACAGCCTCTTTCAAATCCCAGCTTAAAATTCTGTGCTTCCACAGAGCCCAGAAATGATTAAATATCTGCAGCAGGAAGAATGTAGCATGGCGTAGGTTCATTCTTTTGATGTCAGGTTCAGAGACCTGCATCACTCCTGTGCAGCAGTCCTGCTTTACATGGCACTATAGAACGAGGATTTAACTAAGATATGGGGAGTTGGTACCAGATGTGCTTCATATTGGTGCCTGCTTATGAATTTGATAGTCCAAATTAATTGACTTCTCAGAATAACCACCTTCCTGTGGTTTGGTCATCTTTAAATGCATGGTCACAATACCAGTGTATAGAAAGTCCAAAATTAGTCTTAAAAAAATCATAATTTTAGGACCTTCAAGTTTAACTTTTTATTCCCAAACATCACGAACAGAAGTACTTTGCTGAGTTCTTCCACGGTTAACAAATTTCTCTGGAGCAATGCCTTACAGGAGCTGTTGTCCTTCTCCAAAGTGTGCACCTCCAGTGAGGGCGACTGGAAGGCAGTGATCGGTTACTTTATGGAGGTCCTTTTCAACATATATTCCCACAAAGGCCAGAAGTGATTTTTTGATGACTCAGATAGGTGTCTGCCAGCAGATGGGATGAACCTTGGCTTTTATGTTAAAGCCCTCTTTCTGAAAATCAAGTATATTTCAAAACTGACAAAGGCCAAAATTCCTGCTTAGTTTCTCAGGGCTGTTTGCAGTTTTCATGGGGTCTTTGTACAAGTGAGCCATAAGCAAGGCTGGTGGTTGCAGAAGGACCCAGGTGACCTGCACTCAGCGCAGGTCGGTCTCAGATCTGCAAAACTAATGCTGCGTATTTGCCTTCCACAACAACATCATGTTTTGTGGGATCAGGTTATGGTCAGACTAATTGGGATTCTGACCAACAAAGACTAACCCGTGAGAAAACAAGTGGAAGGCACAATCTTAATTCAGCTGATATTAATATTTTAGCCTCTGGCAGTCTCAACCACAGAGCAGCTGTGTTTAGCCTTGTCAGGCTGGAGAAGCTCTGGCCTGCTCTTATTCCGCTGGGAGACGGTGACAAAGGATGGACCTAAGCCAAACTACATAAACATCAGTGATCTCCAGGGGAAGAATCAAGTGGGAGACATGAGCATCTGGAAACAGAACAGCTGTCCTTGGAGCACAAACCGCAGTGAAGTGTGGATTGGTTATCTCCCGAGTGGAAAGAGGAACAAAGTGATGCTTTTAATCCGAATTCAGTTAAGTGCCAGATACAGACATTGATGGGGCTTGGGTGGGAATACTCAGTGGTCTGACCAGGGCTGTAAGACCCAAAAGCCTTAGGGGAAAAAAAGCACTTTCCATTTTCTCTTACCTGAATGTGCTGGTTGCAGGCAACCTTTTTTTCCATCTCTTTTTTATGTCCACCAACAAATCTTTCTTTCCTTTCCCGGTATACGAAGGCCCAGTCATTTATTCCCTCAGTCTGGATGACTCTTCTCATGAGCTCTTTCTGGTCCATTGGCGCACGGATGATTTTCAGGTTATTAGTGTAGATGATGATCTTGCCAAAGTCTAGAATTGGAGAAGCCTGTAGAAGGATCTTATCAGTGTCTCGCCTGTATAAATACACTCTACAAACACTGATCATCCCTGGGCTTCCAGAAGGACATCCCCTCTGCCCGGTCATCTGCTGGGCTGGCTCTGCAGCACAAGCTAGCTCTCCACCACCATGCCGAGCACTGAGCAGAACGGCGAGGCAGGGATGCCCTAACGGGCTATGGGATCCGACCAAGACTTCAGGTCAAATCTTAGAAGCCCCACTTTAATGTCATGTTCTGGATGGGGAAAGCTTTCTGGGATGTAAATTCTCATTCCAACCCATATGCAAGAAAAAAAAGACGGCACAATTCTAAGAGCATTGGTGTTGGCATGTATGGAAAAGCAACCTCTGCACTGGGGACTCACCTACATTTCTTTGAAGGCTGAGTAGTTGGGGGAGATGGGGGGTGGCCAGAGGTTTTCACGGTTTTGGCCAGAAGTAGAAATTCCCCATGATGGTGACCTATTCTGCAGCGTTTGATGGGTTTTTTCAGATGTAAAAGAAAGCTTTTCTTTGTAACTCATTAACGCTGGATAAAAGGTCATATGATAACAAAACCTCATTATCTCTTGCTTTATTGGGTTCCTAACAGTGAGGAGCCAGTCTAAATAACCATCTCTGGGCACACTTGAATTTGTCTTCTTTTTTAATGATTTTAAAGCTAAACTTGGTATGGTCAAATATTTCTCCAAAAGCAGCATTTTGCTTACCTGGTCCCTTTTTCCCTTTGCCCCAGGTATCACGTGGCAGTTACCGTAGCCTATTGTTTTACGCACTCTTCATATTTCGCTCTGTTTAAGTATCTGTGTCAAGAAGCGATGCAAAAGGAGATGTTCTCCTAAGAAAATACCCTGCCAGAGCCACATCAGTGGAGGTGAGGTGGCGGATGGCTCTCCTGGCAATGGGGCGCCTGCTTCTCTGTGGGGAGAAGCATGGATGGGCAGGCAGGTGAGCACAAATCCTTACCTTTTCCAGAAGGCTTTAAGAGCCTCGTATTTGTTACGCAGACACGATGTCTCCAAACACCAAATGCATGTTGATACAAAACAAAACTGGTACTGGATAGCGTGGTTACTCAGGGTATTTATGGTTAGGGAAAGTAGGGAATAAAGATGAGCATTACCCAAGAATGCAGAACAAATTAATGGTATGGATAAGATCACATTAGTGCTCTGTCTTCAGGCGGGAGAGATTCATCGTGGTTTGATATTTTCAGTTAAACTAGATGTCCAGTGTATCAACTAAATATAGTTCAAATATCAGCCATCTGGGTTTCCTACACACAACTTTGATTAGCACCAAGAATTAACAGACTTTTAACGTATTCAAATCAAGGCCATGAAAAGCATTTTATGCTTTTTAAAGCACTTCAGTCTCTTTCGTTGTGTAAGCGCCAGAGTGACATTCCTTACTGACCCAAAGACCACAACAGATGATGACACAACTTTCTCTGTATCGCAGCGGTAGGTGTACTTGAGTGACCTCCCGTTTCTCTCTGCAGGTTCCTGACCCTTCTGCGGGGCGCCGGGGCAGCACCCCCAGGCAGGGGTGCAGGGCTGGGGGCGGGCGAGGGGGGGCTGGACAACGAGCTGCCTCGTTTGCTGACACGAACTGCTCGCTGTTCAGTCTGAACTGCATCGGAATGAGCCGTCTCCCAGGGAAAGGCCCGATACCGGCTCAGCAAGCCAGCTTACCTCGCACCGGCTTCCTTTTTATCATCTTTTCTCTGAGCAGACTCACCTCGAGTTTGACAAGTCTGCCGATTATATCAGCATAACGTACTCCATTTAGAGTTTGCCTATCAGTGTGACGTGGCTGTGCTATCAGCAGTGCCGATATGCCATCCTTGTTATATGAATTGTTTAGCTGGTACATCTAGATTTGATAAAACCAAATAGCAGTAAAAGATACATAAATCTAATTTGACAGGGTGAGAAAATGAACATAATCCCTGTGTATTAATCAATTTAACATATATTACACACGTACTGGCTTTTTATTAGGACTAAAGAGACACTTCTATATCAACGGCATTAATTATATGTTAACAAAATAACCAGTGAAACTAAGCTGGGATTTTAAAAGTAGCCAAAGGGGAATTCTGACTTGCCAGAGGATGCGGATGCCTCGCTCGGAGGCTCGCTGCTGCGCTGCTGGTGGCACTAATCTTTTTGCCAGCTGAAGTCATGCAACTTTAATGTTTTAAATTTAACTAATTAAGGTAATATCCACCTTACATTTGACTGCTTTAGATGCATTAGGATTACTATGTATAGGTGTTGATATATATGGAAATGTTATATCTTATTCTACAAAACGGACAGATGCAAATCAACCCAGGGAGAAGCCGGAGCACAGCTAGCAGACGCTCTTCACTTGCTGACTGCGCTGCCGCAAAACACGTGGCTCCCGCCATTCGCAGAGGGAGCAGAATACAGAATTTGTGGGATAAAGGCTGAAGATTTACAATCACCCTTTTAAAATCCTGGACTGACAAAACTGAGTTTTATCTGAACGAGGTTCCAGTTCGAGACTCCCGTTACCACATTAGTCCAAAAATGGTTTAGTCTGAAGCTGGTTTCCCAGCCGTTTGACAGCCCTAGGCTGGACGTTACTTACCCTGCAGTGACTGTCGCTTGACTGGTAGTCACTGAGGAGAGGAGAGTTACTGGTGAGACTGTATTTCTTGTCCTCTTTGAATATGCTGATCCGCTGGGCAGTCAGCTTGGCTGGCGAGTAAAACCTGTTTTCTGGCATTTCTCCGGCCCCACAAAAATGGTCCGCTGGCTCAAAGCAGTGGCGGAGAAAACGCCGAGAGTGCTCTTTGGCTGGGGGCTCGAGTTCCTGCCCATCTTCATAGACCTGTTTTAACACTCGACCGCTGTAAGCTGACGATATTTTGAACCTCACTTTGCGGGGCCTTCCTTCATGCCGCTGATTGGGTTTCTTCTGGGGCTCGTCCATTATTAGGATTTCAAGCTGCAGGTCCTGGAGATCAACTCCAAGAGCTTTGGGTCCAAAAGAAAACTCTCCCCAGCTTCCCCCCGCCACACAATGTATAATTCAAGGTTTCTAGTAGTTCCTCTCATCTTACAGCAAAACCGACACCACTGTGTTAAATATTGATAGATATTCACAAAGAGAAAATATCGATGGTAGTGAAATATAAGGCAGGTTGGTGAACGGTGGACAGGCTAGCTTACCACAAGAGGAAAGGAGTTAACTTAGGGAGGATAGGATTAAATAGGAAACTCTGCCCATGTTCTGAAACCATGGAAATGTTTCTGCTATGTGCTGTGATAAGAACTACCCCAAATACACCATCCCAGCAGCTTTTCACAATTTTCTGACAAGGTGAGAAGTTAAAAAGACAAGTTCACAGAAAAAGCAATCCAGCTTCACAAATAGCAAATGTGAATAATTCCTCTTCCATTCTTGCTCTGAAACCCTGAGAGTACAAAGCTCCATTTCATTTTAATCCAAATGTGTTCCTCTACAGGTTGGTGGAGATCTAATTAAGATTTTCTCTCTCTTTAGCTTTCAATCCCTATTTGTAATTCTTGCTGCCTTTCAGGGCCTTTTGACCGTTCTGGGTTTGCTTTTCATTTTTAAAAGACAGTCACCTCCCGAGACCCACCAGAGGCCCAATCCTCTGCTCATATGCAGTCCCTTGTGTGTGCTGAAGGAGCACAGAAAACACAGCTATTCCGATTCGGTCATTTTCTTTTCCAGTAGGCAAAGCAGAAGTTTGCAGAGATGCAGAGCAGAAGGGGACAGAACCCCAGGCCCCAGGTTACCCTGGAAGGAAGAGAGTCATAGAATGGTTTGGGTTGGAAGGGACCTTAAAGACCATTTCATTCCAACCCCCCGGCCATGGGCAGGGACACCTCCCACTAGACCAGGTTGCTCAAAGCCCCGTCCAACCTGGCCTTGAACACCTCCAGGGATGGGGCAGCCACAGCTTCGCTGGGCAACCTGGGCCAGTGTCTCACCACCCTCAGAGGGAAAAATTTCTCCCTAATACCTAATTGAAATCTGCCCTCTTCCAGTGTAAAACCGTTTCTCCTCATCCTATGGCTCCAACTCCCTGATCCAGAGTCCCGCCCCAGCTTTCCTGGAGCCCCTTTAGGGACTGGAAGGGGCTCCAAGGTCTCCCTGGAGCCTTCTCTTCTCCAGGCTGAACACCCCCAACTCTCTCAGCCCATCCTCCCAGCAGAGGGGCTCCAGCCCTCCCATCATCTCCGTGGCCTCCTCTGGCCCCACTCCAACAGGTCCATGTCCTTCTGCTGTTGGTGTCCCCAGCGCTGGAGGCAGCACTGCAGGGGGGTCTCCCCAGAGCGGAGCAGAGGGGCAGAATCCCCTCCCTGGCCCTGCTGGCCACACTGCTGGGGATGCAGCCCAGGATGCAGGGCGCTTTCTGGGCTGCCAGTGCACATTGCTGTCTCATGTTGAGCTTCTCATCCACCAACAATCCCAAGTCCTTCTCAGGGCTGCTCTCTATACATTCTCCACCCAGCCTGGATTTGTGCATGGGATTGCCCCAACCCACAGGCAGGACCTTGCACTTGGCCTCATTGAACTTCATGAGGATGGCATGGGCCATCTCTCAAGCCTGTCCAGGTCCCTCTGGATGGCATCCCATCCCTCCAGTGTGTTGACCACTCACACGGCTTGGTGTCATCCAAGAGACATCAGCGTCAGGCAGGGCTCTGCTCTGCACAGCAGCACCTCTGCGAGGTGCTGGTTACAGCCAGCCTCGCTTGGCGTCTGACTGAGGGACTTTAATTCCTTGATGCTCACACAGCCCTCCATCCTGACAGCAGCGAGCAATGACCCAAGTTACCTTCCATGACAGCCTGTCGTTAGAGATCCCCACCAGTTACCCAAAAACTGGTACCTCGCTGTGGCGTTCTCCATCCCCCTGTCACAGGAGGGGTTTGTGTGCTGTGCCCGTCCCCAGCTGCACTTGGGGCTTGGCTTTCCTGGTGAGAGAACAAATGAAGAGTGTGTTTAGTACAAAATGCATCAACGAGGTAACTGCTGTCTTGGTTTTAAACATCTCCTGATACCTACTTGTACCAAGTACACGCAACAGGAGTTAAAAATCTCTCTTCTTTCAAGTTCCAAGATTTCAGTAAATTTCCACTATTAAATGCAGTTTCAGTGAGTGGGACTTAAACTAAGGTTTTTGCCTACATCCTGCCAAGGCTATCTTCTTTTAATTCTAAACCAGAGCTTTTGAAGCTTAATATTCTCAACAGATTGATTTATTATGTTTATTAGAAGTTTGTTCATTAAATACTAGGATAACAGTTTAGAAGGCTGTATACGAATAGTACACATTACAGACCTTCCAACCAACCAGCCAGTCTTCCTGTGCTGAAAGTGGTTTCTGTCATGACAGACGATGCTCTTGCAGGTTCCTTGGGCTGCTGGAAGCCTCATCGTAGGTACACATATAAGATGTCTCTTCCACCAAGAGAACATGCATGAACACGCCTGGGAAGCATACAGCCACGGATACGCCCTTTTCATTCCAAAACAGTATTATAATGTTCATGTCAGTCTCCCATCCTATCTCAAACGGGAGGATCTCATATTATATGAAAACTTTGATTTGCATGAATCAAACTTGGCTCTTAACTGCATTTACCTGAGAAGCTTGATCCACCCCTGTCTCTTCGAAGTCCTGTGTGAATCAGGCCTCAGTATCGCTGCTTTTTCAAAGCTACACCAGCGGGCTTAATTTGACACAAATCATACTTTGTAAGATACTTTAATTGGAGTTCATTTTCTTTTGATTAAGGGAACAATCGCACAGGAAGCGCAGTTCAAAGCAGCAATGAGAGAACCGAGCGCGAGCACCACCACCACGATCTGCGCTGGCGAGACCAGCAAAGCGACTCCCATCCTGACAGTTACTTACAGGTGCTGTCAAAACACAACAGATCTACCCTGGCCCTGTAATTTTCACGTTAGAACAATCCCATCCTCTGCAGCACTACCAGCTGCATTTGCTGGTGATGCGAACGGCCCGTGGCTGCCGTTGGGGGAAACTCAGCCTTCTGCGGAGGCGCAGACAGAGTCCTGCAGCCCGGGTGATCCCAGGGTCGGCGCGCAGAGGCTGCTATCCAGGCTTGCTGCAGAGGGATTCCTCGCTCGGATATGCACGTGCTTCTTCTTGTGTCCCTGTACAGATAAATCTTGCAGAGAAAAGATTCCCGAACCGCCTTTCTGCATTTCTTTGCTTTTCTGAACAACTCGGGCCGACCTTTCCACGTTAAGTACCCCAAACGGGGACTTCCCAGGTGGTGTTTTCTGAGGCCGTCCCCAAAGCCAGGAGCGTCAGGGCGTGCTGGGGACAGGCAGCATGCTGCGGAGAGCCGGGTGAAGGATGGATGGGCCGTGTCGCAGCTTGGCGCCGCCTGCTACAGCCCTGCCCGCACAGCAGCATTCCCGCTGCTCTCGCGTGTCAGCGTGGGCTAGTTTCCCACAGCTAGCACAAGGCTTACTAAAAATACAACAATCACCATTTTGCATACAACAGCAAAATCATTAAGTTTCATGATCATCGCTGCACTGTGTTTTACTTCAGACTCCTTTCCACTGTATTTTGATGACATCTGTCTTTCAAGCATGGGGCCTCTCTTCACCCTCCTCCCCGTGTCAGGAAATAGGAAGCGACTGTTGGAAGCGTGCTGGAGGCTTTGCAGAACAAAGAGAGACAGTCCTTGCCCTAAGGAGCGTAACATGTTGGTTGGATCTATTGCAACAAAGTAGATTTTGTACAAAGTAGGGCAGAAAGAAAAGCTGTAGTGAACTGGACTGTAACACTTTGAAGGCATGTTTCCGCCTGCAAGTTTTGCTGAAAAATGTTTTGTTGTGTTTTGCTTCCTTAGAGCAAGCAGTACAGCCCTCCTTCTCATGAAAACACAGGGGAGGCGACGAACCGGGATGGGGGAGAGCCCAAATGCTTCAGTCCTGCCCCACTGCCCACGTTATTCCGAGCACACACCACGTCTCACAGTAAGGTCTGTGGGCGACTGCTGCAGAAGAGACAAAAACAGGGTCTGAGCCAGCACTAGGGGCCACAAAGAAGGGCAAGAGGACATGGATAAGAAGGCAGGTCAGAGATGAAGGAAGCAAAGGAGCAAGGTAGAAGCTTGAAAGCGAGGACACAAGCATTAAACTTGCTTCAGAGTGGGAGCAGCAGCAGAAAGGCTCAGACCAGCAGGTCAAGAAGATCATTTTTGCTGACAGTTTAAAGGAGCTGGAGCAGGCTCTGTGTGTGCTGAAAAGGCCAGCAAGTAAAAGCAGGAGAGAAAAGATTCTGCATGGAGTGACAAGTGGAGCTGCTTGCTGCTAACCTAAGGAAATGTAACATTTTGGATATGTGCTAGGAAAAACTCACTGGCATTTAGACACCTCTTGGATGCATGGCGAGAGAGAAGGGAAGGAGTCACTTAGGAGCTGCAAGACTTAATGGTGGGATTCCCTCGGTAAATGTGGTGGTGCATACAAGGAACTATCAGGCATACCACATTGCTAACCATCAGTTATGGGTAAAAGGAGGAAACTTTCCTCTTTTCACTGTTCTTCCGGGTTTCCCTGCAGCAGGGGACAAGCCTGTCCCTGGCAAGAGAGGAGCGGTCCGAGCACCCCGGTACAGGGAGGGCTTGCACCAGCCGTCTCTTCTGGGGCGAGTTCCTGAACCCCAAAAGGACTGGTGTCTGCACCGCACCAAGCTCCCGGCTGGCTGTGGCCTGCGTGCTGCCATGGTACGATACTGCATCACCCCTTCATCAGCTAATTGGGCAGTCAGGAGCATCCTGACATTTTGGCCCTTGCTGCTTTATCTGAAAGGCTGTTACAGATGCCAGTTTGTTGCATGATTAGAAATACTCTAGTTTCCAGCCTAAATTCATTCGCAGACAATTGGTACTCATTTGTGCTTGTGCCAATACTGTCCTTTAGTTTAATACCTCTTCTCTGTTGGTAGTTTTTACCTCCCGATGTATTTGCAGAGAGCAATCACATCCCCTCTCAGCCTTTAGCCTGCTGGGTTGAGCAAGCCCAGGCTCCAGCTTTGAGACAAGTCACTCTGAAAGCAGAAAACCAAACAATCCAAGAGGCATCAGAGTCACAGCTCCAGCACAGGAATGGGGTTTGTCCAAGCCAGACCTGGAGTTTGGCTCTTTAGCAATTATTCACATGTTTGCTCTTCAGTCTGATTTTCGGGCACCTTTCTACCAATTTCCATTTTCCTCCGAGCTGCGGAATCACCATCAGGAGGCTCCAGATGCATTCCTGTGCCCTGGGAAGAGGTCAGCCTTCCTCCGCCAGCAGCTGGGGGGGTCCATGCTGTCCCTGCCCCGGAGGGACCCGCTCCCCTCCCACAGCACAGCAGTGGCACTGGGTGTGCTTCTCCTCATGCCCACACTGCCCATGGGGAGCCACGTGCCACTGCTGGCAGGAGGGCTGTTCACAGCAGGGTGCCAGCAAACCGGGGATGCTTCCCAACATGCTGGGTGATAATCAAAAAGTGCAGAGCCGGGGATTCCCAGAAGGGCGTTTGCAGGCAGCACGGTCACCGCTCCACACAGCCTGGCAGCCTGTGCCTGGATTTCATCATTCATTACAAAATGAGGGTTTTCCATCTATTGTTGAACAGAATGAGTGCAGCTTCCTGATAGTAGTATCTGCTCTGTAGGACTGGCTCACTTCAACCAGCCAGCCATGAGGATTTGCCACCCAGCAGGCAGAATGGCTACAACAGCTCCTTGTCATGCAACCAGACTTGCCAGAAGCTGATCTTGCTTCTCTTTGCCCTGAGGGAAAAGAAAAAAAAAAAAAAACAAAAAAAGAAAAAAAAAAAACACAAAGAAAAAACCCTCATATTTCTAATCTCATAAAATAAAGGAAAAAAGTGACTTCCCTTTTAAAGAAGCTTGCTGCCAGCACAGACCGATGTCTGTACACCAACCGCACTGCCTTGCTGGAGGGGCCAGCCTGTGGAGGACCAGATGTGACATGATGGGTGACCAGGTGACAGCACCTGGACCAGACACAGGGAGAGGTGACTTGATCTGTGCATGGGACAAGACATTTTATCCACTGATGTAAGACTGCCTAGGAAGTTATGCTGGTTACAGGAGTCGTGTACCATCTGCTGTGTCATGTGCCACAGCAGATGCTCGATAAAAGGAGTAAGTGAGACCAGACTACTTCACCCACCAGCCTGAGGAAGACATTCATGAGGCTGATGCCCGAATGCAGCACTCGTTTCTTTATCTGCAGAGACAGTGTGTGGAATTAGACTGGGACCAGGAACGAGTACATCCTGCATTTGTCCGGTCCATGGTCTCAAAGCTCTCAAGTGGGGGCCTTCACTGTTGCTGGCTGCCCTCATTTCACCCGAGTCTGTCAAACACACTTCTGCACATTTAGCTGAAGAAGTGGTGAAACACAAGGATGCTCCAGCTGGGCTTCCATTCCAGTAAATGGGAGCATGCCATTGATTTAAAGAATCATATTTCACCACTTCTCTTTCTGTTAAGTACTACCATGACACATGCATTTGTACTGAAAAAAGTTATAGTAATAGCAAAGGACAGCAATTCTGAGGAAAGCCGGCAAAAAGGACAGGACCAGACCAGTCCTTTTGTATATAGCAGAAAAGTCTTCCTTTTGGCATGCCTTGAATGTGTTTCAGAAATAAAGTCCTATGTTCCCATGTGACAGAAATAATGCAAATCATTGCCTGTTGAGCAGTGAGACTGCCATCTTTTCATTTCAAGTGCTGAACTTCTTTCCAGTGCTTGGGCTGGATCGCCACCTTGATCAGACAAGGTCTGCACTTGAAAGAGTTGCCCAAAGTGCTCCTTAGACCCAGGTTTGTGCCTCCCGATCAGTCGGTGGAAGACTCACCATCACTGCAAACAGCAGCACAGCGCACAAGGCTGCATTGTTTCGTCCTCACGTAGTCCCCCAGCAGCAGAGCGTATCAGTTCAGTGTGGCCACCTCTGCACTGGGGAGGTGACAGTGACGCAGTGCAAAGACTGCGGAAGAATGCAGGCAGAGACGTGGGGCACGGACAGGAGGTCTGCAAGACTACAGCCTTACACCTCTGCTTGCCCATAGTATCAGGAGATACTAGCATCTGCAGCTAGAGTACACCTTAGTAAATAAAAGTATTCTGCAAATTACTGCTGTGTATTTTCCTATTCAGCAGCATCAAGAAAGTCTTAGCTGAGATTGTTTTGTACTGAGAGTCTTACAAACCAGTCTATGTGAGAAAAGACAGGCAAAGATCTGCTTCTAGCTGTCTCCTGTTTATCTCTGAAAGCAGCTCATAACATTTGTAATCTTTTATCTGATATTAAACATCACATAATATTTTAAATGAACAATTTAAAAATTCTGAAGAATTTTCTAAATATGAACTGCCCCAGCCAGATCTGGCTGAACACGCAGGTTGCATGATGCTCAGTGCTAGCTATATAATGTTCATTATTTGATGTAGGATCACCACATAATCCAGGGTGGAAGTGACCTCAGGAAGTATCTAATCCAACCTCCTGCTCAAAGCAGCCTGTTCAGTATGCTCTCTTCCTACAGATATTCATAGCAGTGAATTTGTTTAATGTCATTAGCAGAAAATAGGCACAAAAGAGCAACACACATGAACTGAAATGGGTGGTACCAGTGCAAGCAGCACTAAAACTAATTACCCTAACAACGCAATTTCAAAATCATGGAAAACATTGCAAGATTTGCGCAGCCTCATACACAAATGTGAGCTCTAATGTTCAGAGTGGGAGGCACTAAGCTTCATCTCTGTTTGGTGATGGCAAGCAGTCTGACCCGCACTGAGCACCGCTGAAGTCCACAGCCACCTTCATCCTCCGCCAGAGATTTACATAAAAATTCTTGAGCAGTGGGCAGGCAACTTCATTCCAGCTGTGAAATACAGGGGCAAGCACGGATCCTGCTGAAATTCAAATGACCCAATGCAGGGGTTTCCCTCCCAGGCAGGGCACATCCCCGGATCCTGCAGCCCAGGGACCCGCACTGCTCCTGCCGAGGGTTGGTGGGTGCAGCGCCAGCGCTCCCACTCTCCTCTGGGCTGCTCAGCCCTACTCAGCTCCCCCAAAGGTGTCCACGCACTTGCTAACGAGCATGTGCATCAATTGGCAATCAGATGCTGATCATTCACCACCAGCCCTTGGTGAGCACCCCCCACCATGGGGGTTCTTGAGCATCCCTCATCTGCATCCAAACTTCTTGTTGCAAAGAGGACTGAAATCTGTTGTCAATACACCCCATATAAGCTAAGGGACTGGGATGCAGCAGAAATGGAGCCATTGATATCATGGTAAAAACTAGTAGATTTATACATATAGCAGCTAAAGAAAGCATGATTTCATATGGATTTAGCTCACAGTTGGATTCTCTGATGTCTGTTAAGATGCAAACATCCTCTCTTGTTTGGAGCACATTTAACATCTCTCTCCTGTGGGGAGTTGTGAGCATCTAATTAGATTGGAAGGAAGGTGTGAAGTCATGTTGCATTGTCTCCCTTCATGGAGCGGCTAACGGGGTTTCCTTCTTTTGTGCTCAGCCTCCTGTTTTCATGAAAGTCACAGGATATTTAAAATTCTGGATGCTTTTACTCTCTGCTGAACTGGATTCACAAGTTATGAGAGTACACAGAGCTACACATACACACCGAGTTCATAAGACTCCATTTTTCTAGGAAACCAAGCTAAGGTGGTCTCCTTTTGCTGTCTGCCTCACACACAAGGCAGGGCCCACCATGCATTCCTGGAGGCTGAAGTCAGTGGGAGCAGAGGACACCCAGCACCTCCAGGAGCAGCATGCAGGCTCCCTGATGAAAGCCAGCTTACATCGCACCCACCTTAGCCCTAGAGACACTTACCTGGGCAGGTAAGAGTCCTAGGTAAGCATAAAAATCTTGAAGTCACAAAGAAACAAAACCCAGGAAAAAGCGCAAAGAGGGAAATTCCCAGGGGTTGAGCTTTATCTACAGAAGCAAACCTCCCTCGACTCCTCCTGAGAGCAACAGTGCAGCCTGAAACCAGAGTTCGAAAGAACACACACGCACCAGGTAGAGAACAGAACAGCAGACACAGTAGGAAGGTGGCACTGCCCAGCGAGCGCCCCCAGAAACACACGGTGGCTGTGGCTGAGGAAGGGAAACGGACAGTTCTTGGATAAACACCACTTTGCATCAGAGGTGACCGTATATGGGACACTGGTCTATACCATGGCTGAGATACAGCTCCCAGGTGCCTGCAGACATGGAAACTGCTCTGCCACCATGGAGTAACTCTACCCCAGGGACTCCGACCCCACTGTACCTTTCCACTACATTCTTCTTCACTGGGCTCACGAGCAGCCTGGCTCCCGCTCTCCAGAACTCCTTCCAGGAAGAGCACTACTCTGCAAGCAGGAGCCCTTGGAGAAACAAACTCAAACTACCGGCCCCCAAATCACAATGTGATCAAACAAAGATGCAGCAAATAGCTGAACCAATGGATTCTGTAAAGCAGAGGTACATTTGCAGCAGTCTATTAAATACCTACCCCCTCCACACTCCCACTCCTGCACCACAACCATCCTCTCCATGCCTGGAGCTAGAGCTTCCTGAGCAGCGGTATTTATAACCTGGTTGGCTTTGCCCTGCTCTGGGCTGCAGCACTCACTGTTGGCTAGAAGCACCTGGGAACACTAAAAGGTGATCTATTGTTGCAAGCAGTGTTGTTATTTGCATCTGTGTTTAATTAGGTAACTGAAGCCTGACATTTTCTATGGTCAGACCTGTGTGAAGAACAGCTGAGAAATGCTCAAAGCAGCTTTGAAAGGCCTGTTAGGCTGATGCTTAGGTCTATTGCTACTTGGAAACCCTTATTTCTTCTTGTCTTAAAAAATGGAAATTGCATCCCTGCAGACTCAGCCCTTATTGGGCAAAGGCCAGTGGAGCAGGATTTAGTGCTTGGTGTTCTGTGGTTCTTCACTGCACTGTAGGGAAAAAGGGATGACTGTACCAGACAGCAGAGAGACAAAGCCATGGCAGGAGCGTGGAGCAGGGGCTGGCAGCAGCCATCTCTTCAGCCCAGCTAGGCTTTGGTGCCAGGGCACCCACGGCACTGTCTTCTGGAGGGGCCATGGTCTGCCTGGAGGTCTCACAGGCAGTTTAAGGTCCAAACTGGGGTTGCCCAGTGCCCTTCCCTGCCCAGGAGGAACCTCCAATACCAGGCCATGCAGCAGCCGGCCAAATGGCTCTTGTCTCCTCCTGTTGAAGCCCCATCACCCATGCAGATGCCATTCAGGGCATCTGTCCTCAGGGGGATGGCAGTGTCCCCCCATCACCTGCCAGCTGCACCCACCCGGGACCCAGTGCCCAAGCTCAGACCTCACAGCTGCTAACTTGGAGGTGCCAAAGCTTGTTCTGGGTCTGGCCCAAAATCTCACAAGCCTGGAGTCAGCCTTTATTACCTCCATTCCTCTCTTGGGCTGCGGCCACAGCCCTTGGCTCAGAGATCAGGTGGCAGGAGGAGGAAAAGGAGGAGGAGGAAGTCCGGTGACATCCCTGGGCACAGAGAGGACGGTGCCTGTCCGCTCACTGCTGCTTGGCCCAGTTCCACTGCCAGCTACTTCTAATGACACATCAACAAACAAATAACAATCTGTCGTAAGGAAAATCAGTGAATAAATTACATTGTAAAATACTTCTCTATTTCTGGATAGGCACCACTCTGCTCCAGCTCCTTCAGAATTGGCTGAAGCCGTCGTGTTGCCCAACAGCAAGACTGCACAAGGCTGTTATGGGCAAAATACAGCATTCAACTCTCCCTAGGATTAATAAACAGGTCTCTAAACCACTCTTCTTACCTAAGTGTAGATGGCTTCTCAGTGTTTGGCTTTTATCCGCCAGCTGATGCATCCCTCACAAAAGGGAAAAAGGTGAAAGAGGTAGTATCCAGCTGCGGGGGGTTTGTCCCTGCTACATGCCCCTCCGGAGGGTGAGGAGCGGGGTGGCGAGAGCAGGGCTGCCTGCCTGGCCAGGACAGAGCGGAGGGGACCAGGGGTGGGTTTGAGAGATGGAAGATTTTAGGGAGGTTTTTGCTCTGCTGGCTGCCGGCCCCCATGCTGTGCACATCCCTGCAGATTCGTGCTGGCCCAATGATGTCTTCAAGCAAACGCAATGTATTTACTAAATGTGCAGGCTTCTCTGAATTAGCATTAGACCATGTGTACAAAACCTACCGCTGCAGCTGTGTGCAGCCGCTTGTGGCAGCCGATGGCATGCTGGCCGCAGGGAAGCCGAGCAGCAGAGCGACCCCAAGCTGGGGGAGACACAGGACACTGCTCCCTGGCCTGGCCCTCAGGGTCCGGAGGCACAGGCAGGACCTGCTGTTTGCCCCGCTTCAGTGGCAACACCCAGCGTTGTGTTTTGGGGGTGGGTAGGAGGACAAGCTGTTAGATCTATAATTTCTAGCAGCTTGGAAGAGGCTCCCCCTCTCCCTGCCCTCCAGGAGCTAAAAACAGCCTGAAAGGTCGCTCTTCCCCGGCAGAGGAGGCATGTGGTATCCACTCGTGAGGTGCAGAGCAGCAGATGCGTTTTATAGCCCCCTGGGAAGCGCTGCCATGCCCCGGCCCTCTCCAGGCACACATACTCCCCGTCCGCAGCAGTGTTGTAGCATTCATTTACCTGCAGACCGGTGCCCCTGCAGTGCTCGTGGGGGGCACCGGGTCCCCAATGCCTGCAGGGTCAGTCACCGGGGCACTGGGTTGCGTGGTTGGATGAAGGATGGGGCGAGGAGGACAGTCCAGAGCACACGAGGCATGGGCTAACAGAGGGAAGCTCCTCTCAGTTGCTCATGCTATTCACCGTTGTTATTTTGAGCGGAGAGCACAGAGGGACCCAGAAAGGCGAGCCGTCCCACCACCGCTGTGCCAAAGTGGACTTCTCAGGAGCGCATCGCCAGACCTGCATGGGATGTGGGTCCTGCCAGAGAGCCACCGTGCGCAGCCGGCACAAGGGCAGCCAGCCTGGACGACACGGTGGGCTGGAGGGGTGATGCTCCCACTGGAGTGACTCCCTAGAAATAGTGGAGAGTTAGATGCTCTAACGTCTCCATAGTTCCAGCCAGAAGACTGAAGGCCACAGAGCTCCATGAGAGTCATCCTTCTGGTGGGCCAAAGAAAACCCCTTTGGTTTGACAGAGCAGTCACTTAAAAATTACTTTGGCTGCATGGACCAAGGGTTTATTTGCTTTGCAACAGCAGGGTTTTCACTAGCAGTTTTCCCATGTTTCATTGCCCATCAATATATAAACTGATACGCGAGAAATGAGTTTTCCATTTCTTGTAACAATGCCTTATCTGCTCGTAACTCTGTCCAGGCAGCCATAGGAAGAGCGAGAAAATTAGTTTTCGTATTGTAAGGATCATCCAGGTATGTCAGGCCATGAGAGAGGCAGAGCTGATCGCAGACGTTATCTGATGTAGGCTCCTTCCCCACTCTGCCACTGATTGCTTTTATGACCTTGAAGAGTCACCCCACCTCTGTTTTTCTCCCTCTTTAAACAGGAGTAATTATATCCAACTTCATGGAGTCCTTTGTGATCTAAAGGTATTAAATGCAAAGCTTGTTTATATGTTAGTGTCTCATAACCACCAGAACTGGCAATAGCCAACAACGTTAAAATAGGTGAAATTCAAAGCTGGTAAAAGGCAATACTTTTTTCACCACTGTCTTTATGCATTGGAAACTCACAGCCAGGAGCTGGTGGTTAAAGCGGGAGGAGAAGCCGTGCACACTCAGGTAAACACCGAAATCTCTCCGATTTTCTCGCAGAGAAACCAAGCGGAGAAAGGCTTGGAGCGAGGTGGTGGGAGACACTGGGGCTCTCACCAGGCACCTCGTGCTTGTCGCCACGGCACACCTTGCCAAGCCTTGGGAGTCGGCAGCAAGAAATGCTGCCGTAAACCCCCCGTGCTCTCAGGGGTGACACAGTTCGTTTCCAGTCGGGCGCCGTGTGCTAACAGCAGCAAGCCTTCTCCTCGGAAGGAGCTGGTGGTGTCCAGGTGGACAGAAGCGCTCGCTTCTGTGGGACGATGGGGACAAAGTATATTTGCTGTTTGGTTTGGATCCAGTTGAGCTCTTTTCTGAGTTGGCTTTGGAGGTGGGGGAAGCCGAGGGATGCAGCTCCCTGGGGAGACACATGTGCGCAGCCACTCGGCACCAAAGAGAAGACGGGCACATCAGAGCAGAACAACTATCTCTGCTCTCAATGTTCTTTCCCAATTTTCAGCTTCATGATAAACCACTTTGATTAAGAGTCACGCAATACGTACTTCAGTGGTTTCATCCCTTCGGCACAAGGCGTCCCTCCACTGGTAAGGTGAAGAGGGCTCCTGCAGCCAAGAGTGACCAGGGCGGCAGCAGGCGACACCGGCCGTGCCCAGTGCTGCCTGCTGCCCGAGGAGCAGCATCCTCCAGACCAGGCACCCCGCTGCATCCAGCCTGGAGTTAATTACAACATCGGCATCAAACAGAGACTTTTTAAATGAAAGGGAAGGACTAGCAGCTTTCTAGCTCTGCCTTTATTTTTTAACCCCAATTACAAGATGCATTGCAAGGGAGAGGCAGTGGCAGATAATAAAGTTCAATGGGATGGTCTGAGTGTTAAGTGGAGAACCAGGAAAGCCTCACATCCTGATCCCAAATTGGACATTGATATGCTGTGTGGCCTCATCTCCTGGTTTTCTCCATATAAATTGGGGGTGATGCTTAGCCCGAGGGGCGTTCCACAGATGAATTAGCATTTGGAAAATGCTTTGAAGTTTTAAAGTGCTATATAAATGCTAAGTGTTAGCATCATCGGCTTTTATATTGCAGCAGAACCTGGAGACTGCAATCAAGATCAGAGCCTTGCTGTACCAGGCAATTTAGAAACTCCTGGTTGGAAAAAGCCCCTTTCCCTGCCTCGGTGACCCACAGCCTGTGTGCCCAGGGCAGGCAGAGGGTGGGCTGGAGCTGCTCTCAGCTTCAAAGGAAAAGGTTGCCCAGAGGTCTCACATCTGGTGGCATTCTCAGGAGACGCGTGGCACGGCACGGCATGCTTCCATGGCCACGCATCACTGAAGCGGAGTAAGACCCAGCCCCTCAGGGAGCCCAGAGAGTAACTGCTGCCTTGGACCAGCGACCTTGCACACGCGGTGCTCTCTGGACCACCAGATCCCCAAGTACGCCCAGCACCGCTGGATCCCCCAGCCAGGACCCTCCTGAGGTGCCCCACGGGGTGGCCGGGGGCTCGGGCAGCAGCCACTGAGTTTAAGTCCCGCCCATTGTTTTAATAGTACAACTAAAGCAGACTGGCCCTTAAAGTTTAGGAAAAATTGAAGATGTACTCACAAACCAGATCTGATCGGAGATTAGCATTAACTGGCATGCCCAAAACCAGCCGCTCAACTTCATTTCCACCACTTGCCCACTGCAAGGTGTTTCATAATTCTGTTTCCTTCCTAACCAGATGAAAACACAGCATCAGTGTTAATCACAGAGCACAAATAGGGAAGAATATGTAAAAAAGAAAAACAACCTTCAAAACCTTTGTTTTCACTATAGTTTATGTCACGCACTGCATTTAAGAACGCCAGTAGATGAGATGATGTTCTTTGCAACATCATTCATTAAAAAGTGTGCACTCACTCAGCCAAGCACAAATCAACATATGACAGACTACAAAGAAATACCAAAGTAAAAGGAAACTTGAGATGAAACAGGGTGAGGTCATTGGTTTCTTGCATTATCCTGAAGATGTTTGTCAACATTTTAATTTAGCCAAATGGCCAACATTTAAAAAAAAAAAAGAAAAAGAAAAAACTTTGCTTTGACAAAAGGGGGGAGGGGGCGGGGGGGGCAGAACTTTTGGGGAAAAAAACCCACATTAACCGTTTCCACTTCGTACTTCTGAATGAGTCCTGAGAAGAGGGAAGGGACGCGTGTGCAGACGGATGGCATTATCTGTGAGAGGATCAGGTAGAAACCATTCCTTCAGATTTACAGTCTTCTCCAATATTTGTAGTACTTGAAGGTTGTAAACACACGACTGAGATACGGCAGGGCTTGTAAGGAAAACTATCTTGGATCTTCGCTACATCTACTGCTCTCTCCTTAGGCAATCCATCAGTTTGTGTGCGCAAGGCAGACCTCAAGACAGGAATTCAGTTGATGAAATGAATGCAAATTACAGATACCATGAAATGCTGCCCGGCCTTCCCCTGCCAGGGCCAGTGCCTCACCGGGGTGAGAAGGTGCCTGCATCAACCCCCCTGCTGCTGTTGTTGGGCTTGGGTCTCACTGCAGTACATGGGCACGCTTCCTGCGGGGAGCGGTGTCGGGAGCTGGACACACTCGGCACCCAGTTGTGGCCATCTCACCCCAGCACAGAACCCATTTCCCCACTAGCCCGGGAGCAGGAACAGCCAGGAGCTGCTGGAGCCCCTGGAGATGGCTCTGGAAGTCGCATGGGGAGTCAGCCCCTGCCCTGCTAACAAACACACGCTTTTCGATTTTTCCCTCCTGTCCCACGGAGCGATTGCTGTTGAGGCAAGCATCCACAGGAATGAGCGGCTGGAGCGGTCGCTCCCCATTTCAAGCAGCGGGTGCAGAAAGCCGAGGCCGGGTCGGGTCTGGCACAGGCTGTGCATCCCAGCAGCCGCCGCGGCAGCTCCCGGCACGAAGGCTGCCTTCGGCCCCCCAGCACACGGCGGGCTCAGGGCCTCCCGTCTGCACTGCGGGGCCGCGCACCCACCGCAAGTCCGGACTTGAATCCCAACGTGGTGTGCGCTTCAGTCCCAGCCAGCGTGCAGCAGCACCGGGGGAGCTGAACAGGTTGAGTGACTTCAGGCTGTGGGAGGAATAATCGTCTTGGGTTGCTTCAGAGAGCTGAGGCAGCCAAACCAGGCGAGGATGGCACTGCGGAGCGCCTCGCGTCTCTGCCAGGTACCTCCGGAGAGTGTTTGTGTTTGGAGGACTTTTTATAGAACTGCTGTCAAAACGGGTAGAGAGCGAGCTTAATTGGGAGCGATCTGAAAAACGAGGTGGCGCGTAGGTGTGCGAGGGATGTGTGCAGCGAGCGGCTGCTTTCAGCCGGAGCTGAGCGTAAACAGGTCCAGTCTGATGTTTATCGGGGACTCTCATCTCCTGAGCTGGTAAATTTTTTACTGTCGTGTCAGTTATGATCCGCAGACCGGGGCGCATTAAAGACAACTTTGCATAGAGCGTGAGTAAGGCTGAACATGCCTGTCCTGCTGCAGCCAGCGCTGCCCCGGCCGAGCTGTGGGATCCATCTGCCTGGCCAGCAGGACCTGGGGCTCCTGCCTCTGGCCTCAGCCCCAACGCTGTCCCCTCGCGCGTACTGAGTCACAAGTGACTCACTTCAAACTTGGATGTGAGCGCAAAGTATACATTTGCAAATTGGCTGGTGAGGCACTGCTTTGCAATGTAGGTGGGATGTATTACATACTCCAGCAGTCAAGTTCTGCTCTTTTTCCCTCCTCCCTCTCGCTCCGTGCAGGATAGCTGTCTGAGCCCAGGATTTTGGTGCGGTTCTCGCAGGCGCAGGAAGGCAGCTCAGCCCGCTCCGGTGGATGTGGCATGTGGATGGCTCCGGCTCCACTCATGACGGGGCTCTCCACTGAAGATGGATGATTTAGCTCTCCTTGACCTGTTGGAGTGTCCTGTGTGCTTTGAAAAGCTCGATGCCACAGCGAAGGTGCTACCTTGCCAGCACACTTTCTGCAAGCCTTGTCTGCAGAGGATCCTGAAATCCCAGAAGGAGCTCAGGTGCCCCGAGTGCAGGACCCTCGTCCTCTGCAGCATCGAGCAGCTGCCCTCCAACCTGCTCCTCATTCGCCTCCTGGATGGAGTCAGGTGTGGACAAAACGTTACCAGGTTTGGCTCGATCCAGAGGTCAGGGGTCCTGTCGTCCCCTGCCTCCATCAGGAGAGTCCCCAGGGGGTTGCAACTTCATCAGCACCGGCTGGCGACAAATCCCAGGATCCACATGGAAGGGGTAAGGAGGATCTACATCCTTTACTCTGTCTGTGAGCATAGAAAGCTTTCTTCTTGTGTGCCAAGAGCTATGAAACTTTCCTGTTAGCAATATTGCAGAAATGTCTGAAGTAAGAGAGATCGTTTTGTTTGCAAATCTGGCTGCTATTTCCTTGTGATATTTGACTATTTTGAGTTCATTATAACAGTAATTGCAAACACTCAGGCTGAGACAAAACCAGCTTGTCCTTCTCCTTAGAAAAACTCCACAGCAGCTGTTTTCCTCAGGAGTTTTCAGGTGCTTCCTGACTTTTGGGGCACATTTCAGGCACTTTGACTTTGGGGCAATATACTGATTTTTGACTGATAGCAATTAAATCTGTAATTGCAAAGCTGTAACTGTTAGAGATGGAGAAAGGTATTTCCCATCGCTGCACCTCAGTTTCCCCAGCCTTTGAAAAGGAAGGAGAGCACCTAACGATGCTTAAGTCCCTGGCAAAATACTTTGAGGTTCACTAATGAAAAATATTAAACTCAACTTACTGTCTTTAGGGATGATTTACTAGGCTCATTTTAAAATTCTAAGTTGTTTCTGTCATTTTCTTTAACAGTACAAAAGCTTTTCTTAAATAACGAGGACATGGTATTAGACGTGTTAAAGGAGCTTGGCTCAGACTGAATTTGGAGTAGAGACTGACTTGTGGCTTCACCTTTCCAGCATTCTATTCCTGGATTTCCATTTCTCCCACCTGAACTATTCTTCTGTACTATGTCTCTACAGACCTCTTCATAGTATCCAAAAGCCTGTCTCAAATGGCTGTTATATCTCAGAGCGTTTTTCAGAATTGCAGAGCTATAAAATTCCAGGCAGACACAGGACAGGTTTTCTCACCTGCCTGCTAGAGGTACCTACGTGCGGGTGTTGCTGTGGAGCTGTAGAGGAGCCCCCCCAAGCTGGTGTGTGTATCCCAGGGAATCTCTGGCCTCGCTAAGTCATCTTGGATGGATCACACATCAAAACCAGACATCTCTCAGGAGCTCCTCTCTCGGGTTTTGTCACTGCAAAGTGTGGCAGGGTGGCCCTGAGACATAGGAACTGGGTCCCTCTCCTGGGAGCCCCGCCCAGCCCGTGGCTTACCAGGCAGGCAGGTATGTCCCTGCACGGCAGCAGTGCCTGGGCCAGGTGGGCAATGGAAGAGGCCATCCACCTCTCCTGCATGCATAGAATGCATAAAGAAATTATGCTTTAGCCTAGATGAAATGTAGCTCGGCCCCCAAAGGTGGTGACTGGTGCTGTTCCGGCAGTGCTGGTGGAGCAGGGGCGGGTAGGTGACACCGCACAGCCCAGGAGCAGTCTCATGTCCGCAGCATTCCTTGGGTGAGCGGGGGCCAGGTGGGACAGCAGAGCTGGGCAAGGGTGAGCGCGGTCCTCGGGCCCCTCCGCAGCAACCCGTGGGGCTCGGCAGCCTCTGCGGTGGTGGCCCTGCTCTGTCGGCAAGGCTGGCAGCTCCTGCGAGCAGCAGAGCCGCGGCCAGTGAGGCCCCTTGCCAGGAACCAGCTCTCCAGGGGGACTGTGGGGGCTTGCTGGTGCCGTTGGTGTGATGTACGAACCATCAGTGAGCGACAGGTTTCAGCCACTGTCATTATGGGCGGCATTTCCACTGAAAATTAAAAGTTTTGTACTTTCTCCAACTGAACTCCCCCAGCCCCAGATAAAAAAGCACAAATACGCTCGTCTGTTTTTCTTCTCTCTCGCCCGTTTCACATTTCTTTTACTAGTTCTCGGGACAGGTAGGAACTTGTTGCTGATATTACGTAATGGCAACATCCACCAGTCTGCAGCTCCCAAAAGCGTTTTAAGACCAAACTGCTGGGAACTGGCAGAAGTAGTGAGCAAGAGGGCTGCGGACTGGCTCCCTGCAGTGCTGGGACAGCCCTCTGACTTCCTATGCCTCTCGATGAAGGGATATAAAAGCACATTACACTGAAATGCTCTTATACTTAATTAGTTAATTAATTATAAAACGCTTTAGAATCCTCGGCTGCAAGGTGAAGAATGCAACGTATTAGTCACATTTTGGTTTTGGTGGTTTTAAATACATGCGGACGGCACCAGTCGTTACTTCAGGTGCTGCAGTGGGATGGCAATGCCTGCGGACGCTCCCCTGAACGGGCTTCACCCGGCAGTGGCAGGGACTCGCTGGCAGTGCCTGTGCGGTGCAAAGAGACACGGCCGTGATAAGGATGACTTCTTGTCTCCCTGCACCATGGAGTGCTTGAGTTTCAGGGGATCCATCTGAAGTAATCTGGGTGAGCAGAGGCCTCCAGACAATTTGAACCGCAGAGCAGATGCTTTTTGTCAGGAATCACAGTGAGAACAGCGATCGTGCGATGCCGCTCCACCACAGTTAATCCCACCACAGTTGCTTTCCTGGGTACTCTTAAATGCGGTATTCATTTGCAACTGCAGTGGAAGGTCGTGTGCTCTCCAAAGAAAGACTGCCCCAATCTGCATAGTCTGCTAATTACCGCTAATACCATACACCGCTTCGTGCTACAAAGCAAGTAAAATTAACATGCACCATATTGCACTGCAGCCAGATACACCATCAAAACCAGGATACAAGAAGTGTTTTGTATTTACCAAAGAAGCCGTTCTATAAATAAACTTCCTTTACTCCATGGAGCTGAGAAAATCACAAGTTTGATCAAAGTTTCTCCTTTCAGCAGAGATGTTTCCTTGCCAGCTTTTTGCTCTTTGTCCTCATGAGCATCCATGAAGACAAACAAAATAAATCCCCTTGTCACCAAGCAAGCCAAGCACTTGGATCCTTCTGAGAGGGAAGTGCGAGCAGGCCCCAGCAGATCTGCTGAATTAGCAGTAACACAATACGCAGTTTCAGTCAGGAATTTCACAGAGCCAGGCCTTAAAAGCAGGGAATATTCTAGTTACAGCCCATCCCAAACTATTTCTTTAATTTTCGAATCCACGTGCTAACCCAGGGTGGGCACAGTCTGGGTTTGTGCGTATCTACACCAGGCTGTGCCTCAGCAGGGACCAGTGCTGCACAGAGGCCACGGGCACTGCCCGGTACCTGCTCCCGGGACATCTGGCCGGGTTTTAAGATCTTTAACATCTATACAGAGAGGACCAGTCTTTGGATTTTCAGGCTCTCCACATAATAAACTGTCTGGAATTTAAGAATAAAAGGATTTGCTAGGAGGTGAATGCGTAAATAATCTACGCTGAAGCCTTTGAACTCTTAGGAACCGCCCCTGGCATGTGCCAGATGTGGTTACGTCTTGTGCTGAAGCATCCTTCTTATCTGGCTTCAGCCCCAATGTACGCTAAACACGGCTTTGCTGCTGGTGAGAGAACAGAAAGATCGTGTGTGCTGAGGTGTACACAAAACTCCCGTACTTCTCTGATGAGTAGCAGACCTAAACCGTACCCTACACACGGCAAAAATCCATCCAGGCCACTAAACAGCTACTTGGATGATGAACTTTGTCATGCAACAAATACAGGGCAGTGAGCCAGAGGAGAAAAATTCCAAGTATGACAGCTTGCCTTTGGAAAACACAGACCACACAAATTTAACTGTGACTTCGGCTATTTTCTCTTTGCATGAAGTGAGTGCTGTAACACCCCCCTCCAGCATTTCATGGGAGATAGACAGATAACACCTCTATTGGGATAAAAATACACTGCACTCCAACGTCGCCACCTTCACACGGACGTCTATATATAGTGTCTGTGTCTTGGTATTTTCTTCTCCTCCAGAAACATCTCCAACTCCTTTCTGAATTTGACAGACAGGACCTGGATTGCTGGATCTTTTTGAAACCCTATTCAAAGCAACCTTCATGTTTGCACCCAGTGGAGGCAAACACATTTCCTGACCCACTCACTGTGCAAACCACCCCCCCCACCCCCCAAAAAAAACCCAACGGTTCCTGTGCAGTCACAGTAATGACCGCATAACACGTGTCATCTCACCTCAGGCTGGACAAGCGCTAAACAGGCGTTGCAGACCCGGGGACACTGGCACAGTGGCTCTGACTTAGGAGGTGGCGCCAGCTCCTTTTGCCCCGGAGAGGGGGAGCATCCTCTGGCCCAGCTGCTGCTGGTGGCTGCTTGTGCCACAGGGTCCCTCAGCTGGCAATGGAGCCACTTTGTTTAGCTAAAAATTCTGTGTGGCCTCATGACCTCCTGGGTGAAAGGGCTTGCCTCAGTTGCCTCCACAGCCGCATCCCGTCAGGGTTTGTCTCATTCTAAAAAATGCTGAGTGTGACCCAAGGAACTTGTTCCGCAGTGCTGGCTTGCACCTTGGACAGGATACCATCGTATGCTTTTTTTCTCCTTTGCATGTAGTTTTAGCCCCTTTATCTACTGCAAAGAGCAAGTGAAGTCACCTCGAGATAGATTGCCTGACAATACGCACCCCAAAAGCTGTGTGTGCAACAGGAACAGATTCAAGAGCACAGAAGAGCTTTGCAGTAGCTGCAGCCATGAGGAAGCGCTGGTGTTACGCACAGCAGGAGACCGAGCCATTCCTTCGTTCCTGTTGGAGAGGGGCGTAAGACAGAACCACAGCCTCGGAGTCAGGGGATGAGGGTTATGTCAGGTTCCCGATTGAAAGCTTAAAAAGAAAATACCATTTTGATGGGATGGAGGATGAAACACCCAGTTGCACTGTAAATGAGAGGTGGCATTGTCATACTCAAGCCAGGACAGGATGGCGTGACAGGCGGCTTTGCAGAGGGCTGGGGTGGGTGTGTGATCGTCCTCCAACTGTTCAAGTCCGTTTCAGTTACTGGCAAACTTCCCTCTGCGCTTTTGATGGCTGAGCAAGGCTTCTCGCTAGAGCATCCAGCATGGCAATTCCCGGTGATACCACGGGGCGTGGAAAGCCAAAGGACCTCCACGGAGCCAGTTTCCCTGGTTTTACAAAATAAGGTACCAAGCTGCAAACACATAAAAGTGTTTTAATTTGTTACCAAGGCAATGAGTCAGGCTCAGATGGCAAGTCAGGAATAGAACAGCAGGGTTTCTCAGCGTGCATGTTCACCTGCTCAGCATCGTGGTCAGCGAGGAGGCTGAAAGTCTGAGAGCCCTCCTCTTCTTGCAGAGTTTCCCCGCTGGTGACTGGCCACCATCCCTGGGTCCACAATGTTGGTCATTGGCCTGAGTTTGTAATTTTCCCCTCCGGAGGGAAGGGAGAGGAGGAGGAGGCACATTCACGTGCACCTCTGCCAGTGCGCCAGGGCTGGAGCTAAAAAGCATCCCGAGAGAGGTGAGGCTGGATCTTGGCAGGGAGAAGACCCATGCACTGCTGCCATCTAAACCTTGTCTTGCTGTCCTTTACTTCGCCTCTGCCCTTCTCACAAGGAAAACTGCGGTGCTTGCTCCTAAATGCTGGACTTCGTTCCGCTGTTATTAATTTTCAGGCATTCAAACTCCATTTAGCATCAGGACTCCACCGTGCAAGGCACTGTGTGAATGAATAAAGAACTATGACCTTTTTTTTAATAAAAACTTTTCCTTATGAGTTCGTAAGCAGATATTTGAGTTTAATTTCCTTTTGATGCCAGGACAGGGGACACAATTTAGGAGGCAGTTTTTAAGAGACAAGCGTGCCCCTTGGCAATCTGACCCCTTTAAAAGGGTTTTCTTTGGGCCCTGAACAACTGATGGGCCCAGAATTTCTCACTGGCTTTGCAGGGAGGAAAGAGCAAGCCGTCACCTGTTGGGAAACTGCGTCGGCCTGCCTCTGGTGTAACTGGGCTGCAGTCGGTCGGTCTGCCCTAGGAAATGGAAATACAGAAAGGGGAGAGTGGCTCCTTCCACCAGCCCCAAGGCAAGATGAGGACACGCAAGGCCGGGCAGACAGTGACCTCCCTGGTCTTGGCTGACGGCTGAGCCAAGGCCCAGCTGGTGGGCATCACTTCATGATGGTCATTCATTCACCATCAAAATGGCTGCTAAGTGGAGGTGGCAGGCTAATGGAGAGATGTACCGTCACTAATTAAGCACTTCCCTGAAATAATGTGAAAACTAAATCCTGGGTTGTTGGGCAATCGGAAGGCGCAGGGCCCTGGCAGCTTTGAAGGGTGGCAGGGACACAGCACAGACACCCGCCGTCTGCAGGCCTGCTGCCCGTGGGTGTGGCCGGCGCCGTCCCTCATCCCCTCATGGCCACCACTGCCATCCTGGCTTGTGGAGCGGCTGGCACCCCATGCCCAGGCCAGGCATGGCTGGGTGAGGGCAGCATGCACAGCCCTTCCCGTGCAGGGAGAGGGCTCGGGAGCTGCAGGAGCAGGGTGCGGGACGCAGGTTTCCTCCCTACCCGGTAAACAGCCACTTCTGAGAACTGCGGTGCTGAGGCAGAGCATCATGACCGGGCACGCCGAGGGCTGACACAGTTTGTTTTCTGTGCGGCTTAAAACCATGACACACAACTTAACCACTGCCCAAGATTGCTGACTGCAGCAGAGACTAAAACGTCTGATAGCAGCAACCGTGAGTGGAAGAGGCGTGAAAAGGTTTCGTGCAGATGCTGCAGCTCGAACGCACCGGTCTCCGGCATCACCCTGCTGTGCCCTGTGCCAGCCGCTGCCGGCCCCCCGCTCCTCGCACACGAATGCTTTGCAGGCCCATCCCGGCTCTGCCTGCACCATGCAACGCTGCCGGCACCGAGGAGCAGGCGGCTGCAAGGCAAAGCCATGCTCAAGCCCAACTCCTGCCTTGCATGCACCCTGGCACTCCTCCTGCCCACCTAAATCTCTCTTGTGGCTTCACACAGGCAAAGTAAGGCCTGATCTGACACTGTCCTCCTCCAGAGCCATGGGGACGTTACCGACAGGCAGCTGGGCATTCCCCTGAGGCTCAGCCATCGCTGGTGCAGCCTCTCCCTGACAGAAGCTGCTCTGTATTTTCTTTGATCATTTTCCCCATTTTCCATTTCACCTCTGCAGTACGAAGCCAGAATTACAATAGGCAAAGCTCACAAGTGACATAAGGCTCGGTGCAGTGGCCTGTCAAAGGGGTGTTCGTTAGCAGATGGTGTAAGTGCTCCCGGTCACCCCTGTGTCGCCCGAGCAGCAGCCGCGGGTGTGCAGACGTGGCAGCACAGTCACCAGCCCCGGCAGTCTCAGCAACAGGCTCCAAAACCTGCTTCTGCAAACTCCTTCAGCTGCTTTTCAGCTCTTCCATCTGTAAATCACACCCACTTACACCTGTAACTTACAACGGTGTTTTCCATACCCAGCTAAATCTGTACAGGTCCCATTCCCAGCTCCCCCGTGAAGGTCTGCTGGTGCCCGGTGCCGGGCGGCCGCCAGCTTCAGCCCCAACCAGCGCTGGCCTTGCATCCCAGCGAACCCAGGAGGGAACGGACAGAGCTGGTGAGCCCCAGTCCCGACCTGAGCAGGAGGGGTCTGACTGTTCTCCCTGGTGCACACAGTCTGCTTGTGCTTGGAAGATGGGAGCAATCCTCCTCAGGGGAGAAATAATGCAGAAACCACCCAACTGTCTGAATCCTCAGAATATAATTATATGAAGAGATTGAAATGACAAGTTCACTTTTGATGGTTTTGTTCCCTGTGACAAGGCTGAAGTTATCTCCTCTGCCGAAAAGCAGAAAAACAGAATTGTAATGGCAATTAATTTACATTCAAATAGCTCTTTTCATCCAACTGGATCCTAAAGAGCTCTGAAACTGCGCTAGCTGAGCACACAAAGGAGAGACGTGGGGCTCATTCATCCCATGGAAATGCGGGCAGTCGGTGGCAGGATGCTGAAGGCGGCTTGCAGAAAGTTAGTAATCAGAATGGGCGGCAGTTGTTATTGATTATCTCTCTTTACGAAAAGCCAGCATGTCCTTTGGCGTCACTATGTAGATAGCAACCATCTCTCCATTCACAGTGTGTAAATCACAGCTCCTCAGGAGCGTGGCCGGGGCTGTGTTCTCCAATCTGTCCCGGAGTCGCTGTCTGCCTCCGGACGAGTCATTCCCACTCTCCCTGCTGCTATCCCCACAGGTAAAGCAGGGATGGTATTTGCACCATCACCTCACCCTTCACCTGCATGGTCTCTTTGGATCGCCCACTCTCTGGGCAGGAGTCACCGCTGCACTTGCCCAGTGCCCAGCACAGCAGCTGCCTTGGGTAACACCTACCGTCCCTCAGAGCAGAGACCACTGGCATCTCGCCCTCGCCACCCTCCCCACTGGTGCGGCGGCGGCGGGACATAAGCTTTTCATTTCCTACACACATCGAATATTCCAGATATTTCCATGTGTGCTGTGGAACAGCCTGTCCCTGCGCTGTGGGGGTCCCTGCGCTGGAGATGCAGCATCCCTGTGCAGAGATGGACAGGTCACCCTGGGCCACAGTCAAGAGCAAAGATACTCTAACATTTCTTCAGCCACCCTGGTACACCTCTGGTGCTCACATGGGGATCTTGGGCAATGAAATGTGCCCTCACCTATTGCATACCGCCTCTTCATACCGTGCAGTTCTTTAAAGAAAAGGAGACGGGGTTGGTAGGAAGAGCTTTCTCCATCCTTTGGTATTGACCCTTCTTTGCTGCGCAGTGGCAGATTTCTGGGTGGGAGATTCTTTCAGTCACCTCAGTACAGTTTAATATTTAGGTGGTACTAGGACTCCTGCTACCCAGGCGTAGAGCCGGCGTGATGGAGTTCAGGGGCTCGCAGGATCTAATTCAACATGTTTCCCTGAAGAGCAAGTCCTGGAGAATACTGGCTCCGGCACCGCCGCTGCCCCGTGCAGCACACCTGGGTGCCAGTCCCCTCCCACCGGCACCAACCCCGCTCCAAAATAAAAAGTAATCAAAAAACACTTGCAAACTGAACCCACAGTACCTAGTGGGAGAAAAATCAAACTGGAAGACAGCCAGCACTGGATTTCTCTTCTTCCTGGCACTATCCTAGAAATAAACTGTTCCTCTCAAGGAGGCTGTTATGTGTTACAGAAATCGTGTATCTACAGGAATATCGCTGCCTCTGCACAGCACGGCTATTTAGCTCATCTGCACAGATAACGTGGTGCCGGGGGTGGGAAGGGAAGGCAGAGCTTGCATGGAGCACCGGGCTGCATCTCCCCTCCACACCATCTCCGTCCCCTCAGACTTTCCAGGTGACACAGCTGGGGCCAGCCTGGCTTCTCACAGCTCATTTGCAGTGTCCTGTGTCTGTTTCTGCTCAGCCGGCTCCTTCCAGGGTGGGACAGCCCCAAAAGTGCTGCCGCTGCTCCAGCTCGGGGGGCCGGGTCTCCCCAGACACCCCATGCCTGAGCCGGTTCTCCTGCGCAAGGTCCTGGGGAGCAACTGCCTCCCTACACGTGGGGCGACACCCATGAAACCCAGATCAGGATCAGGCCCTCGGTATTTACTGCAAAGACATTCAGCTGGTGGGGGAGGAGACCGCATGCTTGGGGCGGCTGTCTGCCTTCAAGGGACGAGGCGCAGCGGAGAGCAACTCCGAGGCATTCCCTGTGCGGAGTTATGAAAATCAGAGCTGGGAAACCACCCGGGTGCAGGTCCAGACCTGTCTGAGGCCATTCCTGATCCATCTGCCAGCAGCCTCCTCAGCCCCATGGGTCTGCCTCCGCTGCCGGAGTCAGCAGGGCGCCTGCTGAGGTTTGGGGGGCTGGGTCCAACGCTGCTGCCGGGCAGTGGTGCAGGAACAGGGATGTCCACAGCAGCCAGCGCTGCTGGGGCTCACTCCTGCCCAAACAGCTCCTGCTGTCCTCCCCTTGGCATGGAGTAAATCAGAAGGAAGCACCCCTGGACATCAACAGCAATAATTAGGATTAATTTGTCGCTCATCCCATGTGTTCATCTAACGCAGTCATGGATGTTGGTAACGTCAGAGCATCTGGGAAACAAGAGGATCCCATCTGACGCCGTTGGCTGAGTCTCACTGAAGTTGTTTGCAGTGAGCCTTGCTTGGAAATGGGTGAAGGAGCAAATGAAGCCCAGGTGGGTGCAGGGACATGTACAGCCTCGTCCTCCTGCTCCCCACAGGACATTGCAGGCAGCGGCTTGGTGACACCGTGGGGCCATGCTGCTCCTCAGGGAGCCTGGGACAAGGTTTATGGGTGATCACAGCCTCCATCAGAAATCTCTCCTCTTCACTGCGCTCCCTGGCTTGGCTTTCCTCCTTTCGTGGCAATTTTTAATGCTTCTCCCTGGTGACCCCACCCCAGCCAGCCTCACACGCTACTTCTTTTTCTTCTTTTTTTTTTTTTAAATACCAGTGCTATGAGTGTGTGGTCTTACATTAATCCACTGCCAATAATGAGGAAGTTATAACTAGCTCATTTAAGATAATTATAGTGTGCATTTCTCCCAGCTATGAAGAGATGCTTTGAATTGCTTCCTCACATGTACATATTTTTAATTTGCTGCTTTGTTTTGTACAGAGGGAGACTCAGATGTATTGGATGGCTGCCCTAGCACAGCTGATGCCAAATGCCAAGAATAGTATTAAAAAAAAAAAAAATTATCTTTTCTCCCTTATCGGCCTCAAATCCACTAAGAATAGGGACAAGTCATTGAGGTGCATCTGCCACAACCATCCCTGCTGGCAGAGTGGCCAAGGAGAGAAAAGTATCTCGCCTAGAGACTGCACGCCGTATTGTACTGATGCGAGAGGGAGTTCCTGGCTCCACAGCCCGGGGCTCTCCCAACAGCTCTGCAGGCAGCCCCGCGGCAAGGGGGGCACCTTGGGTCTCCAGCCGCTCGGAGAGCCTGAAATACCTCCTGGGGGGCATGGTAGTAGCAGGGTCATGTCTCACTCAGGCATGACAGAGAAGAAAACAGGGCGGGGGAAAAATCAGAAAAAATGAGACAGCATTGGAAAAAGTAACAACCACCCGGAAAAGAGAGAGAGGGAAAGGCTTCTCTGGGAGAGGCCAGGCTCCCTGCAGCAGTCAAAGGCACCGCAGGCAGAAATAAAGTGTCTCCTCAGCACCGAAACCCACACAGGTTTGGGTTCATGAGCACTGACTGCCCTTGGCCCAAAAATGTTGGCAAAACATCCCATTGGTCCCTGCCTGCTTGACAGCCTGAAAAGTATTAGTGGGCAATTTGATGTATTACAGAATTACCTTCTTCTACTCAGCTTCCCACTGACTTTAGAGGCTTTCACATAGGAGAACATTAAAGACTCCTCTCTTTTATTTATTTAATTTAGCATTACTACTGTAGCTGCAGTATTGCATGGCATCACGGGAAAAAAGCCTTTTCCATTCTTGTCTAGACCATCTTGTCTAGACTGTGCTTTTGCCAAGAAAGGTTGGACCAGATGATCCTTGAGGTCCCTTCCAAAGTGGTATTCTGTGATTCTGTGATTCTATGGTTCACCAGTGATGTTTCTTCTTTGTAGCTGCTGCCTCTCCACTACAGGGCAGCAAATATTCTACGCAATTTTTCAACAACCTTTAGTTGAGTTTTTCACAGAGCTTCTCCCAACTGAATTTAAAGACAGATGCTCAACCCTGCAGCTAGGGAGCATGCCAATATTTGCAATATTTGCCTGAACATTTTGCTGCCACTGCCACCCCACTAAATTAAAGTGCTGCCTTGGATTAACAAGAAGCAACTGGACATGCTAACGGGAGAAAAATCCATTAAAACAAACCAGGTCCCTCCTCACCCCACGCCTGAGACCGCATCCTTGCTTGGGAAAGCCTTTCCCTCTGCCCTCAGCCCGGGGCAAGCTACCTCCAGGCACACCTTGTCTTTATCGCCAGGTTTAATTAGCACCCCAGTTTCTGCCATTGCAATTAACCTACTTTAAATAAAGAGAAACAGATGCCTTGCAGAGGATCTTACACATCCAAGAGTGGACAGAAACCAGCCAAAGCCTGAGAAGGAAATCAGATTCAAGATACGCCCACAGCTGCCAGTGTTTTAGCACCAGGAGGAGCGATACGCACTGAGATCAGCTGCCCATGGAGGGTTTCTGCTGCTTCCCTCCGCCCCAGCGGGGTGGTTTGCTGCAGGGTGGCTTAGTTGCTTTTCTTTGTCTTTCCTACGTCTCACGAACATGCTAAAAAATGGTGACCCTGATGTACGTCTTTCTGAAAACTTCAGCTTGAAGATTTATTTTGTGAAAGGCCTGCAAAGCAGGAAAGTGCCCTGTACAGTAAAAACCACATTGGTTGCTCCGTGTGGGTAGATAAAGGCTTGGTTTATATCCTAAATAAAGTTGGGAAATCAATGCGCTATTTTTGGCTCAGTATCTGAACAGACAAACAAAATTTTTTTGAAAAGTAACAAAGGCAGACTTTGGAAAAACCGACTTGGGCCTTAAAAATGACTTGAATTGAATGATTTTTTTTTTTTTTATGAAGTGAAAGTCTTGAAAAAGTTAATTTCAAGTTAATTTCAGTTGGTTCCAAAACAAAACGCTTTGTATTGCTATGGCTTTTTTTAATACTTCTCCTCTTTGTTAACAGAGTATTAAAATATTAGAAAAAATATTTTGGCAGTTACAAACCATATGATTTTGAAAAAGGCAGTCATCAAGTGCTCAAACAGGCCAGTGTGATTACAGTTTCTCCTTGTTATACAACCTGAACCATGCATCCAGTCCAACATCCCTTCGTAACACCACCCGTCCCTTTGAAGCACTTAATTCTGAGGTGGTTTTAATTGAGGCTTGTAGCAAACAAGGACAGCTCTCCTTGCCCTCGTCCCTCCCTACGGCAGGCAGGAGGTGTGGAAGTCCTGTGCCCTGTGCTGACCCTGAACCTGTCCCCAGGCTGGAGGCTCCAGCCTTCCCCCAGTCCCCACCCTGAGCACGTAGAATCACAGAATGGTTTGGGTTGGAAGGGACCTTAAAGATCACCTAGTTCCAGCCCCCCCGACATGGGCAGGGACACCTTCCACTAGACCTGGTTGCTCAAAGTCCCGTCCAACCTGGTCTTGAAGCCAGGGGAGCCACAGAGCCTTTCCCAGGATTACAGGGAGCTTTAGTGGGGAATAAGCGGTACAGCTCAAAGGACCGCCAACATTATAATAACTCCTTGACAAAACATCCATGAAGGAATACACCAATGTTACCTTGTTCAAGATGACTAGCAAGCCTCTAAAGACCAAAATTCTGATTCAATATTAACTGTTATTCACTTAGATCCATGAAGTTTCACAACACATTTCAATGAGTGCTCTGCTCTATAAATTTAGGGGTGAGATTATGTCAGTGGTCACTGCAAGCTCCAGGAAATAGCAGTGGGAAAGGAAACCAGGCTTAGAGGGAAACTTGCAAACAGAATGGGCTGTGAGATTTGAAAGGGCATGGGAGTGGGAGGAAAGGGTTAAAGAGGAGGTGAAGAAATGAAGGTTGTGACCATGGTTCGAGGAAGAAACAGCCCATCCATCCATCCAAGCGCGGAGGGGTGAGTTTCAGCCAGCTCTAATGTCACAAACACGCCTATCCTACCTAGCTTTCAGTTATTGATTCCGGCCTGCTCTTCTGTCTCATCCCGTTTCTTGCTGAAGAAAGAATATTCCAGACTCTCAGCACCCCATTGCTTGTTCACTTTTCCCAGTTAGTAATAGGCATGCATTTAATTTCAGAGTTTCTCTTATTTTTAATATATTTCCATAACTCGTTCTTGATGCCTTTTATGTTTTGCTTTATTTTCCTGTGCAACCATTCTCTCATCATCCCCGTACCTTTGTGCTCCTCCTTTACAAGCCCTGGTTTTGCAGTTTGCATGAGTCTTGTTTGTTTTCTGGTCGCTCCTGAGGCAATAAAAGGTCTCTCTTTCTGTGCTCCTTGTCCTTGTTTAACACCAGAGAGTCTGTCACTGAGTCTTTCTGAAGGAGAACTGGCCCTCCATAATCCTCTATTCCCACAGGCTGTTTTTCTGCATGAGAAAGTGCGTCCGTCCAGGCATGCGTTTGCAGGGAGAGTTTCTGTGCTCCTGGTACTGACACGCTCCCTATCTCCCATACGAGCTCGGGGGACGGATGGAGAGCAAAGCTGGCCTGAGTCTCACTTTCATCATTTCCTTTTTTTCCAGCAATGTACTTTCAGTGTCACTAAGCCAAGAGCATGTGTTTACTGTTAGCACAAATTAACAGACAAAATGAGTTAATTAGAACTAAGCATTAAACTAATTGTTTCCTGTTTCAAATGCTTTGAAGTAAACCCAGTACATAAAATTTTTCTCTTCTTGGTTCCTTTTTCCTTCCAAGCATCAGTGTTTGGAGGTGCTGGAATATGTTCTCTTCCCAAAACCTAAATAATTTCCATGGAAAATTTGATCTTTTCCACACTTCAGAAAAGTAGCGTTGAGTTTCTCTCTTCCACCTTCCTGACCTCCCAGAAGTGGCTGATGGGGGGTGAACTTTGCAGAAATCCTGCCTGAGCCCTGGGCACTGACACAGGTGGATTTGGGGAAATGGGTTTATCTCCTTCCACAGAAAAAGGCAGGAAAAGCCTGAATGGGTCACTGGTTCAACAGTGCTGTCTCCCACGAGGTCAGTAGGGGTTTGGTGACTACGGATTGGAAAAACTGCAATGCAAGGTCCTACTCACAAGGTCACAGCACTTGGCAGCCGACAGGCAAAAAATCCACATTTTGTCCACGGGAGATGCAGAGCCAGCAGCCCTAAATCCCATTGCCCCACCAGCATGCTTCCCTTTGTGCCTACGCCACTGAGCTCTCATGGGATGGGACCCTGCTCCCCATGGTGGTCCATGCGTCTCAGCTGGCAGACCAGAGCTGAAGACATGCTGGGTTTGAAGCACGCGGCTGTGGATGGAGTTCCTCTGCCAGTCTGCAGTTCCTATGCATGACATTGCAAATCCTAACAAGTGGAGAAGGACAATCTAGGTCTGCAGAGACCGTCACAGAAGAAGCTGTCCTGGGCTCCAGCACCTCTGCTTAAAACTGACCAAGGCTCTAGAACTGGGGACAATCCTGGTTTCCCCTTTTTTTGGCATGTAGCTCATGCAGCCGTGCTACCAGCTAGGAGGCTAGAAATGGAGCTTGCATTTGGTTTTTTCCCCTTAAAATTTAGGGCTGCGCTGTGTCTGGGAGCCATCACTGCGGGCGAGGACAGGCAGCCCTAGGGCAGAGCACAGACTCCCACACTGCAGAGGCGCAGAGCTGCAGCTGCCTCCACTGGAGGTGCCCAGGAGTCACTTCTTGGGGTTTTATCTCAGCTACCAGCACAGGAGAGGCAGGCAGGACCCTTAAGCTACTTTCCTGTCCCAAATTCAAAGATTCTCCTCTTGGTCCAAGGAATCTTTTGAAGGAGACACTGCCATGTCTTGGAAAGCAAACAGAAATGAGAAAATTGATCTGTTCCTTATTTCCAGATTCCTACCAATTGCTGTGAAGCTCCCACAGCCAGAAACAGCAGAACAGTTAATCAAAAGGGATTAAAAAAAATGAACCACAATGCAAGATATTATTGAAGCCGAGAATCTGGTACGATTCAAGGAAAGAGCAGTATCTGCAGCTTTAACAGTTCAGATAATAGTTTAGAATATATACAGCTGCCTTACTTCATGCCAAAAACAATCACTGCTTGCCTCAAGCAAAGAAGAAATCTCTCCCAGAGGTGCACTGTTGCAGCAGAGCTGAGCACTTCGTGTTGGTCACTGTTTCCAGTTGGATGTGAGACTGGATGGACCACTCATCCGGTACGGGATGGAAATGCTGCGTACTGAGCCTAGGCTAGAATGGCATCATTAAGCAATCAAGGCTTCACAAACACACATGAGGATATTTGTTCTTACAACTTTTATTTCTAACTTGTCTACAGAGATGATGGGATGAGGGATCTGCTGGCAGCCCATCCTGTGAAGGTAGCACACCTTCTCACAGCATTCAGACACATGGAATGGAATGGAATGGAATGGAATGGAATGGAATGGAATGGAATGGAATGGAATGGAATGGAATGGAATGTTTCAGTTGGAAGGGACCTACAATGATCATCTGGTTCAACTGCTTGACCACTTCAGGGCTGACCAAAGTTAAAGGAGCAGCATTCATGTCCGGCCAAAGGGCCAGCAGAAGGACAGCTTAACACTCAGTGTTTTGAATTTCATATACATCTGTGATGTTGCAGATGGCAATAAACATAAACAAACACAGGCTGCTTATTCGTTCTAGGATGCACTTGAGTGGGACGCAGTACTCTAGTCCAACAAATGTGCTGAAGGTATCTCCATGTTGTCTTTAATGCAAGTATGTATAGATCGAGCCTTTCAGCTTTGCTGATTTCCAATGTACGAGACCCCCCAGATGTGTATCTAGAACAGCTACAGAAAGCGCAGAAAACATCACCATATCTGGACTCCTCCCAAGAAAAACACCCCTCAGGCTGCCCTCACATTGTACCGCGGGGGTTCACAGCACCGAGGCCAGGGGCACCTCTGGGTTTATTCAGCCATCTAAATGATCTGTTGCATTGTGTATTAAATTGAGTTTTCTAGTATAGATAAGGGTCAGTAAAGCAGTTATTTTAAGTGAACTTTGTAGCTTCATTTTGCTGAGAGTCAAGATGGTAAAGTTCCCTCATCTTTTCTGGTTTTGGTATATCTTTTCTTTCTTGTATTATACTGCAACAACAATAACATTAAGAAACCTCTCTTCCTGTAACCCAGATTAAAGACTGAAATAAAATCACGGTCACATGGTGTTAAAGCTGGGAGATAACCACAGGAGAGCAGTAACCTGCACTCACCTTGCTCTTGTTGCGTTATAGATGTGCACAGCTGGCCACTGCAGGTGACAGCCACCAGGTCAGCTGGACAGTGACTGCGAGCTCCAGTCATTCTGAAATAGAAATACCCAGGTTCATAAAAATAGACGTTGTATTAGAGGACACATTATAGCAGGCAGTGAGATCCCATGGGAAGACTAGTTTAAGGCATTAATTGTTTCTTAATATTCCTAAACAAGTTCAGCTTGCTTTTCATCTTGATACAAATTTAGCATAAGTATTTTGGAGCTTGTCTTCATTAGAAAAAGACATCAAGAAAGGATGTAGGTAGTTAATCCCAATAAACATATTCTTAAGCCTTAGACCTCTAAATTTTTCCCAGTAATTACAAATGCTTTTGAGGAATTCTATGTTGAGCATCGCTGTCACAAACAAACTGCAAGGGCTGTTTCTCGTCCCACAGGTCCCGCGAGCCAAGGCCCTGTACACCTACCGAGGGCACAACCCTGGGGAGCTGAGGTTCAATAAAGGGGACATCATCATGTTGCTCCGACAGCTGGATGAGAACTGGTATCTGGGGGAGGTCAACGGGATCAGCGGTGTGTTCCCAGCCAGCTCCGTGCAAGTCATCAAGCACCTGCCCCTGCCACCACCCCTCGGCAGAGCACTCTACAGCTTTGACCTGAGGAGCAGGGATAAGACCGAAAACAAGGACTGCCTGACGTTTCATAAGGTAACACCACCCCGCGGCAGCCAGGGGCTGGGTGGTTTTCTTCTTTAAACTGCATGGTGTTCTGCTACTCCCCAACTCCATAGGAGCTCCCTTTTGGAAAGTAGTAAGGTTCCCAAGCCCCCTCAGACACTGCCACCAACAGTTAAACCCCCCGTGACTGCCCCGCAGGCACCCAGGGGTACGTGCAGGACGAGGGGCATCCAGAGAGGGATGCAAGTGCCTGCCACAAGCAGCGACTGCAGTCCCTCAGCTCAGCTTCTCACCCATGCTGCTGATGGTGACTGCTCTCAGGACCAAAACACTGCAGGGAGATCTCTAAACTATGCCTCCAGGTCTGGGGTGCATCATTTCTGCAGGTTGAACATACCCAGCCTACTGGAGGCACACATTTGCAGAGCAATACATGAACTTTTCCTGTGGTTCCCTTTATTCCCCAAAGGCTACAGAGCTTGCATTTAGTCTGTTAGAGGACACGCTCCTCTGAGTAAGCGCACCTCCCAGCAAAGTCAACTGTCCCTGTAGTGTCAAAATGAGGTGAGGCATGGCAGAGCAGCACAGAAAGCACTGCCCGAAGGCATCAGTGTCCTCACAGAGAAGTCACCTCTTTCTCCGTCCAGCTGGCAGCATAGATGCGATGGTCTCCTCGCTCTCACAGGTGGGAAGAGGAGGCAGGAGAAGGAGGCTGTGGTCCAGGCCAGGTGTCCCCAGGGAGTTGGAGCTGGATGTGGTGCGGCTAGCAGGGGGCAAGAGAAATCAAATGGCCAAGAGGCAGCTGTGGTTTCTGACTAAGGGGAGGAACTAAAAATCAGTTCAGAGCAGCATCACACATCACCAGCAGCTCTGTAAAATGTGGGCTTTCAGCTTGCCCGTGCAGATGCAGAGAGGCTGGGCAGCCAACAATCCTCCCTGTCAGCAGGATTCACTTATTAGCAGGAGGCGCCTTCCTCAGCTTTCTGTGGTTTGCGTTTGTTTTTTTCTCTTTCACTCTGTTTGCCTTTGTTTCATGGCTTACTCATGCTGTTTATTTGCGTTAGGAGACTGCGCTCATCTCCACTCCTGCAACAAAGTTCACACGTGGGGAGCTGGCGCACATCTAACACAAATTTGCTTCTGCAAAGCGGGGAGAGCATCCTCCTGTCCCCCTGCCTTGTGACAGCGGTCAGTTGTTACTGTACAGAATAACAAAGATTGGAGCAATCACCTCAGTAACTCCCTTCTGCAGTAACGTCGTGGCAGTGCCGGTGCCAGTGCCATGTCCTCCTCCACCTAGGCAGAGCACGGGGTGACTGGCCAGCCAAGGCGAGCAACTGGAGAGTGCCAGTTTTGCCCAGCAGGAACCAGCCTTCTCTGACCCCTTCAGCCTTGGAGTCATTAAAATTTTAGCCCAAACTTTGCGCATTAGCTCAGAAAAAAGAAAAACATAAATTTGTTTCTGTAAAGTTCTCCTTACTTCCACACACACATGTGGCAGATATCATTAAAAAGATGTAATCAAAACATGTTAAAAGTTAAGAAGATGTAATTCTGCTGGGTTGCTGAGAAACGTAGGCCTTTCCAAAGAGATGTAGCTATCAGTCAAAGCAAACTAGCTTTTCTCCTCGAGTATTTAAAATATCTGCACTCCAGCAATGTCAGGTTATTTCAGCTTCTGAAATAGCGATCTGAGCTTCTCAGCAGTGTGACACCCATTACCTCAACACTTACATAGGAGTTTTTCACTTGCTTTGTAGCTAAAATGCCATTTTCATTATTAGTTGTGTGTGTGGCAATTAGAGAGGCATTTCCACGCGATGGAAACCATTCAGCAAGTCAAAGGCTTTTCATGTCCTCGCCGTCAGACTCGTGTCCACAGTCCCAATTCAGCCATGCTCACACCTTTAAATTAAAAACAAGTTTGAGCATTGTGCTGAGTAAGGCCAGACAAGGCGGCGTTTCGGAGCACAGACATCCTCTCCCAGAGGACCGGACAGGGCCGCACCACGGCGGCTGTTAAGGAGGCTGCTCTCTGCAGTGGCAGGGCGAGCCCATCCTCACTCCTGCCACCCACCTCTCCTGCCAGAGAGGGCTGGTGACACCATGCTCCTGCTCTTCAGGGTGACAGCAGCGCCGTCCTCGGCATAGCTGATGAGAACTGAGGGCACGTTAGGTGACAAAGCAGGGACCTTCCCCACCGTGTGTGTGGAGGGGGATGCCAGCCCATTCTCCACTGTGTCCACCCAACGCCATGGTGTGTGCCGGCACCCGGGGGCAGAGCCCAAGTCCCGCCTGGCTCACGGCTGCCTCTCAGCCCTGCAGACAGCAAGCCTTTCCCTCTCCCTTGCTGGAATGAAGCCTCCGCAACACGGAAAAAAACTGTAGGCAAAAATGCCAAAGTCAGGCAAAATATCAAAATTGCATTTCTAAGGGGTTCTGTTTTAAGCGGCTCTCCTGTAGCTCTGTTTGCTGGGGGATCTGCCCCGTGAGCCCCCCGGCTGCTTTCCTGGGCCTGCAGTGGGGGGCTGCTGACGGTGGCCCTCAGCCTGCCCCAGCGCCAGCTCAGCGCGTCGCAGGCGGCATTCCCGGCACTCCGGCTCCACGGCCCTTTAAGCTGCCCGCTCCCTGACAGTATTTTGTTAGCACTGGTCTAGACATTAATTGTATTCCTGCAGTTTAGCTTGAGATGTAGGGTGTAAATGGCACCAACAAGAATTCCTAGAAATAAAATTAATACTTGTAATCATCATAATTACAGCAAGCACTTCTTTGTGGCTATTTTATAAAAGGACACTAGTAAAACATCTTATTTGAAGCTCTAATATAGTTTGTAAAATGCCTTTTCATTTAATGAAATCATTTAGCCAAATAATTACATATTTAAGTCTGGCGTTAACAGAAATAAGTTAGTTAAGGCCACATAAAGCCACCAAGGAATTAGAAATTAATTATGGAGAAGGCAAAGATAGGTCTGTTTTGGGAGATGCAAGGCTTTTCTTGGCTTTGACACTTAGGTTTGTGCCCCATTTTATCACATCTCCTAGTGTTTAGAGGGCAGAAAAATGTTTCCTGTTTAGGCTAAAGTTTAATTACATATAGAAATGACAATATTGCCATCTTATATGTGTACATATGCACACACTATTGTTTTTAAACCTTGCTTTAAGGAGTGAGGAGGAGGGAAATGTGAAAACAATCCCTGCTTTCAAATGATAATGCTTGAGAGACACCTGTACCGCTCCTGCGTTAGAGTCATCCTTCTTCATCCCAGGAGTCAGGCACATTGCCTCACATGAGTGGGTGAGAATCTCAAAGTTTTGCAATTCGTTAATGTCAGCAGTAAATCATGATTAATTCCTCTGGCAGTCATCGTGGTAAAAAACATTGTCACCACATGCCCTTTGCTATTAATACTGTGTGATCAGCAGTTTCCAAGAAATACTGTTTGAACATTGCCCGTATGCAAACTCAGGGCCTGACTCTTCCCTCGTTAAACCCAATGGTTAACAAGCCAGGCTGTTTTCAGTGGAAGCAGGATCAAGCCATGAATGTGTTGGCCTACAGAGAGGTAACTGGGGGGATCTAATTCTGCTGGGAAAGCCACCATCAGTGAGGGCTTCTCCAAGCTCATGCCTTAAAGTTGGCTGCAGAGCTTCAACGTCCTGCTGCGAGATGCACCTAAGAATGCCAGCACGAAGTGGAAAAGGCAGATGTGCCCAAACATCCCTTCTAATTTAGAGTTCAATTTACTATAACGCTGCTAGAGAGTCAGCCAGCTCTCCTTACACCTCTGCAAGCCAAAGGCTTTGACAAGAAACGAAGCTTTTGGTAAAGCATTGGGGGGAGCACTCAGCCTCAGTAACAGGTTGTCTAAGCAATAAGTTTTTCAAACCAATTTTAATTTTGCTGTCAGCTTTCCATCAGTAATTTTTGCATGCGGGATTTGTCACTGAAAATGTATCAGGGGAATGACTGAGCCGCAAGTTTTTAAAGATCACCTGTAGCGTCACCCAAAATCTGCCTGCAGCTCTGCTGATAGGTAGAAGAGAGGAAAAAGGAAAAACTGGGCTGTGCCAGGCATAGCTTCTGAAACGTGCCATCATGTCTCCCTTTGTCTCTTCCAGCCAAACACCACTGCAAGGCAACTCCTGCAGACCAGCAAAAGCCACTGGTCCCCTCAGTTTAAGTGTGCGTCCCTACGAACAGCATCTCCCAAAGCAAAGGGCACGGATTCGCCACCTTTCCCCAAGGTGCCCGACTCCAGGCGGAAGAGCCTGCGGCAGTTCTCCATCACCACCGCCCTGAACACCCTCAACCGGATGGTCCATGCACCCGCCGAGCGGCAGGCGCTGGAGATCAGCTCCCCTGTTCTCATCAGCTCCAGCAACCCCACCGTGGCCACCCAGAGCAGCGAGAAAGCAGAGTTTCCCTACGGCACCCCTCTCCAGGTAAGGAAGCGGCAGCGTGGATGCTGTAGGAGCAGTATGAGTCCAAAATGCAAATCCCGGGTAGAAATGCTCGATGCACAGGCAGCAATTCAGGAAGCTAAAGCACAAACATGCAAAGACAAAGCACCCATGCTAATAGCGTCAGTAAGATGTTATCCACATCAGGCTGCCTGGGATTTTTTCCCCTCCTTTTGAATTGGAAAGGTCTGTCTTCAGAGTTCAGGGAACCAAGGGAATTCATAAAAAGAGAAATTAAGTTATCAGAGTAACTAAACATGGATAAAGCACATTCCCGTCCTGATTTCTGCCCTACTGCAGGCAGCTCCAGGTGTAGAGTGGGAGAAAACAGAGCTTAACTTGCAAAACAAAATATTTTTCATTTTAGAAAGTAGTAAGGAACTTGAATTCCTGATGGAGCTAACTGAGCCTCAGCTCATTCACGGACACGTGTGTGTGTGTTCATGTGCCTGAATTCACTGCAAGCAAACATCTGGTTTGCAATATAATGATGTAGATCAAAAATAGGCAGTTCTCAACATTTGCAAAATTAAAGCTCAGACCAGCCATTGGTCGTGCTCACTTGCCTTACTTTGACGATGAGCCTTTCTGAGCTCCTCTCATGGAATTAAGTTGCACCGGTAGAGTTGGACCTGCAGAATCAGGCGCTGAATCACGAGCAAATAAAAGCCCAGTGAAATCAGTGAGAACGCTGCTTTGTACTGAGCAGGTCTGTACTGCCAGTGATTGCTTTAACGGCCTTTTTGTCTAACTCCCATGCTTAAAAGGAAAGTAGAAACGTGCTCTTTTTATTAATTGGTATTTCAATTTTTCTGGTAAGTCTCAAGTACACAAGGAGTTCCCAGCATCCCCAATGCTTATCCTCAACGGTAAGCATTGGGCTTAATCAAAAACTTGATTAAACCCAAAATCTCAGCACAGGAGATCATCCATTTGGGTACCTCTGAACGCAACCTTTGCTCTGCCAGCTGGAGCACACGCAGGTACCGTGGAAGCCGGAGCTCCATTACCGTACCCTAATCCACAAAGTTTTCTCCAAAGGCAAACTGCCTACAGGACAGGCTTCCTCACAAAATGCCACTTCAGCAGTGTTATAACATCTACAGAAATAATGAAGAAGCCTCCTGCTTCTGCTAAGCAGGGCTGTCAGCCCTTCTGAAAAGCAACCGGGGTCTTTGCCCTGCTGTGAATCAGTCCTCTGCCCGCATCTGCCCGTGGCCAGCTGAACGCTCTCTGCCAGGGGAGGGCAATTCCAGCAGTCCTTGTCGGTCTGCAGGCTAAACCTGGGACTATGTTGCGGCAAGCTGAGATAATAAACGTAGACTGACCTTTTGGAGTATATCCACTCTTTATTTCAGGAGTCAAAAGAGTCTCATTCCTTCTTCACACTCTGACTAAAGATCTCAATACAGGATCTTCACAGATCACCTGAAATGGGAGAAAAAAGGTTTTGTTTAGATTTCTATGACATCTTTCATATTCAAGGCTGCTGTAACGTTTTATAAAGCAATAAGCCAGCCCCTGGTAGTTCGGCATCTGTGCAATAAAACCCAGCAGGTATTTTGTACTTAGCAATAGCCTGGAAAGAGCCTTGGATGTTAGCTCCTGTTTTATGTGAGAGGAAATGAAGCCTTACAGTAGAACTATAACTCAATTGAAACGGTATCATGTCTTGTGAACCCAATATAATTTTACAAAAAATGTCTCAGTGTGAACTATTGTCAACAGCAGAAGCAACAGAGTGGATGTGTTAACATGTTGCCTTGGAAGGGCTGGAATTTCCTTTCTTCTAAAGAACAGGTTTGCTGCCGGAGGTTTGCAGGAGGATCTGTGTTGTTCACAGGGCCACACAGGTTGCAGCTTTTCCTTTTTCCATCTCTGGGCTTGGGTTGCAATGACTGACCTGCAAAGTTGAGATTCTTTTGCAAGCCCAGATACGCACTGCCAGGCTGGACCACATTGGCCACATCCCACTGAGGTCGCTCGTCCTTCCTAGTATTAATCAGATGGAAAAGCTGCGGGGGTGAATTTGTTGAGAAGGCAGCCCTCGTGATCACAACAAAGTTGCAGGATTGAGGAGTAATGGGAGAGATGAGAGCTGATGCTGATCCCAGGGTTGGTCTACCCTGCTCAGCAGCTTCTGGTGGAAGTTCAGCTTCAGTAGTAAGTGCTGAGACTTTGGAAAAACAGCAACGCATCTCTGAAAGTGTGGTTGTTCTATGGCAATTAATTTTATATAGACAACATTACCTGGAAGAAAAAGATCTGTCTTTCTTGGTTTTAAACTACTCCAGATAAAATAGAAGTTCGGAAGTAATGAACAGTTACATGCCTACTGCTAGCCCTGAAAACTCAGCCCTGCAGTACAAGTATCAAGCTGGGGTCTTGCGTTATCGGCAATATAGTAAAGACAAGAGTGGGCTGAATCACATCCGTAATTGCTTCCATGCGTTTTTGTGCTCCCTAGTAAGGCTGCAGAGGTTGAGTAGCCTGGATCTTTGTGGGTGGTCACAAATATGGTGCAGCAGATGGAGCCGAGTTTACAGCTCAGCTCAGCCTTCCTGACGCCGGGCTGAAATTGTGCCCAGGGTCCACCCAGGTGCCGAGGAGCCTGCGCTCGCACACGACCGTGCTGTGTAAGGAGCAGGGATGGCAGCGCTTGAGACGCCCGGGAGCCAGCCCCGAACAGCACAGCCTCTCGGGAAGGAGTTTCTGAGACCTGGTGCACAAGACCGAACAGTTTTTGAGAATGAAGTAGGTGAGGATTTAACCAGTTAAGTGGGAATTGTCCCAGGAGACAAAGCCCAGGGCTGGATAACCCTAGCGGGCAGGCAGGGGTGAGGTATGTGGAGTAGGCTGGGCAAGGGGAGTGGGGCGGAGGGTGCCCCCTGCCCAGGCCAGCACGATGCCCTCCTCCCCCAAGCAGAGGGCTGTTGCGGGGAGGGCGCAGGCATCTGCCTAAGATGGGGAGCGGCGGGTGAAGCTGCGGAGGCTGCGCAGGGTTAGCGGGTGAATCACTGGCAGGAGGAATGCACACCGCAGCATCCGCCCTCCCTGGGAGCCAGGGAAAGTCCGCCTCCCCATCCGTGGCTCCATGTAGAGCCCAAAGAAGTTCGAGAGCATCCATGGCCCCCAGGCTCCATGCCCAAACATGGGAGCTTTTCTGTGACCTGTCCCACCAGCAGCATCCCCGCCCCTTGCTCGCCTCCACGCACTGGGCAGGGGCTCGCTCGCTCGCTCGCCAGGAGTGTGCCTTCTACGGAGCGCTCCCAGCTGCTTTTCTCCATTCAGAAAATGGCCCAGTTTCATTGCCTGCCTGAGATAAGGATGTAAGGCCCCGTGAGACCAGCTGGAAGGCAAGGAGCTGTGCTGCAACCAAGTTTGACACTAGCAAGCGTTAGGATCACAGGAGGGGGGGTCCTGGCACCAGCCGTCACTCACGGATGGGGCAGCAGGGCAACCTTAGCAATCAAACTGGAAATCAAGTGACCCTGTTACTATCCAAGCCCTTAAATGCCTCTCCTCCGCAAGGACAGGCATCCAGACAGATACTGAATATACATTTGGATCTAGTAATTTTAAAAAAAAAAAAAAAATCCATGTGTTCTGAATGGATGTGTTCATTGCTTTCCTTGGGGTGGGCGTCAAAAAAAGTGGGAATTTTCCAGTAGCTTGTAGTTCCATGACATTTGCCGTAAGCTATGAGACTACATATGTTTGAGGGAGACAAAGAGGAGCATTAGTATCCCCCTGACGCACCCTGTGTGTGACATGTCCCCAGCAGAGTCACATCTCCAGCGATGCTGGTGCTTGGTGAGGGAAGAGGGAGTCGGAGGGGCTGCACCTTGGGTACACGCAGCAACAAAGCACGGCTTAAGAAGTGAAGGTGAAGAGGCTGTGCTGGGTGTTTGCAGGGCTCTCCAAAGCATGCTCTGCCTGCCTAGCATTTCCACCACCAAGGATCAGGTCGGACTCATTTCAGCCCATAAAAGGGAATAACCAGCAGCAGCTGGTGCTGCCGCCCGCCCTCCTCCTGCTCTTCCTTCCCCTTCCTGGTGCCAAGCCGGGCGCAGGCAGGAGCCAGAACCAGTTTGCAGGGCTTGTGGCGCGCCGTGTCTGTGCATGTGCCTGTTGTGCAAGCGGCTGCAGCACGGTGTTGCTGACCTGCGCCCTCCCTCTCCGCCCCCAGCAGAAAGCACCAGCAGCAGCAGGAACATCTTCTCAGTCACAACTGAGCTTATTCCCCTGGGCCTGGCGGTACACGGGTCAGGAAACATCTGGCTAAGAGCTGCTGCTACCCTTCGCCACTCGTTCAAGTGAGCTGATAAACCTGACGTCAGCCATCAAGTACATCTGGCTTTTCTACAGGATAAATGATCTGAAACCTGCAGGACCCAACTTCCAGTAGTGCCAACTGCCCCGCGATGGAACGGGGAAAAAGTCCCTCCCCACGAGGCGTCTCATGAACACTCTCAACAGGGAACTGCCTGTGTCGGCAGGGCGCTGTAGAGAGGAGCCAAGCTAGAAATGGCATTGGCGACAAGCTAGATAGGGAGATGGAGTAAGAGAGGGATTTAAGGAGAGGCAGGAAATGAAACTCTTTGTACTTATAAGGGCTTGCAAGGTACTTGCAGGAGATCAGTGAAAGTGAATGCTGAAATCAATTACACATGGCTGGGAAATATTTCATTCAATCTTTTTTCCTCTCTGTTGAAAATACAAAGCCAGCTTTGATGCAGGCTCTGAAAGGATCCATGCAGAGGCGAAACAGAGAGAGATAAAAACATGAAGCTTTCCATCCAGAAGTGGACATTTCAACACAGGTCCCTCAGGAAAACCAGCAAAAGGTTGTCATTTTGCTCCAACGCAGGAAAAAGAAACTCCAAATCCCCAAATTTCAAAGGTTTTGATTATCAAAATGATTAAAACAGAATTATAATTTCAAATCAACCTCACATGAGAGCCTGGTCTGACCCTACCTGGACTAGAAAACAAGGAACGCAAAGATGGTTTGAAGCTTACCTGCCACTTCAGGTCCAGAAACAGAAGCTACAGTTGCTGGGGTTTTTTAATTAACTTGATTTACTGGAGAGCAACAGAGCTGGTGAGTCACTTCTTTTTTTCTCCCTAGGTCCTTCCTAAGCCAGTGCCCCAGCACCGTGTTACAGACATGACCACTAGAAATTAGATTTGAAATAAGAGATTAAAGCCCTGACAACTTGCATCATTAAAGATCCTGTGGTCTTTGCCAGAGAGCATGACTGCCAGCCACATCCCAGCCCGGTGACTTTCCGCTGGCTGAGGTTCCCCAGGGATGCTACTGCAGCCGCCCGGCCTCGCTGGGAGCTGTTTCCACCTCCCGACAGCAGCCGTGCTCCTGCAGCCGCACAACACGGCTCACGCCTCAGCGTGCGCAGCAACGAGTGTCAAACAGGGATGACCTGCTCGCTCACAGCATTTCACGAGAGCACCCTGAGGATGCCAGGTTGAACGCTGCCATCCTTTCCTCCAAAGCCGCAGGCCCAGCCCGTGCAGAGCTGAGCGCGCTCCCCATCACCTCCCGGCCCCGAGGTTTGCTGTGCTGCCAGCACAGGGACAAGCAGCAAAGCAAAGTTCACAGGTAGAAACCAAATGGAGGAGGAGGAGCGTGCACGGTTGGCACAGACCAGTGGGTTCGGTAACTGGGAACTTCCTGGGCCGGGCTCAGCAGCACCGCTTGTTCTCACCGTTTTCAGACACAAACATTGCCAGTGAAAGGTGGCAGACAGATACCCCCGAGGACACTGTCCCAGCCCCCCGAGCCAGTGGTGCCAGGGGTGGCAGCGCTGCTCCCTCCATCCCTGCAACAGACCTCAGCCCTCCCGCCTGCGAAGCGGAGATAACAAACCCTCCCTGCCTCTGCGGGGCTGGAGAGACCTTGCTAATCTCCTAATGCTTGCTTGGAGAGTCTCCAAAGCAAGGCAATACAGAAGCGCAGGGTATTACTGCCATGGCTCCAGCCCCCCGCCGGGAGGGACCACCTCTGGAGGACAGAGATGTTGTTGTCCTTGTTCCAGCTAATCCTCTGCCTCCCTGCTGGGCATGTAAACAAGGCGGCCGGCTAGGACTGGTCAAAAAAGTTCAGTTTAAATTGTTTTGCTTTTGCCATTTGAAAGATAGCTTTGCAACCAGCAAGGAAAATATTTCCTTTAAAGCATGCTGTCATGTAGCTCCCATCAGGATCTAGCCCAGCGCCTTCCTCTTCTGGTATGGCAGGAATTCCCTGATGAGATAACCCTCCCGCATTGCCAATCTCCTGACCGAGGGGCAAGATGCCAATATGTGGTCCAGGAGACATGGCCCCAACAGAGGGGAAAAGTGTGGAGCAGCACTTAGACCTACGTCTCCACAAAGCACTTCAGTAGCATTTCTTAGTGGAAGTACCTTGTATAGTTGGCCAATATGCTTTAGGGGGCTTTAGCTGCATGTTCGTCAGATGATTTTGGAAAAGGATTAACATTTCCCATATCTAATAGTTCTAGTACCAATTTTTTACCACTCATTCAATCAGCCAGCTATGAAATGCTAACCCACTTTGCACCAGCAACCAAGTGAAACATCTCCACGTCTTGTTCTTGGCATCTGGAAGCTCCCTCCAGCCTGCAGAGCACATTGGAGATGGAGGTGCAGAGTTTATCAGCCTCAGAGAGGTCATCCTATTTACTTCTCCATCTGCAGGGCATGCGAGCAGGACTGCTCTTACTTGAGAAGCTTGCATTTGTAGAAATTTCTTTTATTCTTTCTACTGGATGGCCTTCACCCTTTGAACAAAAGCTCCATCTCCTCTCAGTCCCCTCGTGGAGGGGAAGCCTCTGCAGAGATCAGTGCCACACAAGGGGAGGACAGCTGCCCGTGGTGGGACCACCCCTGAGGCCAGCGAGCACAAAGGACGCGTAACCAAAACCAAACTCAGAAGAAGAACAGAAACGGCCCACAGGCAGGTTCTGGGTGAGGGGGCAGCAGCCAGACACTCAGCAGGACACCAGGCAGAGGACCCCCACCTCAGAAACCCCTAAGTGGGTGGACGTCACTTGACCTGCAAGAGGTGGAGGGAAAGGGGAACAGCCCAGCACGCTGCCCATGTTCTCACCAGGATGACAGGGAGGTCCAAGGAGTCATCTCCTCACCTTCGGTGGGTGGCAGCAGGGACAGGTGCTCGCCCACTGCAGCAGCAGCTCTGGCACGGCGTGTTCAAGGCACACAGTTACCCTGGCAGCAGAAACAGGGCTGAGGGTCCTCCCTGGAACATGAAAGACCCCTAGAAGAGGACAGAGGGGGCATTATGGTGGCTGGTACCTCTCCATAGATGCACAATGACAGTGGGGAAAGAGCCTCCCCAAACCAAACGCAAACCCGAGCGAGGTGCCTCTGCCCATGCTCCCGCTGCGGCAGGCAGCTACCCCCGATCTGGCACCGTCTGCACCGAGTGTACGCACGGGGCTGTGGAGCTCCTCGGGACGCCATGGACGTGGTAAATAGCTTTAATAACAGTTATTAAAAGATCACTGGGGCAAGGACTGTATTATTTAGGGTTTAGACAATGCCAATACTCCCAGCTGGAGCTAAAGAAGTCACAGGGAAAGAGCAATGATTACACCAGTCCTCACCTGGCAGACGCGACAGTCTCCTCCTGGTTAGCAAAGTCTGGGCTTGAAATGCTGCTTTCCCAAACTCCTTTTCCTTCCTGAAGCAGGCACCAGAGACAACAAATTAATCAAAGGTATTCACCTTGTTCAGAGCCAAGTGAAAAGGGATGAGAAAACACTGAACAGAAGGAAAGAGGCAAAGACGTGTTTTCCCACTCGAGTGGATGTCAGATACATGAGATTAGCAACAATTACAGGTTTAGGGCTCAAACTTGGAAGTCATGACCGTTTGGTTAAGTTTCATCCTGTTTCATCCTTGTTCTGAGAGCCTCCTCACACACCAGGCTAGCTGTCCCAACAAGTTCCTTATTTACAGGACAGGATAAGCACCATCAGTCCAACCGAGCTGTACCCTAGAAAGTGTCTCAGTGTTGAAGTGAATCTTCCTCTTACTGCCTGGTCTTTTTTTTTTTTTGTCAAATGCTCCCAACTTTTCTCCTGAAACGTCTTTGGTTTGGAGGTTTTTTTTGAAGGGTGGGTGAAGCCTGTCAAATGTTTTTAGCTGCTCTTCCAGTGGCTAAAACAAGCCTACATTCAGGTTAATATATTGTTTTCTTTGCTTTCTTTCTCCCTGTAGGTCAGTGCATCTTACTATCCTGCGCCAGGATCATTGGGGCACTCGGCAGCCATTGTCACTCTTCCCCATCTGCAGCACCACATATCAGCTTATATGTACGTAAGGAAACTGAAATACATTGTAGGGTCATGTAATTTTCTATACCTTCAGCTTGGGCTTATCCAGCCAAAGGTTCTTAGAGCCGGGAGGTAAAGGCAGACCAGAGCGCGGCTCCCGTGTGCTCAGACCCACGGAGGGATGTACTTGGCTGGTCTCAGCAGGGGGTCGCAGAGACTTAGTATCACGGTTGAATTATTGTATTCCCAGCAGGTGAACCATCCTTGCACCTTACTACCTTACTTCAGTATTTATAGATATATAGTTCTGCCTATTTGCCAACAGTGTATTTTGAATTTTTTAAATACAAAGAAACTAAATCCTTTAGTGCCTCTAGTTATTTATTTTAAAACAGTAAAGGTCACTGGAGTTTTGAATGATCCAGTCTTTTAAAACTTTCCCAGAGTTAAAATCTGCAGATAATATATTGTGATGATTTGTTTTCCTTCAGATAAGATTCATCAGCCTGGCACTGCAGTAAGCTGCCTAATAACAACAAAATAGCAACAAGCTGTCTACACGGTAATTAGCACCTCCACAGTATCGAGCCAGACGTGTGGAACACCAGTACACATGAGCAATATCTATACATCTGTACTGCGCTCATGATGTTTGCTACTTCCCTGCATTGGCATAGGTCATCCAAGACTATTGCACGCACTTAATCCTAGGCACAAGAAAACTCCTAAGACCTTAAAATAATTTGCAGAATGAGGATTGTATTCAAGTGTTCAATCAGCTGCCTATTTTGCACAGCTCCTTTTTCAACCCTACAAAATACCAAACCAGTATCTGCATGTCCTGCCCCTCAAGACAAATCCTGTATAAAGTGATAAACCACTGCACAACTGGAACACCCTTACACCGATCCTCGCCTGGTCTGTGCAAGTTACAGAAGGAAAAATCACTGTATAAGGGCAGGCGTTTCAAGTCAAACTTTAAAGTGATTTTTCTGAACAACAGGGAGAGAGAAACATTCTTAGAAGTTATGGGATAGCCCTTGACTATCTAGACAACCAGTCTGCTGTTTGTATTTTTTAAATAATATCTGGTAATTGGTGTATTGGTCTGTAACTCAGTAATATTTGGGAGCAGATCACACTCCCCTTAAAAACAAAAAAAAAAAAACCAAAAAAACCCAAACCAAACCCCAACAATGCAATTAAATTAAATGTGTTACACTGGAGACAAATTAAAGTTCTTTAAAGAACAAATAGGAGAAAGTTTTGAAAAATATGTCATTTTCTTTTGTTCCTGCTTTGCTGTGTGGTCACACATGGTTCACTGTGGAGAACAAAACTTCATCACCTCATCGTAGCCCCAGAATCACAACAGAAAGGTCTAGAGGGGATCTCAAATTAATTTCTAGTCCAGTTTCCTCGCTAGCCCAGAGCAGAGCCACGTACCTCCTCCTTTGTCCACTTTATTCTCAAAGGGCCCCAGTGGCAGTGACTGAAGTCCCAGTGTTAGTCTCCGCAGGGGTCCAGTCGCAGGAGGAGGAGGAGGAGAGGGAGGACGACGGTGTTAACACGCCCGTTGCTGCACAAGCAGTGCTCCTCTCACCTCCAACCCCTCCAGATGATGCTCAAGGCAAGCAGATGCAAGGCCTCTGGCTCACCACATACTTCAAAGGCAGAATGTATTCTTGATGCTATTGCTCGGACAGAGCATCGTACCTGCGCTCTTTCATGCTGCTTTGCCTCAGGACAGGTACACGTTTAGCCCTTAATCGGTTATTTCAATGGAGCACTCGCTGTGAGGTGGAGAACAGCAGCTTTCTCCTCCCTAACGCTTGTCGCCCTTGGCTGGCTTGGCTGGCGCTTCTGGGACAGAAACCATTGATGGGATCTGCTTTGTTCTCCATTCCTGTTGGCTCTTTTTTTATTCATATCCCCTTTGGCCTGAAGTTACAGGCAGTTTCTTCCCTGCACAGTTCTCTCCACAATAATGGCAGCACCCAAAGAGTTGATGCGAGTACTGGTTGAAGAGGGTCCAGGCAACCAGCCACCGCTCACCCAAAGCCAGCAGCATCAGTTCTTCAGCACAGTTAAACCCAGGAGGTTCACGACACGCTCCAGCCATCCTGCACGGGGGCAGTTACTGCCCTGCCTCCCCCTCACGCCCCCTTTCTCCCCAGGTGCGTGGCTCTCCATTCCTACATGGCTCACGGACCAGACGAGCTGGAGCTGCAGAAGGGAGAAGGGGTCCGCGTCTTCGGGAAAGACCACGATGGCTGGCTGCGGGGCATGTCCCTCGTCACAGGGAGAGTGGGGATCTTCCCCAGCAACTACGTCGCTCCCCTCTTCAGGTCTGGTTCTTACATGAAACGAAAACATGCAGAGAGGGCAGCGGGTAACATGTAGGATTTGGGGTCATCTCATTCCTGCAGAGAAATTACTGCAAGGGATTCCTGCAGTACTACCAAGGGCCAGGGATTCCTCGCCTGGGTGGGATGACACCTGGCAGCTCTCACTCCTTTGATTTCTCCGTGTACCGACTCAGCTGCACGCACCACGTGGGAATCGCATCTCCCTCCAACAGCCGGGTGCCACGGCAGGGAGAAGTCAGGGAGCAGAGGGGGCCAGCAGTCTTCCCCTTGGAGGGGGCCCATGGTTCGGGTGAGCGAACAGCGCAACATCAGCCTTCATCCACTTGTTTTAAACCTGGGATATTGACAGAGACATCAGCAGCTTCTCCCATGACTGCTTAATTCAGTCCATGAGCTTTGGCAAAGACCAAAGGTGAGACAACCGGCACATTTTGATGAGTTAGTCTGGGAGCCAGGATGAACGGCAGCTGTCTGTGCTCGGACTCGCCTTTATTCCTTTTGCATGACTCCAGTCTTTTTTTTTTTTTTCTGCCAGAAGGGAAACCACAAGCTGAAGGCTCTTCTAGAGTCAAAATACTGTCTTTAGAGCAGGCATTTAATCACTGGATGCCATTGATCTAGCTAAACAAACATGCATTAGAAAGAACAATAATTAAAATATACAACATAGGAGAGAAAAAAAATTGCCTGTGCCCTGAGTTCCCCTGAGATACACTCATGTTAGGCAGAGAAACGAAGAACAGCTTCGAAATGTAGTGCTCCACTTCTGCAAATAGAAAGTGGGGATAAGTCAGGACACCTCTCCCGGGACTGTGATTTCATTGTTTGGAGCAGGGTTTCCATGCCTAGAAACTCACTGCGATGGTCCAGCCCTGACTGCGGGAGCGGGGACGGGGACGGATGGGCGCAGGGACCTCTGCCCGCAGGGGCAGCTGTGGCCCATGGGGGTGGCAGCACACATGGCCACCCGTGCCTCTGTGCAGGGCGAAGGTCAGCACCGAGGGAGGAGCCGGGCATCTCAGCCTCTGCCCCCTGACAGCCTTCTAGAGACACAGCGAAAATTCACTGTATGCTCCTGGTTCCTCCTGCTGCCGTTTGGCTTCTCTCTCGCTTCTCTTTCCCTGCGTGTGCCTTACTCGGCCAGATCGCTGGGTTCAGGCCGGAGGTCCCACTGCTGCTTTAATCCTAGTGTTGCCCCTTCTGCACCCTCCCCGCAATTCAGGAGCCCTGGTGATTAGTCTTCATCTCTCCAGCTCATTTCTTCACCATGTAGCCTCCGATAACACCGCGGCCCCACCGATAAACAGAGCAAAGGAATAATCGAGGGCACAGCCCAGTCACCCTAAATAGCCTCATAAAGCACTTCATCCGTAAGCACTGGATTTGGAGCTGCTATTCTGTCCTCCTTAAGAAATTTCTTCATAATAAATTGATGCTCGAGTTATTTGATGAATGGCCGCTCAGTTATTAAACCATAAATCATTCCTCCACCCCCCAAAAAGGTAAAGAAAAATCAGAGGAATGTTTTTTCCTTCCTTTAAGGAGTTAACAAAAGGACTTCATTAAGGAATTTGGAGCGGTATTTCGCCAGAGTGCTGATGGGGAAGGTTGACAGGTTTTTTGGCAGTTCAGTGGCTTCAGGTGAAAACATGAAGATGACCTCTCTAGGGAAGGCAGAGAAGGAGGAGGAGGATAATCCGAGGTAGGTGCTGTGCACCGGAGAGCTGCCCAAACAGTGCAGGGGAAGCTAGAGCTGGACGACAGGAGCACAAATACTGCCTCTGCCTGCTCCCTACGGACCTGCCCTGCCCCTGCGCCCAGCGGTGCCTCGCACCGCTCCGGCTGAGGGTGCCATCCAGCACACTCCCATGCAGGGAAGGGGTAGGAGGGAGCGTGTCTGGGCAAATTACAGAGGGAGGGCTGGTGTCTGGAGGTTCCTTCTGCAATGCCATGGAGTTACAGTAACAAATCCTAACCCTATTTGGGAATAATTTCTTATAGATCAGGTGCAGAAAGATGAAAGCCCTTGTTATAATGGCATCGGAAACCTGAACTAACTGTATCGTCCATAGCATTTCCCACTGAAGCCCTGACCTGGGAGCAGTGCAGGCGCATGAAAACCATTGAGTTCCCCTTCAGGCAAAATCCTGCTTTCCTTACAAAACCACAAGTCTAGTCTCAGCTTATTTTCTTTTTCGTTTCAAACAGGAAATCTAATCTCTCCGACTCAAAGATGCCTTCCCTGTATGCCTCATGGACGCTATCAACCTCCTCGCTCTCCTCCCAAGGGAGCATCTCAGAAAATGGCCCCAGACAAAGCAGACCCTTGAAACCAGCGCTGCTGCCCGTGCCCGTCACTTCACCCGGGAGGAGCGCGGCCTCGGGACAGGCATCGCTGCGGCGTGGACGTGGCAGCACGAGGAAGAGTAAGTGCTTTGGGGGGGTCTCTGGGAGGGAGAAGCCAGTCATGTCCCCCGTGGGGGGAGCATACTGGCTGCCTGCAATCAGCACCCGAGCCATACAAGAGAAGTGAACGTGCAGGAGAACGGCAGCTCTCCCGTGTGGTCCCTGCCAGGGCTCCTGTGTCACACTGAGCACATGAGCAGAGACTGGTCGTTCCCCAGGGCACTCGCAGCATCTCCCTGCGGCACAAGCTGGGGTGGCAGGCGTCCCAGCTGACCCGCCGGGTTTGGAGGCACGGAGTGACCCCGCTGTCACCCAGCTGCATCCCCCTTGTGAAACGAGCTCTTGAGAAGGGTCTTTCCAAGTGGTCTCGTTACAACTGGGCTGAGTGCCAGGGACAGGCAGCGTTATCCTGGGCAAGGGGCTGCACGTGAAGGAAAATGGAATTTCCTAGATTGAGCGTAGCAAAGCCTGCCCCAACCTCTCTGGATTAACCCTCCAGGCTGGCAGGGAGGGGGGCGAAGTGCCCGGGGGGTTAATCCCCTCCAAAGGTGGAAACAAAGGTGGGGGCGATGCCAGATGGCTCGCCCATACCAACCACTCAAACGTGGCTGAAAATGCATTGGTTAACCAAAAACATGTAAACAGTGGAGTAAGGGAGGCCATTAGACATAGAAGTATCCTTATGCGGCAAACAAAGAAAATGAAATACAAACTCCAGCAAGGTAAACGTGAACTGTACCAAGATGATACTATCAGTCTCTAAAAGGGCCTTCTGCGGTGATCTTGGAAACCATAAATCAGTAAATACAACCTTTGAAATCCTCAACACCCAGCAACAGGGCGCTAAAACGGTAGCTGAAATATCAATACACAGACATGCGGAGAAATAATCCCTAATTATACACACACAACCTTGGGCCCTAAATTAGCTTTTGTCGCTCTGGAGAAAGGTTTTGGAATTGTCACAGACAGCTCTTTGACAGCTCCAACTCCATGCTCAGAAGCAATTTTTAAAAAGGTTACTTTAGCGTATTACTGGGAATTATTACGAAGGGAACTCAGAACAAGAGAGTAACACTCAGCTGTGCCATTGGGGGAGTTCGGCGAAGTCATATCCTGAACATTTCATGTATTTCTGGTAACTCAAAAAGCATACAGTAAAATCAGGAAAAGTATGCAGGAGAATGATCAAGAGAATAGAATAACTTCTATTTCAGGAGAAAAAAATTTCAGCTTGGAAATATCCGAGATGCATAAAATCATGAATAGCCTGAAGGTGAGAAAGGATACTTCATGAAAAAAAAGAAGCAGGAGTTACCCAGTGAAATTGTCAAGTCAAAAGCCTTGATGTAGCAGAGCGCTAGAGGGAAAAGACCTCCATATCAGCTCTATTTCGCTTCTCCTCCTCCACAAAGATCCCATACGCACTTCTCACCAGCACGTGCCCGGAGCTGTAGGAAACATCCCCCGGAGGAGGGAGGGCAGGGAGAGGGAGCCTCAGTGAACGCCTCCCGCCAGGCTGGCAGGGGAGCCGGGGTCCCGCTCCACTGGCTTCCCCAGCTGTGATTGTTTTGGCAATTTTAGGTTTTTGGACTCAGCACAGAAGAACTCTTTGCAAAGGCTTATGCACAGCTCAGTTGGTTACAGTCTTCCCAACGAGGCTGGCAAGGTTTGTCTTCAGCCCATAGATGCTGCTTTGGAGCACATTTCCAAGCGTGTTTGGGCAGCTAAGCGGCACGTTCTGCGAGGCGTGCAGGCGGAGCCGCTGCAGGCAGTGCCCCTGGCAGGGGGCAGCCACGTTTGCAGGGGATGATGTCAGTGTTTTTAGACTCAAAACTGGATTTATCTGAAGAGTTGTTTTACAGTAAAGGACTGTGGTGGCTGTGTTAAAAAAAAAAAAAAAAAGTAAAAAAAATAATCAATTTTGTGAACAGCAAAAAAATGTGGAAGAAATAAGGTGTGTGACTTCCCGTGCCACAGACGGGGATGGAGCAGCCAAGTAGGAACCACAGCCAGTGCGGGCCGGCCGGAGGGCTCAGGAGCGGGGCCTCTGCTGGCAGCTCCTGTGTTCCGCAAAGAAACCGTGCAGGAGGAGGGCAGGGAGCGCCCCGGGCCCCACGAGGACCCTGTCATGGGAGGTGTTCCCCAGGGGAGGTTTCTGCTCAGGGGGGTGATGTCTGCTCCCCTGCAGCACATGCTGGTGGCAGGTGTCCTGTGTCACCCAACAGGGTCACCCCCCTCACCCCTGCCCAGGGTGGGGGCTGTGTCTGGTGCTAGCTGTTCATCCCGGTGCTTCCCCTGGGCATCCGTGACTCCTCACCTCGGGACCTGGGCAGGAAAACCCAAATGCGTCCTGCTGAGGCTGCGCAACCTGGTGTTTGGGGTTAACACATTTCCACGTTGGCACCAAGAGTATTTGCAGTCCAGGAGAAGGCAGGGCAAGCTCTCAGAAACCAAGACAGAAGAATTTCTGTGGCATGAGTTGTTGTGCAAATACAGGGGGATTGAGCATTTCAGTTTGTTGGCCTTGCCAGTGCCCAGCAGAGCGGCTGCCTGCCCAGGCAGGCTATGGAGGCCGACGGTGCTTCTACACGCCAGTGCCAGTGCATGGCGATCCCTGAGAGCTGCGACCACACAGCATCCCTGCGAACGGGGCTGTTAGTGCAGGGCTGTAACCACTGCTCACTTCTGCCTCTTGCTTTGTCTGTACCATTTTGGATTCCTGCTGACTTACCTCCTTCCAAATGTTCTTGCTCCCCAGACGGATCCCTGCAGAGGCCAGGGCAGGCAGGGACCCCCATGCAGGCTGCTGGCTCCCTCAGGCGTCCTTCCACGGCTGCGGTACGACCTCAGCAGTTTCAGGTTTATCAGCATGCCAGCCCCCAGCCACACAGCATCCCTCCTGGCACTGGCATGGCCGAGGCAGGAACGAGACCAAACTTCTCCCACGACGCTTCACCAGCCCTTGTGGTCAGAGGAGGGGAAAGCAGAACTCCCTCTGTGTGCAGCTCGGTGATCCTGGATGCCAAAGACCCTCCAGCAAAGAGCGAGGCAGCTCCAAAGCCACCTGCATCAGCGCCGCCATCCATTCTGGTGAAACCAGACACCTCCCGCAACAACGCTGAGAAGGTACGGCAAACATTTACCACTGCTTCAGAGGGTCCCCCCCATCCTCTTGGGACTGGCACTCAGCCTCAAGCCCAGTATTGCCCGGGGCCAAAGCCCTTGAGGGCTTCACTCCAGTCTCACCAGGTTTTCTTCTGATAGAAATTACTGGGATTGGTACCTGCATTAAGAAATCGGGTATTTGTGTTGCTGACTCTGCTGTTCAGATTAAGCCCTTTAGAAAGGCAAGATGCTGCCGGGACTCTTTCAGTGTAAGCCAATGTTCAGTCACGATCAAATCTTGAGACTTTTCTGAGGTCTTAAATCAGGCAAGAATTCCACCAAGGTCCCTGAGAGTTTGGGAGTGAATGAGCAACTGCCACAGACCTGGGTGTTAGACCATCCGTCAGGTTGGTCTCTACAGAGCTCCCCCCATTTCCCTCCCGTTGCTTTAGCCGAGCCATTTGGAACCAAAATTTCTTTCTCCTCTGGCAGCCAGAGGGAAATTTCATAAAGATAAAATCATTCAGCAAATTGCCCTAGTGACAACTTTCCTTTCTTGTGGCACCCAAAGAGTAAATCATTCCACAAGCCCCTGAAAGCCCAAGTGACCTCAGAGCTTCCAGGAGGAACGTCATCAGCTGGAGAGAGAACGTGGGCTCTCCACAAGGGGCACAGCAGGACAGGCCACCCTTCCTCCTCATGTCATGCTGCCACCTGCTCTTCCCCTCCACTCTCTCCGCTCACTTGGGTGAAGGTTCTCTGGACCGACTCGCCTTGGTCTCTGTGATAGCCACGGCACTGCTGCACCACGCTGTGCATTCCCTGGTGCTCTCTTCCACCTGCGATCAGCTGCACATCACACTGGGCTTGTCCGCAGGCAGCCTCTGCCCCCAGAAAGGAGCCAGCCACCCCCTCACCTCATCCCCCCAATTCTCCAGGGCAGATCCCAGCAAGGCGGGTGGGTGGCTGCTTTTCCCACCATGACTCCAGTCCCTTTCTCGTTGCAGCAAGTGAAGACGGTGAGGTTCCAGAACCACAGCCCTCCGCCACCCAAGCGGCACAGCCTGCAGCCCTCCCCGAGCCTGTCACGCAGCAGGATGGAGCCAGCGGCCACAGCAGAGGCTCTCCTGCCAGAAGCCAGCCTGCCGGGTCCCGAGCTGGCAGTGCTCTACTCGCCCAGGACCAGCTCCAGCCCCCTGCACCAGCGACGGGCGCTGCACCCAAAAGCGCTGTCGCTGGACCTCTCCGGGCAGCTGACCTTCCCTGTCAAGAAGAACTACAGCAGCGTTTCTGCAAACTGACAGGGTAACTCCTCCGCTCGCTTTCCTTCACGCCTGCTCCTCTCCTCCCTCCTGCGAGGGGCGAGCACCCCGGACCCCCACCAGCCTGCCACCTCCACTGCTCCCCGTCCTGTGGCGAGGTGCAGGTATTCCCCACATCCCCACGCCTCCACACCGCTCGCACCTTCGGGACCTGCAAGTCTGAGGCTTGCAGAGAACTGGGGGAGATCCCAAGGGAGTGGGACGGGACAGGACAGCACCTATCCCTGCGTGGGAGAGTCCTGGCCTGGCCCCTGCTGCGCCGAGCACAGCTGGAGGAGCCCCACTGCCCCCAGGGCTGCTGCGAGATGTGAACACTGTTTGTGGCATCCACAAAACCGATGTTCTTTGGTGCTGTGTAAGGCTGCCTCTACGGTACCAGAGAAGGAGCAGGAGGAGGAAGAAAGCACGGGGGTATCAGAAATAGTTAAGCTTGTTTTGACCTCCTCACTGCTGCAGGAAAGCCCACAGAGATCACAACACTGGTTCATTACTTTCCTGCTTCTGCAGGATAAAGAAACCATAAATCAAAATCAGTCAGTTCCTAGCTGACGGTTTGTGCTGCCTTTTGAGGGGGGTTCACTCAGATTTTTGTTAGGCTGGTTGCTTGCTTGCTTTTCTGTTTGGTTTTAGTCCAGGAGTTTTAACACAGAATATAGTTTAAAAGGTGATTTGGAGAGGAAAGGGACAATGGAAAGGGACATGCCATTACCACAGTCACTTAGACTCTGCAGACAGGGGTATTGAATCTCGGTTCTCCTCATTGCTTGGTTTCCTCTAATTACCTGTCGTACCTCTTAGCAGTTCATGAGCTCACTCCAACTCCTTCCCACCGCCCACCCATTCAGATAGTGCTTTTGTAAATATCCTAAGTGGAATTCATGGGTTTAAGTCTACATTAAGATGCATGAAACATTGTCTACGTAACAGAAAGCAAAATTCAGCATTCACCGTGCCACAGAGCATCCTTCCATCACGGCAGCACCAGCTCCAGTTTTCAGCAGACCCCCTGTTTCCTCCTGGGAACCCACAGAAAAGCAGGCGGAGTCAGAGCTGTGCCCGGCTTGCCAGCCAGGACCACTCTCCAGCAAACCTGTGCACAACAGCTTTTGTTTTTCATACTTAGTTTTTATTGCCGGTTTTATAGACCAGAAATTCCCATCCTAGCCACAACCACCGACCACTAGGTCTCCTAACAGCGGTGGCTATGCTTCTTCCAAAACTGCTGTAAAAATCACATCCTTGGTTAATCGCATACAAAAGCCATGAAATTAACTCCACTGGTCAACGGGAACTCTCCGAGGCACTGGCACAGCCTCAGAGGACACTTTTTTCTGGAACTAAGAGAAGGGAATGGATAAAAACCATTTACAGCCCCTTTTCTTTTAGTTTTTCAGACTTTTTCTGTTTGTGAGCAGGAAGCTGGCGTCTGCCTGCAGGGATTTTCAGTAGCACAGAAACCACCAATGGCACAGATAAGTTCTTCACCTTGTGCTCGCTGTCACTATTTAAGCTCCTGCAGAAAAATCCCGACCAACTGAAAATGTGCAGTTTGCCCAGGTATAAAAGGTAGCACATGCTGCAAATAAGAGGGTGAACATGACTCTCAGCAATGCCACCTCAAAGACAGTTGAGCATCTCAGAGAAGACACATAGGTTCTTTGGTGAAGACTCCTCTCATCCCTTTAAAACTAAACCAGAAAACTTCATAAGCTGTCTCTATAACCAAGAAGACCTCCACTTCTCCCAGGCACGCTCAGGAATAAATAGAACTGCATTAGGTATGTCCAGGACCAGCTTGGATAGTAATTTATAGTGTTGGTTTGGAGGGGAAGGAGGGGCTGCCTGCTCACGCCTGGCTCCAGATGATCACTTTCTGCATGCTAATGAAAGGAGAGATGGCTTGGTATGACTTCATCTGTAATCCACTGACGAAGCTTCTAACGCATTTCAACAGCTGACCTCCCACGAGACTCACAGAAGACGGCGGCATGGGTGGTTAGAGCTACATGAGAATTAATTATGCAGATGGAAGTGCTGGCAAAGAAGGAGCAGTAGGAAACGTGAAGCCCAGTTGAATACTTGGCAGGGTCAGGGTCTGTAGGGAAGGAAGGGGAACTTCTGCGTTTTACTGCCGCCAAACACCAGTGTCCTCATCTTGTGCCAATATAACAGAGCCAAGGTCTAACAGGACTGCCATGGTCACACTGTTTGCTGAGCAGGGCGACGGCCCTGGCCGGGAGCAGGCTGGGCTGTGCCCGGGAGGGGGACGGGGCGATCCCCGCGCACGCACCACGGCTGATGCCGATCCCAAGCTTTTACACTCTACAGGGAGAGGCAGCCGCGAGCCCTCCAGCTGCAGCACAGCTTGGTGTCCCTGGAGAACGGGAACAAGGTGATGGGCCAGGGACTCTGCGGCAGCCCCAGTCAAAGATCTTCCCTTGTTATCAGCAATTAACCCTTCCCTGCAATGCCCCGGCGCCTGTTTCATCAGGAGCTCAGAAGGAGCGTTCCTCCAGACCCAGGAGCATATCAATAACTGCTGACGTTCAGGAGGGAGCTCAGTGCAATCTGCATGCAGAGAGGCATTTGAAGGTGAGGAGCAAAAAGAAAACAACAAACCATAACTCACTGGGGGCTTCAGACAGATGTGCATTGAAGTAAGTCACTTTGTAAAGTTAATCTACAAGTGGGGCAGGTTTTCCCACGAGAGGCAGGTGTGCGAGACCAGGCAGCAAGGAAGAATTTGAAGTTCAGTTTGGGGCTGCAGAATGAAAAGCTCAGAGAGCAACAGGCAGAATTGACTGCAGCTCGGTTTCTCACACCTCAGTCCTGCCACCAAAGCCCAGATACGAGGAAAGACAGCATCTCCTTTGGCCTGACTTACCAGACGCGCTAAGCTTTAGGGGACACCAAGAGCATCAGGAAAAGCCAAAGGTGTTCAGCATGCCTTAAGACTTAATAAGCCATAAAGTTTTTCTGCACATCTGGGCTCACAACATCTGGATACTGCTCATATTATCAGTTCAGAATATTGCCTTTCATGGAACAAACCCACCCTTTTATCCTCTCATACCGAGATAAACAGCAATAAAGTTTCACAGCACCCATGCACACAGGGAAGCCTGCAAAATTGTTCAGCCCACTACGTGATACTGAAGACTTAAGACAAACACACCAAAAAGCACCACAAATCTCTCCTGGACTTGGCCCTTAACCCACTGCGTTACGACAAGCGACAGCATCGGTCTGATGGGGACAGAGAAGGCTCTGACACTCGTGCACGTGCACGCACACAGTCACGGGCAGTGGCAGGGAAAGGAAGCGCTGACAGCAAAATTGGTGCTTTGGTAAAAGAGCAGGCAGCTATTTTGGGACAGATCTCTCAGAGTTTCTTGCATAGAATATTTCAGTGCTTTGATGCTATGGTGATAAGTGCCCTAAATATATTCAAAATATGTAGGGAGAGAGAACTGAAAACAGGACATATTTTAAAGCAACAGCTCTAATAAACATCTTGTTCCCATAGACATACCTGCCCACTGGTTTCATCCAGCAGCCCACTGAGCAAAATCATTCAGTGCTCCTCATCTTCTCTGCTCCTCCCCTGGCAACACCTAGGAGGAAGCATCTGGACTGCGTTATTTCACAAAGGAGCAGCCCAAGAAGAGAGACTACAACCAGACCTGTTTATTCCAAAAGCCCAGGCTAAAGCGGCACCTCCTGTAGGAGGTAACCTGGAGCTTTGTCACGAGCCCTGAGCCAGGCAGAGCCCAACAAGTGGCCCTTGTCTACACGGAGAAGCCGATCACGCCAGGGAAGACATCAGCTGGGTCTGTTGAGGAACAGTTCTCTAAGTGCACCAGACTAAAAACATCTGTTCTGGAACAGTTACTCCAATCGCCTTTACTCTGCAAGCAGAACAACCACACCAGGTTCTTGGAGCATGAGCAAATGGTATTTGTTGTTTCAGCTCTGGGCTGCTGACCTGAAGCACATTGCATCTTCCATGAAGATCTGCTCCAAACCCTTGTCCATCTCTGACTGCGGTCATCCAATTTTTATTTTTTTTTAATTGGTAGCAATGAAAAGGGAGGCATCACATGTTGGTAGGAGGATGGTAGCTTTACATGGAGGTGGGCGAGCTCTTCAAGGGTTTCTGTTCTTTTTATAATTATATTTAACTTCCCTCCTCTCTTCCCATCCTCCAGACTCTCTTCAGCCCCATTTTTTCAGGAAAGAGAGGTTAGACATCAGTATTGGGCCCCTGTTTTGTCATTCCCGAGTTGGCCCGGAGGGTTCATGGAGGAAGGCCACCCCCTTTTTCCCCCAGGGATGTCTTCCTTCTGCACTCTCAATGGTACAGAGAGGCTGGCCTGAGCCCTGGCCCTGCTGAACCACCGAGTCTGCAGTCTTCTACCACAAACCATTACATGAAGCACAGAGTGCAAAGAAAACAACATTAGGAAAGGCAAAATACAATTGCAGGTGTACTGCAGCGTAATCTATTTCTGTAATGAAAATATATTGTTCTCTGCCCACCCAGCTGAAGTTGCAGGCAGGCCGATCCGGGCTCTGGCCACCCGGAGCATCACGTCTGTCAGCAGAGCGCAGGAAAGGAGCTCTGGAAGAATGCATAAAGCAGCACAGGGGGATGGAGGGACCGTTAATGAACCTCTTGCAAGTTCTTGAATTGGGCTTATTTTCTATCTGCTCATTTCTTATGATTAGTTAATGAATTGGAGCCCAAATCAGATCATTCATCAGCTCAGCTTTAATTGCCTGCCTAGCCTGGCAGGAACCTCGGAGTGCTTCACTAAGTGACCTACCCCCCGAGCCTGAACTGCAGTCATGTTTCCTGATAAATTACGAGCAGAGGCAGCAGAGGTAAGAAAACACAACATTAACTGATTCTCTCCACATCCTTCACGTGGAGGATGCCTCCCTGCCCCAGCCACAAGCAACTTGTCTCAGAGCCTCCCACCTCAGTCCATCCAAGAGTCAGAGCGCTGGGCCCAAAGGGGACTCCCCCACCGCTTCCCACAAGGAAGGTCAAAGTGATGACATTCAGTCTCGGGAGGGGATTCTGCAAGGCTATTTCAGATGGCAGCTGGCATCGCTGGCAGACTGCTCTCCTAGGACCTTGGGAACCATAGCCAGGCTGGGGGCCATAGAAAGTCCCACAGGATCAGTCCCTGCTCTCTGATAAAGAGGATCTAATGATCCCTTGGTCAGAAAAGATGAGTCATACCAGAGGATGTTATGGTCACGCAAAATATTTAGCATCATGTCTGGTCGGGTGCCACCAGCACTGCATTGGCCACAGCAGGGGATGGCCAGGCTGGAGGCTTCGCAGGCTGGATTCGGGCACGGGCAGCTCCAGACACCCACAAAGAGGAGGAGTGCCAGGGGCGGCTCAGTAACCCTGAGAGAGCCCCTGCCTGGCTCCGATTTCTATTCATCTTCCAGTTGCTGAGCCTTTGACCGTCATTCTCAAGAGTCTTTTCCTACAGCCATGAGGGCTCATCTTTTTACAGAGAAGTCAAGGGGATTTGTTTTTTTAACATGACCACATGATTCCAAAGAACCTGGGGCTTTACAAAAAAAAATATCCCAATCCTGACAAGCTAGTGAAAGACCACAGTGTGCAGGACACCAGATATTTGCTTCTTTCACTCTCCCAACAACACTGCTCTCCCCTTGGTAAAGGTCCATTTTCTAAAACTAACATTAGAAAAACACCTTTAAGGTTGTAGTGCATTCAGAATTCTAATCCACACTATATTCTTAGTCACCAGGTGTTTCAACGAATACTTATTTCCAAGCATTTTATTTCCTGACGTCATCCTGTTTAATTTTCCATAAGCCACCAAAGCAAAACAAGAGCTGTTAAAACACCACGCATCTCCTCTAGATTCAGAAAACCCAAGAAATTAGCTTGACAAAAAATAATACCTGAGAGAATAGGCAGCCTTTACCGAAGAGCCCCCCATCCTCTCCAGCTCTCCCAGCCCGCAGCCCAGCAGCTCTGCCACGGCGGAGGCTCCGAGCCCTCGCTGGCCACCGCACAGCCTGGGAGCGCAGCAGGGTGGCCCGTCGCCCCGGCCCTCCTCCTGCCCCAGCTCCAGGAAAGGGGATTGCAAACGCTGGCCCCGAAGCAAAGTGGGAAGCTCCGGAGCAGCCCAAGAACGTGTAAATTCACGTGTACATTTATCATTATTTTAGGAGGTTTATTCATTGTCCAATAGTTATTGCAGTTCATTTGTGCAACTACATGTTTTAAGCGTAGTAATAGCTATAGACTTTCAGTTTTTCGGGTTTTTTTGCCTTAAGTATCAGTATCTCCCCCATTTAAAAAGTAACATTTCAAAATATTCATAAAAATCAGTGTTTAGAACCCAAAACCGTCCAGGTGAAGCGATGGGGACTTAACCAGTGAGGTCAGCAGGAGCTTGCGCAAGCTGATCACTTTGTACCTGTTTCCAGTGGAAAGTTGTGAACGGATCAGGAACCGCTCTGTGGGCTGGCACATGAGATCCCGAACAGTGGTCAGGCAGGTGAAGACTATACGTGTAATAAAAGCAGAGAAAAGATCTATTTATACCAAAGTTCCAACTGAAAGAAATTGTAAAGGCAGTAGGGATCAACAAAAGGTAGTTTACCTCGATCCCCTGCATAACAGACCAGGGAATTTTGTTGTCTTCTTTCTGCACTGAGCCCAGGAAACATTATAATGAAATGTTACAGCCACGTTACTATAAATGAGAAAACAGAAATGACTATTTTTACATGTATATGCTTAGAAACAGTAGGATATATAATTTTCTCTTATTTGGTGATGGGTAGGAGGAATAAATAAAATACATTTAGTTTATTGTTCAGAGACACTTGTACAAATTCAGTGATGCTTAATATTTTTCCAGGATGTGAAGTTCATTTTTTAAAAAGGTTTTTTCAATTTAACATACTACTAGGGAGAAGAGAGAAGTCAATAAACAAAAAGACATTAGTTTGCTGTTTTGTATTAATCTTCAAAATATTTATTTTGTATTTCTCTAACTGAAAAACAACGGTTTAAAAACATTTTAAGTTTTCAGAAGTTTATTCATCTAAGTTTATAGCACTAATGTTTAGATCTGTAGCCTGTAGATTAATTAAATTAATTGGAGCCAAATGGGTTACGGCACTGTATAGACTGGAAGCGCGAGCGGCAGAAGTGAGTCGCAGCATGCGTGCACTACTGGCTGAGCTGGCCAGCGGGGTGGGGGTCACCAAGGGGGAAACACAGGTCCTGGGAAAGCTTGCAGCGCCCGACGCGTGCGGTATTCCATCCCGTGGAAGCTACTGTGTTACCATTAAAACTTTTTGCATGAAAAAAACCCAGAAATGTTTATTTTCACTTTCTTATTTCGGGTTGCTCTTTCGCCAGCCGGGAATGAATGGCCCGAAGAGGAGCGTTGCCCGGTGCTGCGGCTGGGAACGAGGGCTTTGCCCTCCGCCTCACCAGCTGGGTTCTGGCTTCGGCTCAGCTCCAGCCCGCCTCAGCTCCAGCTCCTGCTTTCTATTTTTGACCCCAGCAGGAACCTACAAGCAAATATAAAAGATAATATTTAGCATTGCTTGACTTTGGGTTTTGTTTTTGTTTTTTTCTTTTTTTTTCTTTCTAAAGTGTTTTGAAACCTCTGCCCGAGAGGAGAGCACAGCACTTTACTCTGTTTTACATGGCTAGAAGCGGATCCCAGAGGCAGGAACCCTGGTCCTGCTTCCCGTCTCACCCCTTGCCGAGGCTCCGTGGCACTACCCCTCCGCTATAAACTCTTCAGCTGCAGGACGAGCGGGTCACTGCCCCTCTCCCAAGAACAGCAAATAAATCTGCACTAAATTTTCAGATCAAACATCCCAGCTGAAGGCGGCAATTTATGTTCACGCCCTCAAAGTCACTGCTGGATCAGGAAACTGCTGTGATATGATGACCTGGCAGAAGGAGCAGGTTATTGGGCATTATACCCAGGTTTAACATACCAAAAGGGACAAGAAGCAGCAGAGAGAGAGAGACTGCTGTAAAATACTCGTGCATTTTATTTTTAAAAACAAGGCATTCTGCTTGGTGGGTGGTGAGGGAGAAGGACTGGATGGATAGAGAGAATCATGACTCAGGCTCCCTCGCTGGGATGTTTTTTAACTAGGACACCCTCGGCTAAGCAGCAGTGTTCCCGCAGGGTCTGGTGGCAGCCCACGTGCCAGGTCTCCGGCCACTTGACTGGCAGCAGGCAGCCAGCAGCCGGGAGCGCTGCCCGGTCTCCACCGAGGGTCCCCTGGAAGGAGCGAGCAGGTTTTACACAGGCAGCACGACCAAGGACCGGCTTCTCCACCTCGTCCTGCACGTCCTACCAAGATCACTCCACAGCAAGAGTGAACTCACGGGCCAGATCCAGACCCAGCCCAGCGGATTGCCCTGCGCTCGGCTGCTGGCATAGCTCATGTCAGCCTGTCACCTGGAATCCTCTGCCCAGTGCGCCTTCAGCACAGGGAAGACAGGTTCTGAAGGGTGTTCGACACCCACACGTTTCACTAAGAGCAGGACATGAGGCTGCTGAGTGGGCACAAGCCCTTGGCTGAGAGTCCCCCTTGGCTCGAAAGGGCTCCTTGTTCCTGCCGCCCGATTACACGGCAACGTATGTTGCACAGCATCCGCTCCGGCTACGCGGGTCTACAGCGGCTGCACAGACACACACGCAATTGGGGGGTTGGACTAGATGATCTCCAGAGGTCCCTTCCAACCCCTGTGATTCTGTGAATCCTGCTCTTACAAAGTACTTTAAAAACATGAGTTGTTGCTTGGAGTTGCCATTCCATTATAAAATAAATGCTTTTTTTGCCTGTGCACAGGAGACAGGGCAATTGCTTAGATTTAATGCATTAGTTCTGTTTTAATAATGCATCGAGGTAACAGAACAGATTTTCAGATCAAAAAGGAATTTGGCTGCAGGATCCTGCACACACCGGTGCAAACAGCGTGTGGGGGGCAGTGGGCGGGATCCACCTTGCCCAGGACTGAGCCTCAAATGAACTTTTGACCTTTGCGTCATTTTAACGAGATCACTATTCAGCGCCATGTCCCAGGAGACTCACCCCAGCTGTGGGCACCGAGCCGCAGCAGCGCCTCTGGGGAAGGGACCTTGCCAGCGATGGGTGTCCTGACCGAGCCCCCGCCAGGGATGAGCTCTCCCCGGCAGGGACTGGCCAGCGTTGGCATCTCTCCGCCCCAGGCACGGACTACCCCGGGCACCGCCAGCACCACAGCCCAGCTCCAACAGCAGGGCAAGGGCATTTGGGCAACACATCTGCACAGCCACGTGTCCCAAAATTCTTCAGGCTGCTAGACAAGAAAAATCTCAGCTGAAGTTCTCAGATCCCCAACAGTTTTACACCAGAGGAAGAGAGGGATGTTTTCTAACTGCTCTGCCTGTGCATGCACATGTATTTCAAACCCTTGCTTCAACAAATTCCCTGTATTCGTGGCAAATGCCATCTCCAACACTGTATTGAGTCCCACCACACGTCCAGGTGTCATCTCCTCTGCCAGCTGAACCAGTGCTACTAACTGGAAGAATGAAAACCCTTTGCCACCTGTGTCCCCACCAGCAGCGGAGACAGACTTCAAAGTCTGTGAAGCATTGTTCCAGCAGAAAGGAAGGAGAAAGGAGTAGGAACCGCACCACTCTCGGAGCACCCAGGAGGGCAGTGCTGACTCCCGCTTGGGTATTTAGCTTTCTCCCTCACTGCTATTGCCTGAAGCAAATTCAATACTGCTTTGCCATCACAGTCTGTTGCAATTCATTTGCATGGCCTTTTGTTTGCAGTTCAGGGATAAATACATCCAGCACAACACACTACCTCTGGCAGAGCCAAAGCTCTCGGACCTTTGCTATGGAATCCCATTGTTTAAATCTGTTTTATAACAACAGTAACAGTACTGTAAGCAATGTACTATTACAACAATGCAATGCTTCCTGTTCTGTTAAACTCATGGGTAGGTCCCTCTTTATGAAACCCTCGCAGTCTTTAAGTGAGTTCTTTAAAAATGCCCAAAGCTGGGAAATAAGAGGCCCTCAGCCCTCCCAGCGCTCTGTGACGAGGAGAATGCCTGGATTTGTACCGAGAGAGCAGCTGGCACAGCAGGAGAATCAAACCCCCTGAAGGAGGGTACTTTGGGCTGTACAAGAAGGATACTCGAGGCTGTGCAGAGCGGAAGGTCGGAGCTCAGAGCTGTGGCCCCAGTTTTAAGTAATTAGCACTTGCAGCACATTCTCATGACCCAATTGATCCAGCCAAGACAGAAACCAAAAAATATCAGCTGGGAAAACCTGATGAAAAGCCTGGGTTTGCCTTCCCTACGTGAGATCCTGGCACAGGGAAAGGCGTGAGAGGCAGGAGCTGCTGCCCAGGGCAGGGTCCAGCCCCGGCACTGCCACTGTCCCGGCCCCCGCCCCTTCACCCCCTCAGTGGTTTCATCTCCCACATATTCAGCCAAGGAGCTTCATAAACCTCCCTCCATCAAATAAGAGTGGTGTCAGAACAAAACCCAAAAAACTATTTTCAGAAAGCACTGCTGAAGTGCTCCGTGCCTTTGAATCTAACTCACATCCGTAATGCAAATTAGTTGTGATGATTTTCTCCTCCTCACACATTATGAAAGACATAAAAGAAACCTGGAGGAAAGTAATGTGACCCCCTGCCCAAATAAAGAGAGAAAAGGATGCAAAAACCCAATCTGCTACTAAAGAAATAAAACATCAAAAGAAGTAAAAATTCTTACTATTAGACATATATCTCTGCTTAATGGATCAGAAATTACTCTAACAGCCACTGCTTAAAGATCAGAGGAGTAACAACTGAATCCCCTTTATGCCAGTGATAAAACGCAGATTTACCTCCTTGCAGCCTTTAGCCGTGCTGCCCTGCCAGAGCCCTGCCCGCGGCTGGGGCGGCGGGGCACCCCAGAGCCCCCAGACACCGGGGCCAGGCTGCCAGTTTGTAGGGGGCTGTGGTAGACACCGCCAGGGATGGGGCACCACGGGCAGGACAGGCAACGGCGACGGGTTCAAGCTTCTGTTATCTCGGTGTTTCTTTGCCATGGGAACCACAAAGGCACTCGGGGAGTAAGAAGCAGCGACGCAGACACATACAAATTACCGTGTTGCGGCAGACATCGAAGAGGCCGGTGGTCTGGCAATGGCCGCACTGGCTGGCTCATCACGGCTCCCCCGACGCTCTGCTAGGCATTGGAGAAAGGAACAAGAACACGCAACATTAAGACATTCTGTCTATTTTTAATCACACACACACTATATATTTGGAGTGACCTTGTGGAGGAGGAAAGAAGATTCATGAGGTTAGTGCTACCATTTTTCTCTGCTTTCTACCAGTTCCCTTTCAAGCATTTGCTTGCTCCTGCACCTCCTTGCTGCTGAGCTCCACACTCATCTCCAGCACCCTCCACCTCTATGGCGAGGCAGGAGTGCTCCCAGAGCAGGTCACAATACCCACAAGGACCTCAACATCTCGCAGCCATGTCAGCACAAGTTCCCCCTTGGATGTTAACAGCCGTGCTGCGATCAGCTCTCGGCTCTCCAGCCCTTCTGGTGATGTACCACACTGGTCACGGTTTCACTGGAAGGGGTGTCAAGGTCCCATTTTTCCAGGGTGGAAGGTTTTGCTTGGGTGCTGGTGGCGTCACTCTCTCCCTGGGTTCCTGAGCCCCTGAAGCCCGGCACAGCGCCCGTGGGACAGGACAGGGGGGCAGTGGGGGCCACACAGGGATGCAGGGAAGGGGAGGCTGAGGACGCCTCCAGGCCCTTCACATGAACCAGATGGAGCCAAGAGCCCAGCTCTGCCACAGCATGAAGGTTCACCACTGCCACACGGACAGTTCAAGAACCGATCGATACAAATGGGGATCCTCCAAAGTACAGTGCAGATATTAAACACGACTATTCTAAACCAACCTCACGGGTCGCCGTACCCAGCCGCTCCCCCCCGGCTCAGCAGCCGATGTGTATCTCCAGCTCTTGTATGATGGTTGCTGCTGCTCCTCGCTGCAGCGGAAAATAATTCCCCAGAGGTCACGCAATCCTTCTGACACAATAAGGCACTGTTGAAGAATAACTGTTTCTGCTTTAAACAAAATATAGATTCTGGATACTTTGCTGGTGCCACAGAGTCAATAATTCTCTCTTCTGCCTGCAAAGCCTGGAGGGATTAATAAACTGCTTTGAACTGAATTCCTGAGCAAGAGGAGCCCTACCCAAGCCTCGCTGCAGAGAGGTATTTCAGTGTAATATGCAACAGCGAGCATTTGTTTCTCATCAACTCTACGGTTTCTGTATAGTTTTTTTCTTTTTAATATACCAGATTATTTAGAATGTTAACAAAGGATGGGGCTCCTAACTTTACTCCTTACTTGAGACCAGAAAGAAAAGATGTCCCGTTCCCAGGCGTTACCCAGGAAAGAATAAGCAGTGACGAGACCTCAGCGACATCCACCCTGTCAGTGGAGCAGCAACTTCCAGCCAGGCGTGGAAACGGATGCCTGGGAGCAGCCCCAGCGCGTGGCACAGGTGACATCATGACCTCCACACCCTGATGTCATACCAGTTCCCAACGCCAGGACGGCCCCTCGCCCCCGTCTTCCCCCCCAGTCAGGCAGCGGGGGGCTCGCAAGTTAGAGCACTCAATTGCGTCGGGTTTGGAGGACGGAGCCAAATCCAGTTGACCAGCAGGTAACTGCAGCTTTAGCACGGCTGCACGGCAGCCAAGAGCACGCTCCTCCGGCACAGCTTTGCTCGCCAAAACACACCAAACCCAAACCCCGCCAGTGGTAAAAGGTAGGCCCAGCACTTTGCTCGTGCCAGGGGAGGTTCAACTCACTGGGGGTTGCGTGCTTTGTTTTTAAAATGAGACAAATTCATCAAGTACCTGCAGACAGGCACAGAGAAGGAACAGGTTTCACGGCGCCTTGGTTGCCCATTACTGCCTCCTTCGTGATGCGAACGACTCCTGGCTGGACGCAGGCAGGAGACAACTTGATCTAAACCTGCCGCTTCTCTTCCCTGTGCCGAGACGGGCGGCAGAACAGTGTCACAGAGATGGAAAACATCTGCAGAGAGAAATAAGCCTGCTTCCTGTCTTGAGCTGGCTTTCCCAGTGCTGCCGTCGCTGTGCAGTGCCAGGCTCCGTCCAGCTTGGCGCGGCATCAGGCCATGCAGCTGGTGGCACTTGCTGTTCCTCTGAGCTTTTCCAAATTATTTTAACTTCCTTCTGTAAGAAATGTTATTTATGCCTTACAACATTTTGGAGAAAAGTATCCATGTGTTTTCCTGAAGAGGAAAACTGAAGGGCACAGAAAGCCAAGGAAATACCCTATGGTGCTACAGCAGGAAACTGGAAGAGCTGGGAAAACACAGCAATAACCCTGTTTTTATGGCTGTGAATTTATATACTTCAAAAATTAGCTCAGTTAAAAAGAAACAAAAAGGTTCCCTTTCCAGATTTCTCTAATCAAAATCGTAACATGAAGACTACCAAGTAAGGCCAGAATTTTGTTAATAATGTGGGAAATCTAATACCAAGACAGCCTCTTTGTCTTGTTACTAGCTTTTGTTGGCAAAAAATGCACAAGAACCAGCGTAGCAGTGACCTCTCCTGGAAGCCAAACAAACCACTGCAGACAAAAATTCCAGCTTTTTAGCTCTATCTTGCTCATTAATAATCAGTTTGAACACTGAGACTGTAAGAAATACCACCACTATTTAACTCGCCCCTCATGGCAGAGAACAAAAAAAAAAAAACCTGAACGGCACGCACACCCCCCCACTTCGTGAACCAGCTCTCCCAAACATCTCGTGGGAGTCTTTGCTCTCTGGACAGTTGCTGAAGGGAAAAAAATCCCATAGATTATGAAAGAGTCCTTATTTATTGTTCTAAAACTCTGAACTAATTTTTATCTGCTCAGATTATCTGGCTGCTGCTTTGTCAATATATTACATTTTCTATTGCTGTAATCCCTGCTTCTTGGAACCAATACAGGTGTTCTTGTACATGGAAATTAAGGAAACCTTTCCAATCAGCTCGCTTCACCCGATCCTCAGCTGCTCTTTGTGGAGCACTGGTGATCAAAATGCACGTAGGTGGGAAGAGCATCCATTGACGAGTTACAAGGGGCAGTACGAGGGTCCCAGTGCCACAACGCATTGCCTCTGCTGTCATGTATCCAGGGTCAGCCTTCTCTGGAGACAACAGAGCAAATCCTGCATCCGCCTCAGCCTATTTGGAAACCCCAAATCCTTTCTCTTGTCTTTTTTAAGAGAATTCTGCTTGCAGCCTTCAAGCCAGACTTGCTCAAAAGGAGCCAGCTGAACAAGAGTGATATTCCGGACCCTTGTTTTTGTGAGCACATTGACCCCTCGCCACTTGGAATCTTTGTCAGGCTTTTTTAAACCCCTGTCCCCACGCTGACCGGAGGCACTGTGTCACACTGTCACAGAGCTTACACGCTTACCCACAACAGAGCTGGGTATGAAAGTCTCCCAGCACGGAGAATATTTAGACTTTCCATCCTGGCAGCTGCAATTCCTCCTCCAGTGAGCGCAGAGTTCAGATCAGGTTCCTGCGATGGCAGATGCTCACGAGGTACCACAACTGCAATGCTCAAATACCTCATTCTCCTGCCAGCATGCTGCTGTCACGGGGATGCTGGGGCAGCCTGGCGGGGAAGAGCCCCAGCACTGGAGGAACGAGGGGATCTCTCTCACGTTCAAGTCTTTGCACTGGAAAGCAACTGCTCCAGAGATGATATCTGGGTGTGAAACAGCCACATACTGACAGAAAAAAGGAGTTCTCAAAGGCGTGTACCAGAGCAGCCCTAGCACAGGCATCTCACCATCACACTCTGAAAACGAGCTCCGAACACCTAACAGCCACGGATGAGAAGTGGCACTGGAGGTGTGCACTGGGGCTTATTTTTCCAGTTTGGAAGGGGATTTACTCAGACTACACAAAAGTAAGCCTTTAGCAAAGAACCAAGTGCCGGCTGCAGTGAAGGGACGTGACCAGTGCACCGCTGCACCCAGGTCCCCGTGGCCGTGCTGCAGCCACAGCTCTTCTCTCCCACCAGCTGCACTGAGGTGCCTCCACCAACTGCCCACCGGTCCAGAGCACCAAGGGACAAGCTCACCTGAACCAGCAAGCAGACACCTCTGCCCACCACAGACATTCTTCTTGCCCCGTGGTATTCCAGCAACTGAAAAGGCCCATCAGGGTTAGGGCTGGCAAAGTTTTTCTCCCAAGACCCTGCAGCAGCCAGAGTATTTAGCCTCCACCCTTCCACCTGCCGATCCCCAGCGCCAGCAACTGCCTTAGACCATGGAATGACCTTTTTTCTCTTGACAACCACAGGAGTATTTGCTTAGCAGGACTGGGGAAAAGCGATAGCAGAGGAAAGCTCATATCGTGTCTGCATAACCACAAACAAAAGCTGAGTTTCCAAAGGGATAGTCAAGGGAGGGGCAGAAAACGGCACACCCAGCCAGCAGTGTTTGGTGCTCTCAGTACAGCCATCTGGGGCTCTTGCGCTGTTTTTCCCTCCCACGCTGTAACATGTTATTAGAGGAAGTTCAAATGTTAAGCCATATGGAGCATCACGAATTGTGAAGCCGCTGAAGAGCAATGGTGCAGAACAAAGTATGATGTTCGTCACCAGCCACCTTCATGAATTTGCAGACAGAAGTCCTGAAGCTCTACGTGTTGATTCATGACTCAAAAAAAGGGAAAAAGTAGCCTGCGATAGGCCTGAAATTACCAAAAACCATCATTTTAAAATCTATGAAAAGAACACTTAACCTTTCCACTTAAAATAGACTTATGGATATTTTTATGAAAGAATAAGAAATGAAAAGTCACTCTTCAACAGTGTTTGCCACAGGCACTCCCGTTTTAAGACCTGGGAAGCATGGAAATTTTCATATTTAACTCTTGCTTAAGAGTTCTTCAGTATCGAATTACTTCTGAACTGCTGTTCATGTAAAAGCGCCCTAGTGGTGTTGAGTCATCTGGGTCACTGAAAAGAAAAATACAGAGGTGTGCAAGTAACTTCTTCCCCTCTCTTACAGGGGATTTACAACCCAACCTCTCTACACAGATCCTAGCCTATTTAGGAGGGAGCGGAATTCTGAGTGTGGTACTCTAGTTTGCTTCTGAAAACACTGGCCACAGCTGAAAAGGAAGATTCACCATGTTAGCATTCAGTATAACTGTTTCTTTTCAAGAAAAGCCAAAGGGCCAGAGGAAAATAATTTTATTATATCCACATTTAAAAGAGTAGGGGTGAACGTGCATGCAAATTAGGTTGTTTGGGGTGGGCGCTTTTTTTTTTTTTAATAGAACAAATTCTCATCTTTGTTCATTACAGATGCTTTCAAAGTCACTCCATGAACTTTCTCACTGCCAGGGATCAAGCCAGGTACACACCAGTTTAATGAACTAGATAAACAATTGTGTCACCAATGTCCTTTGTCAGGCCATTCTCAGTAATGCGAACGTGTTTCTCATCCAGGTCAATGTGGAAGGTAGCTTGCTCAAGAATAGGCGTTTTCTCTGCTTCTTCTTTGCCAAGGACTGGAACACGGCGTGGCCCAAGCACAGGATCATCAAACCTCATCAGCTTCACTTTAGAGAGATCTGCAGTAAAGAGACTGGCTAGTCAGGCTATGGGATCTACACACAAGCTATAGAATCAACTGAATTAATCAAAACAACACTTAATACACTAAATTTGCCTTACCTGGTTTTGGGACAGCTATGAGTAACTGAACAGTTATGGTATCATTTTCTGAGGAATGAGTTTCAGAGATTGCGAGAAAGGGGAAGGTGAGATTTGTCTTAAATACAATTCCCTATTAAAATGCACACTAATAAAAGACTGCGAAGCAGACCAAGAGAAGTCTTTAGGAAGCCTGGGATCTTTTGGCCAAGCCTTCCTCCAAGTACAACCTTCTGGCCCTTGTGCACCAACAGAACACTGACACCTTCTGGAAAAGACAGGGCGAACAGTCACTGCTTCATCTCATTTGTTTTCAATAATTTCAAAATATGCACCTAGCAGAAGGGTCGTAGATATGCATACACGTCTACTATGTATACCGTGCATTTCCTCCTGCCTCTATTTTGCTACATACTTTGTCATATAGCCTTCTCTGTGTGCACCACCATCAGTACGTACTTGTCTTCGTTCTACAGATGAACACTAATATGAACAAGCTGTTGAAAGACACAGAAAGAAGAAATGACTCTGCTGTCACAAATTTTTGGATGAGGACCAGTCTTCCTTTTATATCCAACTCACAGTGCCTCAGATTTGTTTGATTCTTAATTCCTGCATTCTTCAATAAAAACACAGCTGCTGTTACTTTAAGAAAGCTATTTTCTTTCATTACACTGGCCAGAAACTTAAATGCTTGTTTCAACAATGTTTAACACGACATTTTATCATGCTATTCTGTGTTTTCCAAAATATCTTTCCAAGCAGGTGGAGAAGTGAAGAATACTAAAATTATCAACAAGTAGGCAAGAAAAAGATTTGCTTATTTCCAAGAAAAATTGAGGAAAAGCACCCACTCTGAAATACTACTTACAAAGACCACCTTTAGACTGTCAAGATACCACAAACATTTAAACTGACAATAGCAGCACTCCTAAGAGGCAGCTTTTATTCCAACTGCAACAGGGCAAAAACCCAAAAGGCCAAGATTTTCTCAGCACCGCTCAGTAAGACAACGATGGAAACAGCATCTCTCCTCCTCTGTCTTGCCAGTGCACATCACCTCAAGAATTTATATGACAGCATAATAGCCCTGCATAAAGTTACTGGACACAAGACTATTTAAAAAGCAAAGAAGCAAGAGGAGGCAAAGCAATTACGGGCAGCAATCCCAGGATTTTACCAAACAAAAGCAACCTCCATAGAGTTGGATTTTTTTTCCTATGGAATTCAGGTTCCTAAACCACAGTACACCAGCCACCTCAGAGCACTTGACATGCTCTAAGTTTTGCGCAGCAAAAGCAGCACCCCCAAGCTCTGCCTGGAGACCTTTATTGGAGCTACGGCTCCACCACCACTGAGGCACCAACTTCTGGTAAGCAAGCGGTGATGACTGTCAGACACAGCAGCAAGTTCTGGCTCCCCGGCTGCTCTCGCTTGGCTCTCCACTACTGGCTACCAGCTGACACCAGGGCATGGAATACGCAGTGTTACAACAGCTTAAAGGCAAAGTCAGGTTCACAGGTGATGAAATGCTTTTGTCTTAATGCTTTCAGACTGGAATCCACTATTGCCATGGACTGAGCGCTCTCAAAGAAACTCTTCCAGTACTTATTGTCTGTCTTACCACTGCAGAGTTCAACGTTTAACAGCTGAAATAAAAGTATTAGTACATAAAGAATACAAGAGTAGAGAAGGAAGAAATAGCTCAAGAGGAGTATTAAACTAGTTGCTAGTTCAAGTTTGGCGTAAACAATGGTAATTGATAGGCCATTGAGCAATTCTTCAGTAATCCCAATTTTAAGTGAACAGATAGTTTTCCACTATGAACTGGGACAGAAATGATAAGGAGCCAACATAGCAACTGTTAAATTAATTCACCCTAGGCTAAATAGAAAAATAAATTTGCTAAGTTTTTTTTCAGCCCTGGGCTCCAAACTAAAAGTGGCAAAAGCTGCCTATAACCAGTTTGGGACTAACCTTTTTTCTTGGAAATTCAAAGCACAAGGGTAAATAAAATCCCTATTAATCTCTGGCTGAAACCTAGTTTCAGTGTACCAGTGGCACAACAAAAGACTAATGAGGAAAACCCATAGAAAAGCCTGCCTATTTGCAGATTATCTCTTTTCTTGTTCACTCAAACACAAAACTTCTTGTTCCTTTCTAAGCAACTATGACAATAGCACCAACTTCAGCAGCTTTGTTTCCACTTCTGTCCTGGAAACATTAATCTAATCAGCATGTGACAGCTGTATGCCTGTGCTAGTACTTTACCTTTGATTCCTCTGTCCATCTTCATTAAGCGTCTGATCACTGTCTCTCTATTGTCTCCTTGCCTGATTTCAATTTTTGTAGAGAAGTGGCCATTTGATGGTTGAGGGTTCACCAAAAACACAGATACACTGGGCTGTAAGAAAGTTAATACAAACGTTACCAGAGAATGTTCCTCTGGCCTCAGAGGAAACATGAAACTAAAACCAATAAACATCACCTATCAACAAATATTCTGGATGGATAAACTCCGTTTAGAAACACTGACTGCCAGTGGCAGAATGCAAGCACTCCCACAACTCTTCAAAACATAAGCCACAGTATACGCAAGGTTTTAGGACATATTTAGGGAAATCAATCAAGTTTTTACTGTTGAAAAGTAATAGAGCTAGAAATATTCATACATGATACTACTGTTGCAGAGCTTCACTAATCTGACACATTACTCACTAACTTCCAAGACTCCATGACACAGCTGCAGGAATACTTTTGAAAGGTTTTATTTTTATGCAATTGAATGCCATTTATTAGCCCATTATAAACTAATGGATAAACATAGAAAGTACTAAAAAACACTTTAGGATTCAGTGAACAAGTAATACAAAGTTTCACATGGAAATGTATAATACCTTAAAACAAGTATAATAAGCGACACAATTCCTAAATAACAGTGGTGAAGTGAGATTCAGCCACACTTGCACAAGACCTCAATTCTATATTTGTGGCCTATGTTTTAACTAGAATACAATCTACTTTATCTAAAGAGCGGTAGTTGAGGCATATGCTGAAAGAAACAAATACAAGAATATGCTAGTGCTCAGGCCACGTATTTTTAAGTCTTCAGGTCAAATCATTAAATTGTGCTGGCTGGAAGAGCCTTAAAGCTCAGGTACAATCACAGTCACATTTAGGGCTCTATACAGAGGAAGAAAAAAATAAATCCTAATTGCTTGAAGAGATGTTTCTTGTTTTGAAGGGCTGTTGGATCAAAGGCAAAAAAATCCAATATTCATGTCCGATTCAAATTTTTTAAATGGTATATTTGCTTTTGTTTGGGTTTTTTTTGGTTTTGGGGTTTTTTTAAAATACTTCCAGTATCTGAATTTGTGATTTTACCTCAGTTCTGAATATGGAAAATGGCTTTCCAGGACAGCAGTCTTCTTTTATTTTATCTTCTGCTTCAGATGCAAACTTCACTTCAATGTGATCCAGCTGTTAAGAAAAAGAAAGGGGTGGGGTGGGGAGGGAAATAAACAGGAGTTTAATCGCTTTGGAGGGAACAACAGAAGTTACCAGGCTTATCAAACAACTGTTCACATAGTAAAGCAGAAAGTAAATGTGCCTTGACATAAGGCAACAATAGCACACCCAAAATCACAACATATTATTCGGGAGGGACCTCTGAGGGTCACCTGCTCCCTACCCGAAGTGGGACTACTGCCCATGCTGGGCCAAGTCTGCCTCCGAGGACAGAGACCCCCGGCCTCTCTGGGCAGCCTGCTCCAACACTACCCTGCTGCCCTCCCAAAAACCTCTCGTCGTGTCGCACCTCAGCCTCACAAGCTGCACCTCCAGCAGTAACTCCCAGTTACCGTCCCTTGTTTGACTATCAGCCCACTCCCAAGAAAGAGTTTGGCTTTATCATCTTTGTAACTCTCTGAGCAGCAGCAGGTTTCTCTGAGACCTTCCAGCCTCAACAAGCCCACCTCCTTCAGCCTCTGGCTGGAGGTCACGCACTTGAGGCTCCCCCAGCCATCTCGATGCTCAACAGCCCCAACTCCTCAAAGCCTCTTTAAACCGGGGCTGCAGAGTGGGGGAGGATGAGAGGGGGGGTACAGCACCGACACACACTCCAAATAGAGCTCAGCAGAGCTGAGTGGAGATGGATGACTTCCCTTGACTTGCCAAATCATGTCCTATGTGGGTAGCTCCTCCTAATGTAGGTCAACACGCAGCGTGGCTCATTTGCAGTGACAACACACTCGTATTAAGTTTGTATTAAGTCCAGACAAGCCCCACAGTGACCCCAAAGTCCTTCGGAGCAGAGCTGATGGCCAGCCAGCCAGTTCCAGCTTACACAGAAATGTGGGGTAACTCTGTCCTGCTACAGAACTTGGCGATTCCTGTTAAACTTCAGATTTCACAGCCCAGTTCTCAAGTATCTCTAGATTCTCCTGCGCGGAAGATCCACTGTTTGTTTAACAGATCCACTGTTTTACAGATCCAATAAAGTTAAATAATAAATAAAGTCAAATAAAACAACATCTTTTTCATACTGTACAGATTACAAAATGAAGTTTTGCAATATATATATATACTGAAACAGGTGCTTTGGTTTTTGGTTTGTTAACACAAACCTAGCTGTCCCCTCATTAACATATTGGCTATTGAACTAAATTCTGGTTAGCATATGAAGCAGCGTAACTGGACTGGCATCCATTTTACTATATATCATAGTTTTACAAGCCCTGCCCAGAACCTGCTCCTTGAAGAGGGAAGGGTAATCTGCTACAGTTAACATGCCATTGTAAGAGTCCAAGGATACAAGGCTAAGGACTCTGATCATTCTTGCTCGTAATGCCTTGAAACATCTCCCTCTCATTTCTTCAGCTGAAAAAATGTAAGATATTGGTTGGCTCAGAGAAAAACATCTCTTCAGAAGCATCACTGAACTTTACTATCACAGATACAACCAGTACTGTAGCAAAACCCACCTCTGTTTTGCAGGAACATTTGTGTACTACACCCCTACCACTGTGTCTCATGTCTATATTTAACAGATTTATACACCTGTATTTGACAAATTTAAAAAGCAAGATTGAAATACAGAAAGCTGATAAAGAACTATTACTGGAGCAACATACACCCAAAAGTTAATGTAAAGGGGCTTAGGGCCTTAGGAAAGGCTGGTCCTCCAGCTATCCCAGTAAAAACCAAGTAATGAATATGCAAAGTATATACCAACCTCCAGGGAATTTGTCAAATAGACAATATTCTCCATGAGCACTGCACGCTCATCAAATTCCAGTTCCAGATCAAGAACACGTGAACCATTCTTCTCCAGATTTTCCTGTCAAAGGAAAGAAAAAAAAAACAAAAAAACAAACCTCTAAACGCTGCAAGTAAAATGATGCTTCAAAATGGCAAACTATCTACATTAGTCATGAAAAGAATAGGCTTTTAAATATGAAAGCTTTCTGCTGGCACAACATGCTAACGTAGGAGCAATAATTTTCTTGTAACAGGGTTTCTTCTACAGGGAATTAGTGACACCGATGGGAGGAGTAAGAGCAATTAGAACACATTTTTAATATAGAATTGAAAAGGTGTTTGACATTCACAGTTATTTATAATCCCTACTTAATGTGCAGGTTGAGAATTCACAAAATAAGTCAGCACTTCAGTGGTATTTCACAGCAGGAAATTCAGTCTTATGACCTAGTTTAAAATAAAGTACAAGCATACAACTGGACATGTTCGCAGCAGTTGTAAAACAAGTTCTCTGCAGGGAAATAACAACTACTTTATATGTTAACATAAAAGTAACTTAATTAGTCCAGAAAGCCAACAGCAACAGTCACAAGAGACAAAGTATTACAGGCAATATAAAACCCTGTGATTTTTTTTTTTTTTTTTTTTTTTTTTTTTAACTAAAACAGAACTTCCTCTTCGGAATTTAATGTGTTCCTTTCTTGCTTTCATATGCTGAGCCAGCTGTCTCCTTTGAAGCTCTGCTTTGTCAGACTCAGCATGGTTGTGGTTTCCTTGCCAGTTTAATGTGAAGGATTCCCTACATTAATGCTGAATCGCTTCCCTTTGTAAATCACAAAGTTTCTTCTACGTTTAAGCTCTCCTTTGATGCACAGGAAGCACAAGCAGAAATGCTCCTTGTACAGTGGAATTGCTGAATAATTGGTTTCAGAGAAAAACATACTGATCTAGGGAGTCTAAGCTCAGATGTTTCTACGTCTTTATGTGAAACTGCTTACTGCTCTTTAAAAGCGAAAGGAGTGATTATTGGGTAAGCCTCAGCATGCCAACCCATTCCCTGTGTGCACCAGAATCACTAACTATTGCCAGACTAAGGACATCAAATAGGGATGTTTCAGACCTAACGCGCTTCTAAGACTGAAAGCTTGTCTGACCTTTTCCAACTCTATCAGTTGATCTAACACATCACTACATCTCTTTACAAACTTCACTTATACAGGAAGCTTCACAGCTGCTTTGTGCTCTCTGTTCCTCTGAAGGCTTCTAAGCTACCATGAAAAGGAATAATTAGAATAACCCTAAGAGAGGGCAAAAGAGCACCTCCATTTATAAAATATAACAAAGCTAACAAACAGAAGACAGTATTATATGCATTTTAAAAATCAAGCTAAAGCTTAAGGAGAAAGAGTAGTATTTTAGCCTCATTAAGATTTTTTCCCTCTCAACTTCTACAGATCATGAGTAGATGTCAAAAAGGTTTATTTAAGATTTTGCTTATTCTTCGCCTCTTGAACATTCCTAGTTGCTGTATTGAATTTTTATCTGCAACAGCAAGCACAAAAAAGTTTGTTTAAAATAAAAATGGAAGCCAAGATTTTCCTAGGCTTGCATGAGTCTGGGAAAACAACAACGAAATATCAGAATATTAGTGACAAAAACATAAGAATGATACATAAAATTCATAATGCCATTCAGGGCTCAGAACAGTCCCTTCTTGCCTCTCTTAAATGTAGTGCAATCACAGAATCATAGAATGGTTTAGGTTGGAAGGGACCTTAAAGACCATCTAGTTCCAAACCCCCTGCCATGGGCAGGGACACCTCCCACTAGACCAGGTTGCTCAAAGCCCCGTCCAACCTGGCCTTGAACACCTCCAGGGATGGGGCAGCCACAGCTTCGCTGGGCAACCTGGGTCAGTGTCTCACCACCCTCATAGTGAAAAAAATCAATTATCTCTAGCCTTGTTCTTAACTTTCTAAGCATTTTTATGTCTCCAGAGCAACATCTTATTCTCATTTCAGCATGAAAAACTGGAAAAGTCACATTTCAAACGTAGAGGAATCCACTTGTATTTGAAGCACGGATTGTATAACCTGCAAAATACACAAACTACCAAGCCCCAACTAGACCATTAGCTCACTGGGCCAATTCATGTAGAGACATTTTTATTCTTTCTTTCTTCCAGAGATGTCAAAGAATTTTATAAACAAAAGCATGAAGATGTCAAATAAGCAAGGGTCAGGATAGAGACTGAACTCAAAAGTTAGTAGGAGATCCAGGAATGAAATAAAGGAAACAACAATACTCATGCATGAAGTTACAGATTACCATTGCCTTTGTCTGACATGTTTTCATTCACGAAAGCTTTTTCTACGTTTCATTGACAAAAGCTTTTTCTGTACAAGAACTGTCCCTCTGACACTTACCTTAATCATGGCAACAAAAGGCATAACCTTCTTCATATACTTCTTCAGCTCTGGCAAGGTGTTAAGCTCACTAGCAATTACTTTATTGTCTGGCAGTTGACCTCCACTGACCTAAACATTGATGAACATCCATTAAAAAGTATAGGTATAATTAAGAAAACTTGCCTTTTAATATCATATACCCTTCATGCTTTCCCATAAATACCAGCAAGGTTTGTCATCATCATTGATTCCACATATAATAATTTTCCCATCCCTTTGAAACATTTTAAAAGTAGTATTTTAAAACTCTGACAAAAAACCCCAGACAACTACTGCCATTCCGGCAACTCAGTATTATTCTGCATTTTCTTTATTCTTTCTGGTGACTATATATTAATATACTTAAATTTTCCACCAGAATGCATTTTAAATCTACATTTAAGCCTTATCACAAGCACATTTTTAAGCACTAGCTTCCTGAACTTTTGGGGTCTTACCTCCAAAATTTAGACATTTGCAACAATCCTATTTAGTGCATCACACCAAACAGCAGATTTTAACACCAATGCAGAAAAAAGCCTATAGAATGCCCAAGGTTTAACACCCCAAAACCAAATTTCACATGATGAATATTGGTTTTATCTCAATACCACAAGTTGGAAAACTCATGACTCTCTAATCTATCAGCTACAATATCGATTTGTTCAAGCTGAGGATGGTTCATCAAGATGCCAAAAGTAACTCTCATCAGTTGCCCCACATCCAAAGCACAGATTCTCCTCCTTTCAGAAAAGCTTATTTCTTCTACTTATGACTGATGTATTCAAAATATTTCTTGTAACATCACTGAATAGTTTACACCTATTCAAGGACCAAAACAACGCTTCATAGCCCACTTGCGTAGTAAGGCAGCATTAATCTGTCAGTCAACAATGTTTCCTCAGAAATACACTTGAGAAGAGTATTTTAAAAGCTATCCACTTACAAATGAAAAAAAAAAAACAAAACAAAACAAAACAGAACATGGGCCACGTTTTACTCAGATTGTCAAAAAAACAACTAAATCATACTGTCAAATCAATCATATTCCTTGGGAAATTTTCATTAAGCACCAAAATTTATTGGACAGTTGTAAAAGCATAAAGAAAATGAAAATTATCTTGCTTTGTATTTAAATAATTTGGTAACAAATTACAGCTTATAAGCTTTTTACAGATAGAAAAAAAGAGCCCACAAAAAAGCAGGTAAGCAGCCCAAAGAAAGATGAAAGGATGACCACCTGATAGTGCTTGCGCAGAACTGATAAGGTGGTGTGCTGCCAAGGCGGGTAGTTCTTTGCCACATAGATAGTACAGTGAGAAGGCTTCTGGGAAGGTTCTTTAGTACTTTTCTAAGGATACAAAGAACAAAAATGAGGAAGGAGTCCTAAGGCAATATAGAATTATCAAGTACGCACACTTAAAAAGATGACCTAGTACATTTCACCTTTCCTTTCACAGGTGCCATGTAGTTCTTGAGACGGAGTCGGAGGTCATGAGCTGCTTCCATGAGGTACTGAGAGGAGCGAATTAATACCTCATCCACAGGACCTGCTATCGGCCATGAGGCTCTCATGATGGAATCAGGCTTTGAAGAAAGGAAGAAGTGACATGCACTGAGATAAAAACACATCAGTATCTGGTGGTTTTTCAACCCATTAAAGCTTGACTGGAAACGGGAGTTAAGACAGTTTGAACCTCAATGAGCACCCACCTGTAACTAGATTGTAAAGGAGCAAGGATACAAGCTAAGTGCTATACATACAATTACACCTGCCACGTAGCTACATAACTTCATCTACAAGCACAATGCAATTAAAAAAAAAAAGCCAACTAAGTTTCATGCATAAGTGTAGGAGTATTGCATTATTTGGGTTAATTTTAGACCACCTCTTTGCGAGTACACAACCAAAGTGACTTGTATTAAAGTTTCATATATCATCACAGTAACAGGCTAACTCTGTATGTTCACTGTCCTATGGACAATAAGTTATTATGGCTCTTCATATTGTAAGACATATGTTTCTTTTACTTGCATATGAGAGACATCCATAAGCCTGATACAAGCCTTACTAAAAATCAGTAAAAGCTTAGATGCAAATCAAATGGCAGAACTGAGACTTTAGTACCTTTCCCAGCAGTGACCAGATGTGCTCACATAAGTGGGGACAGACAGGAGCCAACAGCAGAGTCTGAACTTCTATAAACTGAAACACCAGCTCTCTGTGCATTCCTTCTATCGCCAGCTCACGGTATTTATCTTTTGCTGCCTGAAACACAGCCAATGCAACCACCATTAAAACACTCCAACTGCCATGGAGAAACACTTAGAAGAAATCACACACTATTCTTTGCTCTAATATGCCTTTAGAATGTAAGCAGCTTAGAAGTCAGTAATGGATTATTACAAGAACTGTATTTTCCTGAAGCATCTGAGTGTGAATCTGTGTGTTGGCCATTTGATTTTTGCATTAACAGGGTACTTTTAAAAAAGTGTTTATTGGCACAGACATAAAAGACAAAAATATCCAAAACTGTGTATCAGGTACTATCATCCCAAATAGCTTGTATAAAGATACTAATAAGTACTAAGAAAAAGGCAATGAATATGATCTATCATTATACATATAATTCAGCCTACTTAATCATATTCCTGAATATCATAAAAGAAGCCACATAAAGGAGTCTCTGGAATTCATTAAGTGAAGTGGCATGGTTCAGCAGACGCTCTGGAGACATGGTTTATGGAATATATCACAAAGTACTTCACTTCCAAACAATTTTGTTGATGCATTATCTGGATGAAGAGTTCCTTATTACAAAGGGGCTAAAGACAGGAAACACTCTTTTTAATAGTGTCTTTTTTTAAGCAGCTTTTTGCTCATATTAGATATCACGTCTATTTGCAGCATCACAGTTGTCCTCCTCTGGACCTTTGTAAAAATGACCCAAGCAGACCTTTATAATTTCAGATTTATTCCATTAAAGTACTCTTGTTTCTTGGCACAATTCTGAATCCAATTCAGCTGTATAATTAAGGATCAGAGACATCAGGATCAAAAGATATCCACAAAGTAACAAATACCAAGTGTTTCTTATACCTAAAAATACACCTCCTACCTGAAATTCAAAGAAGCCAGTTTTCAGAGCTTCCTTAAACATCATCTTCTCATAATTTTGGTCTGTCTTCATTATGCCTGCATTCATTTCGCTAGGGAGGGAAGGAAAGTGAAAACATCAGTACTGCACGTTCTACCCCACATAATTGTTTACCCCGTGTAAAACAGCAATATCAATGTCACCAGTGCAGCACAATCACATCACATATTCTGTAATGTGTTTTTTTATGGAATTCATTAATTTGCAGGAAAAGAAAATAACTACAGAGATGCTCCTTGCAAGAAAAAACAAATGGACCAAACTGTATTATTAGCCTTTGTACAGTACCTGGCAAAGACTCTGTCATTGAAGGTGTTGGCAGGACCAGTTCTTAGGCTGTCTCTGTTTGCAATCATCTCCTTCACCCACTCCACCCACGTGTAGAGACGAAGAATACCAGCATCTGCCATGGCTTCCACAAAGTTGGCATCTTCAACAGTGTCTCCAGCATCAGCCAAGGCTAAACGCATGCCTGAAAGAAACTGCATCAGCTAACATGGCCGGCATGCAATTAGCTGGTAGATATAGATACAGGAAGTATGGGACTCAAAATTAATTACAACTAACTTTTCATTATGAGTTAATAAAATGCAAAGTGAATTTACAAACTGCCTGAACAACTAGCAAGAGATGTCTCAAAGGATGCACTTTACCCAGGAGAGGTACACTGCCCTCCTTAGGAAGGAAACCAGACAGACACCGAGAACCAAGAGACTAGTACAGTCACTGTCCAAAAAACAAGAGCACGCAAGAAGGAACAAGGGCATGCATGTATACACACAGTGCACAGCAACAGTACGTGTCTTATGTTTTGATCTCTCAAGTGAATGTGGAAGAATGAAACAGGCACCCTCTAAAAGCTCTTAACACCAGGAGCGGTTCTTGGTTGAAACAGATGTTGTGCTAACATGCATCCCAATTTTCTAAATAGAGTTCAGCTTTTCAAACAAGAACAGGTGGTAAGCACTAGATTTATTGCAATTCATTACTCCAATAAACCCACTGCTCCTTTGAGAGCAAAACACTAATTTTAGTCATTTGGGCATAATTGAAAACCAGATGCAGGTCAGAACATACTTACCATCTGCAGAAAACTTGTCAACAGCTTGAGTTAGAGTAAGAAAGTTGCCTGTGGATTTAGACATCTGAAAGAAATAGAAGAGTCTCTGTTTTCTCATGCATCCATTTTGTTACTGCATAAGCAAGACAGATGCAACAAGGGTTTGGGCAAACCATTGAGACAGTATTTTCTCATGAATCATAGCAAAAGCAATTTGGTAAATCTGAACTGAATCACAGTGAAAGCAGACTAAACTTTGCAAGCACTCATCTAACTCCTGAATGTTGAACTTGTCTTGACACTTGCGCAAGTTGTTACAACTAAAGTCCATATACACCACAGCTTCAGGGAAATGGTAGCTGCCTTCTGCATCATTTGGGTTCCACCACAGACTTTGTCAGGCTTTGAAAAACAGGACAACTGGTATCTAAGTTTAATTCCAGAAATTACCTAAATTAAATTTAAATACTACTTCAAAATTGGCGTTTTCAGCTCATCCTGCATTGATTTTTCAAGAAGGAGTCTGGTGGGGTATTTTTGCTTCATACTGAACAGTCTCCAAGGCCTAATTCCTAGGTTCAGGCACTTTCAAATTGAATTAAGTTCAATTTCAGAACTTGCACACATTAGCAAGTTATTGGCACTAACCTATTCCCCCTCACTGCACCTACTTCAATGCTTAACAAAGCTAAAGTTTAGTAAGGAAAAAAAAAAAAATCATTCTACATTCTATATTACCCTAGAACTTAACAGAAATGCACAAAAATCTTTACTAAACTGGTGAAGCTATACAACAGCTAACTTAAGCGATAGATAGAACTGGAGGAAAGGCAGGTCTTTACCTCTGATGAATGAAAAACTGGAGGGCACCAATGAAGAAACTAGAATTTTCACTACTTCCTCCTCTTAAATTCCAAGAAGAATTTTTTCCAGTCTGGCTGGCAAGTACCTATTTTGACAACCACAAAAGCCATCTCATACATGAAACCTCACTATACCTTTTCAGAATTGAGGAGGAGATGTCCATTTGCTCTCACAGCTACTGGCCATTTTTCTCTGTTTCAAGACAAGACACAGAGCATTTGGTAAAATAAATACAATTTCTCTTTAAAGAAAAAGAACAAACATTTTATGTTCCAGGTCAGGGATAAACACCTTAAGTGGAATCTTCAAAAAAATACCTAGGGGGTGTCTTAAAAAAAAAAAAAAAAATTAAGGACTGTCTTTGAAGATGCAAAGAACTACAATATAAGGGTTAGAAATTATCATTGCTGAAATGCAAAGCAGGGAGCATTGCACCTACAATTATACTTCATTCACCCCAACTCCTTCTATTCAGCTACCTTTAATTTAAAGGCCAGTGATTGGCATTGCCCAACAGCACTCGATAGAGCAAAGTCCCATGTACCTCCACCAATGGAGGAAGCAGGTATTAAATTCCCTACCACCATCTTTACTATACATGAGAAAACAGCTTCTCCTATATACAGTTTTATACAACACTTAAATAAAGGTTCAAGGGAATGCAAACATAGTATCTTAATGCACAGAACTACATCTCTCTAGAAGCACCGTGTGATCAGCAAAGATTCTCAATCTGTACCGCACAGTCCATCAGAATATGTATACACTGTTTTAACGATCCTTGAGAAGTAACTAAAAAACTTAATGATAATAAAGTTACTTAAAATCCCAGTGCAGGAATACAGTTCAATACTGGAAAATACATAGGAGGAGATACTTACCAAAGACATTTGACTTTTATAGAACAGGCCAGTGAAAGCTAAAATTAAAATCTGTTCTCCACTTTTACACATTTGCTTTTTCATGTGGCTACCTAACTGAACATTTCATGCCTCCACAGACAGCTAAAACAAATGAAAAATAGCATCAAACACCACAATTCCAACATCAGCTGAATTTGGATTTAGCTCTAGATGCTGCTATTTAGTATTCTCTCTACTCCCAAAGGAGGAAAAAACCCTAAAGATACACCAATGCTGTTTCAGTATGTTTTTACACATATTCTCCAAAGAAGCACCAAGCCAAGGTACTGTTCAGTTACAGCACATAAATCCTTAGGTTTGCTCTAGAGCTGATGGAAGCTACCAAGTCAATTATGCTACATACTAGATAGAATTCCAGAGTTTAGAACAGACAAGATTTCACCAAGTCAACTGAAGTCATATTATGCCGTGAGATCTCAGCTTTGCTTTAAACAATGTTTTACAATTTGTATGTAAGAATCTTGCATCTTAAAATCTTTAAAGGATTCTAGAAAAAATGGGGGAAATAATGGTAAAAAGCCTTCAATTTCAGTAACTTCTACTATAGACAACTGTAACAAAGCTGCAATATGAAATAATACATTTTCAACCTAATTCTGATTGTGGTACAGTCAAAAGGCATTAGCAAATGCACCAGAACTACAAACTCTCCAGCTTCATCTCCTGCACACGTGCTTTTGCATTATCTCCAAACCTACCTTTGATCTGACCACATAGCCACATGATTATAGAGGTAGTACGACAGATGATTTGGAACAAGATCTTTGCCAGAAACTCTGAGATCCACAGGATACCAAAATTCAAACTCCTCCTTTAGCTTGTCCAACTTCTCTTTTGGAATCTCTGTTTTAGGAAATGGAGCTGCCTTGAAGAAGATGTAATCCCAAACTTCTTTACTCATTTGATGTGCCCTGCACAGAATTAGGCCCACATTGAGATGGCAGTAAAAATTCCTCTTAAGCACTCCACAGCATTTTGATCAAGACAGCTTAAAACCGTTGATTCATTCTCACAACACACTCCATTTGATAAGCAGAGCAAACACGGACAAAGCGTGTACAGGTACTTTGTCTAAGAGCGGATGAGTGAGTCCAACATCAGAAACGAAATCAGAACTTGACTGCTTGAGTCATGCCCTGCTTAAAACGCCCTTTGTCATTTCCCAATAAAGCATGAAGAATCCCATAAGAAAAAGTAATTAATAATTAAAGCATAATCTTGAATGTCCTGGAAACCTGATTTTTTTTTTTTTTCCAAATGGTGCCCCCCCACACCCCCACTTGCGACCTTAACTGAATACTGAAAACCTATTACTAGTACCTAAATTTCTCTGCCCTCCCTTGCACTGGGTCATAGAGTCGTTCCTTCTGGCTTCCATGAAAGTAAAACAGCAAGAGTACAAGAGAATTGCTGTATAATTCAAGGTCGCCTCCTACATGGAAAAATTAGTGGTCTTTTCCCACTTTGAACAGAATATGTTCAAAATTAACATTTACTGTAAGACACATTTTACCAATTGCTAGAGTTAGGATCCACAATTTTGAATGAAAACACTGATGACATGCAACTTAGACCCGCAGCTCTGCAGCCACTGGCATGCATTAAAAAATACCTTTCTTGTTTCTACAGGGATTTTTATTCCTAGCTCCTTAGAACTTCACTGGAGTCCACTAAATACTACCTGCACACATTTCAAATTAAGTAGTTTTAAATCAAAGTTTACTGTTTGTTAACATCTACTAAGGTGCTTTGGCCTGTATTATGCAGATAGGAAAAGCATTCTAGATCCAAAGTACCTCCAGTATTAAATGTATTAAACAACTAGTTCAAATGATGGTTGATACCACCAGTCTAGAATAAAGTCTTACGTGCACCAGTTTGCTGGTTTAGATCTGGTAGTTATTGTTCTATGCTTTAAATTACTGTTGGGCGCTGTGACTTAGCTTCTATGTTTGGTGCCAAAGATCGCTGTAACCGAATGGGGACTGACATGATGCGCCGTAAATCCTCTTTTACTTTACCCCACAGAGTAAGTCTTAGTATCAAGTGTTTGCTAACACTGTAAGAAAGATGTTATCTACTCGTGTAAGAGTACGGTCTAATTGTATATACTTAATTACATCAAATCTATAATTCAGTTCTCAGGATGCTCACTTCAAAGTTTGCTTCCAGACAGGACTAACATGCAGGCAGCATCTCTATAATTAGAGAGGTTTGAGCCAAAATTAAAACCTTGCCAAGACTTTCGGAACTATTTCTGTTTGTAAGAATCTTCACTTTGGAAATGGTTTTCACATTAGTTATAACATTGAATAAGGTAAGTTCCAGTTCCAATGTGTAAACTATCCAGAAAACAGTTCATATAACATGCAGAATTAGAGCATAAGATTCAAGGCAAGACTGGCAGTGGGTTTTTTCAATTCCAGGTCAGTTGTACTATCTCTCTGTCACTGACAGCTCACAACCACTCCAACCAAGAGGTCACAGAGCAGTCTTAGAAGGTATTTTGGTATGAATGCTTTCTCCCTCTTCCTTTGAAGGTTCCCACATACGAGTTGTGGATAAAAGACGGTTCTAAACTTCTAAGAGAGTTACCAACTTTTAATACAGTGACGAAAACTAAGCGCTAATCTTGCCCACTTTGTACACTGAAGCGTACAATATTTTATAGTTGCAAAGCAGTCTCAATAAGCAGAGACACTTCGGCAGCCACTGAAACCAATCACCCAAAAACACCTGGCAAGGACCATTTCAAGGCAAGTCAAACAAGTATTAAAAAAGGTGATTTACTCTGCATACAGTTCTGCTTTCAGGGACATTCCTCCTCTCTCTCTGGCCACCATACTCCTTTCTTTTTTCTTATTTCCTCTTCTACAGATTTGCTGTAACTTAGCTAACAGTAGGTTAAGCACAGAATCAGCCTGCTTGGCAAGTCTTTGTCAAGAACAACTCAGGAGATAAGCACCACCGAATTAAACAAGAAAACTTAATGATTCATGCTCCTCACCTGATGCCTAGAGGAGATTCTCCTTGGCCCCTCAGGTTACCTCCCTGTAACAGATGAGCCACAGTGTAATAGGCCATATAGATAGTTGAGTCAGAGAGAGACTCTATCAGCCACTGCTCATCCCAAGGTAACCGGGTACCTAGAAGAGAAGGAAGCCAGGGATCAGATACAGTCAGTATCATCCCTACTCACAAGCATGACACTCAAGCATACATAAGCATACTTTCAGTGGAACATATATATATATATATATACACACACATACATATATACATGCAAGTACTCATGGTTAAGCTTTTAAAAATCCTTTTTTTAAAAACTCAACTTATGAATGTGAAGATTTCATTAAAGAGAAAGTACTTGCTATTTTTGTAGTCACCTTAACACAACTATCAAATTTCAGCTCATGATGGTTTGCTGTGTGTTATAATGCAATTGTAACAGTTGTCCCATGTCATAGGCTACATAAGATGAAGGCTAGTCAGAATTTAAGAACACCCAAGAAATGGTATTAGTTCCTTTTCTGAGGTCCATTCCAAATCAACAGCCCAGGCAAAAAGCTACCTGCAGCGATGCTGCATAGAATCACTGCAGTAAGGCAAAAATAAAATTACCCCTGGCCACATGTGGTTTCAAGAACAAGTGCCTTCTCCAGGATGCTGGATCAAGATGTAGCATTGGATAAACCTGTGCTCCACTTAAATAAATATATTTTGGATTCTAGATAGCACTTAAGCCTTCAAATGAAGTGATGAGTACCATCTTCATGAAGCACTGAGTGAGAAAAGGAGTGTTTTGCCTACCTAAGCCATATGTCCTGGAGCAGGCATGCTCTTGTAGCCAACCTAAAGTAGCTTCAAAATTTCTCCTAGTCTCTTCACAAAACCTGTAAGAAAAAAACTATTACTAATTAATCCTCTCAGCCCTCTTAGACCACCACCACCAGCAGCAAATGATCACTCCCTTTTATATCCACTTTTATAACTTACGTCTCTAGATGTTTCAAGCACTCTGATGCCTGTTTCTTCCAGTTCACTTCACCATAGTCTAAATACCTACAGTCAGGAAAAGTTTGTTGTAATAAAGCAATCCACAAGTAAGATATAATTGGCAGTAACTTTCTAACTACAGCTTTACTTCACTTACCACTGGTCACAAAGGGCCACGACACATTCATCAGCAGACCTCGATATAACTTGTTTCTCAGGTTCCATATAAATCATGGCTTCATCCTAAGAGTTGGAAGGGCAATAAAAGCTAAGATTTAAGTACTTCGCAAAGTCTTGAAAATCCTCACATCTTACTAAAAAGTATCCTCTCCATTCTAATCTGTTTTACAGCACTTACTGCATGGCTTTCACTGCTGCACAGGCTCTCTGCCTCAGTATTCACTTTAGTAAAATGAGAGCAATTCTTGACTATGCACTTCTGAGGCATCAGTTCACATAATTCTGTAAAGAATGTCTCCATGCATGACAAAAGGGAGGACAGAAGCACAAAATATTACTCATTGATGATGCCCCTACTGATTAAAACAGTTACTAAAAGAAGAACAAGGTGGGGGAGGCGAGGGTGAAGAAAAATGTAACAGTGAACCTAATCCTACTTTCACAAATCACATATTCTGATGCAGGATGAAACAGGATGAAGTGTTATATTATAATCTGAACACAACAATGCTGCATCCGCAAGGGAATATTGACTAAATAACCAAAGCCTCTCTCACTTCCAGTCCTCATCAGGAAAATCTTATTGGAGAGAGATGATATGATCATTGTTCATTTACTACTCTTCCTTCTCTGCGTGATGAACCCCAGAAATGAGGTGTCTGCATGTCACAGATAGCCTTTATTGGCAGGCTTGAAAGAGACTGACAATTTGGATCTTACACTTTCAATATCTTCCCAACTATATCAAAGATTACATCAAACCACCAAAATATTTCCTAGACAAGGTGATGGGATGAAGCAGGGAATAAGAGGTCTCCAATTAAGCTATTCTAGTCCAAGAACACAAGGTCCTTCTTTTATCAGTATTCCGTACTCTGTAGCTATCCAAAGCACCACTAAGACTACTGCAGAACCAAAACACAGGGGTTTCTTCAGCAACTCAGCTACTGTAAAAAAGACGAAATGGATAATTTAAAAGAAGCTGTGTGTGTACTACCACATACATTATCCACCATCATCTTCTGAATAAGTTTCTTGACATCTTGAACTTTTTGTCCTTTGAATCCATCCACCAACATTACCTGTAAAAGATGGGTCATAGGAATCGATTTTTTTTTAATTAACAAGAAATAGGTGCAATAGCTTTTTAGATGAACATAAAGATGTAGTAGTTACTGCAGTCTTTGACATGCAAAAAATAGGAATACAGATGGTTTTTTTCATTAAACAGTTGGTCATCTTTACCCAAAATGCATTTGTATACATGTCAGCATCTGCATAGGCAATTGAACACAGCTAGTTAGGAATAAAATTTTTTAGCTTACCAGAAAACAGCTGAGGAATGCATTATAGCAAGCCATTACACAAGTAAAAACACCCCACACCATACACCAACACATCAGTCTGTTCACATCAGTTTCCAAATCAATACTTGTAACAAAACTGATCAACTCCCCAGAATGTGATCACCTGCCAGGAAACCAGATTATAAGTCTCAGTTTGCAGTCATACTCCATTCTCTCTCCAATTCCACATAACTCCTCCAACTGCAGAACTTGACTGCAGGAAAAGTCTAAACAAGAAGTTGTCTGGGGAAAAGAGAATAAAAATCTCCTTTCTTTCAGTCTTTTTTTGTTCTTGATCTTTACACACTTTTTTTCTCCTAATCAAACTCAGGAAGAAAACACTTAACTCTTTTATTACTTACTCCCTCATAAAATCCTTTCAGGTACACTCTCTCCTTGGCCTCAGCAAGTTTCTCTCTGTCATTCTGGCTCTGGATTTTGAGCTCATCACAGACTGATGCAGCACAAAGATTGCCATAGCCTGGGATTTCAATGATGGGCACCTGTGAATTAACAAAACAGTCTCAGATATTCAGTTCAAATGATCTCAGTGTAATAAAATATACACAAGGATTTGTTTCCTGGATTTCACAAGCTTCACTGGAAGTGATGCACTGAACAAAACAGAGACAAGTATATTTTGCTTGGTTTGCAGTCCCAAGGCTGACATGAGAGTCTGAACCAGAGGCTGTGAAAGGGCAAAAGAGCAGCTATTACTTGTTACCTGAAAGTGTCTGTGCTGCATGACATCTTGGCCAAAAGCAATATTAAATAAAGAACCCTAACGGCAGCAAAAGCAGGTGCTAGGGCTAATATCAAACTTCTACTGTACTGTGCTACTCTGTGTGTAAGTTTGCAGCATCTACTACTAATCAAGTTTTGTAGGACTTACAAAGTATTACTGCAATTCCACTCATCAAATCAAAAATTCCTGGCAGTTCCCAGCGTGACTCCTGATCTACCCTCCCTACAAGCACTAACACCAGCACCGAGCTGTACCAGTACTGAAGCTAGCGAGTGGAAGCAAGGGTAATGCAGAATGCTGGGATGGCTTTACCTGCAACCTATGTTTTCTAATGAAAATGGATCCAGCTGTGAGTCTGCATTAATAGCAAGTGACTTTAGCTCTTTGCACAGAACAGACAGAATAATGATCTGGCCATTAAGGCTGTAAGTTTTAACCAACAAACAGGTTATCAGTATAACAATGCAATCCATTCTCCAAAATAGTCATTCACATAAAAATTAATACTTTCCTTTATCTCTGAAGTATCACATAGAATAACAAATCTTGGTTGCAACCCCTAACAGACCAAATAGTACAACTCTAGCAAAACATGAAAACTTTAAACTTTTCAGCTCTTTCAACTGAGGACTACTTTAAACAGAAATTCTGGAAAAGGCAGGCACAGTTCTTGGCACATTTCTCAGTGAATACAAAGTCATGTGTACTGCAGATGGACACATTTGGGCATACTTACCGGTTCAAACGGTAGGACCATTTCATCTTTGATGCCATACTTCACCCTCAAAGCCTTTGAAAGTTAAAAGAAAAACAATGCAATATGGTTAGAAGAAAAATCTTCTAGATTTAAAGGTGTTTATCTATTCATAGGGTCCCTCTTGCACGCAATTATATTATTATAAAGCAGACAAAGCCACTTCCCTGCCTTCTCAACATTTTTCACACCTGAATTTAATCCCTGCCCCATTTTCAGGTGATTCTTTGTGATAGTTGTCCACATTTTTAAGAGGGGAAAAAAGCACTATTGCTCTACACTGAAAATGAGTGGGACAAAAATTCAATAGCCAGGGATAGCTGTTTAGACACTCATGTACTCTTGAAGCTGGAACAGCAACAGCTACTTTAAGTCTCATTTGAAATTCATACAAAGCTCTTAATCTCATCTCTGGAAGTCATCTCCACAACAGAAATTCATTTCTATTTCACTGGTACTCTCCTATAGCTTAATATGCAGCAGAAGCTACACGATTCTTGTCCAAAAGTCTTCTTGAAGTCTGAGAATAAAAAAATCCATCACAGCCCTGCTGGTTTTAACTTCATTTATTTTTAACTACTTTGATTTCAAGTTAGAGATGGCAAAACTCCAATTAAAGGGAGTTTCATTTTACCCATTGGATATTGACTTTTGACCCTCCACACTACAGAAAGGAAACAAACAGAAGCAATTCAGCTAACAGACTGACCTGTTTCTTTTTCAAATCTCTCAGGGCTGCAATGTCATCTGGAGAATCAGAAGGAACACTTGTTACCACTCCAGTTCCTTGACAAAGAAAGAGATACAAAAGATAAAAAGATTAGTCAACACGTATTGAATGCACAGTGCACATCAAACAGGCTTTGGCAAGAGGCTGCTGTAAGGTTACCTTTATCTTCCTTGATCGTGAGCATGGGAAGAGCGTATATAACTTTGTAGGCGGTGAGAGGTGCCGAAAGCGCAGCGCCAAGAATCTCCTATGCAGGACAAAGGAATATCATTACAGTAAATAGCACTTTTTCAGCGTAGCTGAATAAGCTCTCCTGGCTGACGTGCTTCAAATTTGCTGGCAATCCTTACATATTACAAACAAATAAACTTAGAAAAAATTATATATATAGTTAGACAAGAAGGAAGTAAACATGAAAAAGCATGTATGTACCACTTGAGACAGTATATGGACTATTTACTGGTAGAAAAGTCAAATGCCAGATAATATAAACAGAGTAACTCAGAAAAAGCAAAACTACTGAAGAGTAGAGTTGGAAAAAGCTAGTGAGCAGGAGAAAGTTTGCCTCCAAATATCTGAAGCACATCAGCATCAAGACAGGAATGAATTAGGAAGCCAGTGTCAAAAGCTGGATTAAACAAAGGCAAGAAAAGCATATTGTCAAGACCATTTATGCACTGACAGGAGATAGTCTAGATGTTGCAGTTGTCTTCTACTTCTCTAATTTGCTTGAATTCACATCACATCTACTAACAAAGAAACAAAAACTGTATTTTCTATTTCATCCGTCTAAGCAGGATCAAGAAAGATGGTGACTAGTTTTAGCGAACCGAGATCAAGAGATGTAAACAGCGTGAAGGTACTTTGTATCACGATGAACAAATACCACTAACTACGCTTATTCAAAGCACAGAAGTTAAGGCTAGTAAGTATCAAAACCACTAACATTCAACTACTAAGCTAAGAAAGCTTAATTCACAAAGATGTACTGGAAATTTCAGCATCAACAAAAAGCCTTTATCACATAACCCCTTCTAGCTATTACTTTTTTCTGTCCCTTTCCATTCCTCATAGAGAACTCATCACTCTTCCCAGCATGCAGAAAAATGCATTCATTCATCAAGTAATGTTAAGGCACAAGTAATGCATTTGTCCACCAGTAAGTGCATCAGGTTAATCTCCCAGTAGTTGTAGCTCGGCTGCCAAGAAAGCTGTCTTCTGCTTGCTTTTTTAGTCACTAAACATTCCAAAATTTTTGTAATAGTTCCTGTATTTTCTTTATAAGTAGAATTCTACCATCACCTTTGTAAGCATAAGCTTCACAGGAACAGGTAAGCCTGACCAGCCAGCTGCAAGATGCTTACTTCTCCCATCAGCTCCTTGACAACAGGTACGACTCCATTATCTTTTGTAAAGCCCTGGTAGGACATGTTCCTGGCAGCTCTTTGGGTACAGATAAAAATATCCCCATTCACAGTTTCAAAGCCGATGTACTTCATATCTGGGCGAACCCAGCAGTTAGTCTGTCCAAACATGGTCTCTGGTCTGAGCGTAGCAGCCACCAAGAAGATATTTTTTCCTCTTAGGCCACTGGGGGGAAAAAAGTATTTTATAAGTCACCAAAATAAAAACATTCAGGGCAATACAGAACATGCTTTTAAGCTAATATGAACTTTTAAGTAACATTTACTAAGTGATGAAAGTGGGTCATTAACTTCTTTGTGGGTTTTTCATTTTCTTTTTTTTATTTTAAACTCCAATTTGAGTTTCACATAGACTAGCGAATATAGCGGCTCAAAACAGAGACCAAGTCTTTGAAGTGACAGAAACAACAGGGTGAAATTATATTCTGCATTAGGCAAAACAGACTGTCTAATTTAATGGTCGCTTCTGGCCCTAAGATAGAACCTATTTGCCATTACGAATTCAAGACCTACCTTAATTTTGCAGGATAAGGATCTAACACCTTCATTTTTATCAGCGTATATTCTTGAGGCCCAACACCCTACAATTCACATAAGGCAGCAATCAAGATATGACACTGACTCAAGCAGTAGAGAAAATAAATCTCATTCTGTAGTAACCTAACCCAAATGCTATTTAAGGTACCAATGCTTTCTTCAAAGTAAATCATATTTCCATTGATACAAATGGCTGTTTATTAAAACACAGACTGGAGAGAGAGTTTATACTTTATTCTTATGTCAAAAAATGTACTCATCACAGCCACTATCTCAGCAACATATAAGTTAATAACAGCTTATTTGTTTTGTTTCAACAGATAGATAGTGGTATGATGTAGTGATGCTGCTGGCACAAATTGCCAAATAATCACAGAAAAAAGCTACAATGGAAAATACTAGCCATAGTTCAAGGCAAATATTCTCAATAGAGGATTTCATTCAATTTTCACATGTACTGACAACTGAGAACCCCTAACTCTGTACATATAAAATCCATTTTGCTCCAAGATACAATTTATTTTTCCATTCAGTTTTTAACATCATAAGCAATACATAAAAACGTTAATTAAAAATATTACCTCTCCTGTTTGCCTGTCATGATCCATGCAAGGCTGTCCATCTTTTGGAGAATAGATTGTGTATCTAGAAAAAGATATATTTTCATTTAGTAGCAAATAAAATAATGTGTAGAACAAGAGAGGGGGGAGAAGAGGAAAAGAAAAAAAAAAATCTTTATGAGAAAGAGACCTCAATGGTATTTTGAAAGTTTGCATCAATGTTTCCACTGATGTTAATAATCAGTTTTTGCAAGAGTGTTCTGTACTGGCCCTATTTTGTTTTGAGTTGGTAGCCATGGAAAAACTAAAACAGGAACACAATCTCACACACTTTGGTAGTACAATAAATACACTACTTTACTGTGCCTAGTAGAGTATTTGAAATGAAAGGATTTGAGTTTAATGTGAGTTATAAGCATGTTCTAGAGACATGTCATAGAGTTCTGTCTTTGGTAAAACTGAGCTTAGCCATACTCACAATAAACTCAGAGTTGAGTGGCAGGCTTACCGTTTCCCAAACTTAACCTTATTTCTCTCCTTTAATGTAAGAAATTGCCATCGTACAAAGGAATCATAATAAGGATTAACATCCGTAGTAATGAAAGAGCGCCTCCAATCCACCTGGAAATGCATAAGAGTCTCCAGTAAGTAAATACAATAAACAAATTCAATGAACTTCACAACAGCAAAACTATTATTTGAAAAATAAAAAGAAGCTTCTCTCCAAAAAGATAATGCAAGTACATACCACACAAAGGGTGTGTGCTTAAAAACATGACTATGCAGTCTGTGTGTGCATGGTCTTTCAGAGCTGAGATTTCAAAGACTCAAGGCTCTGTCTGCTGACTGTGAATTTTAGATATTTTGTAGTAGTTTTAACCAATTGCTCCAGCTAAATTTCAGCACTACCTTGTTTCATAATCTCTACTTGTCTTTATTTTTAAAAATGCATAGTCAGCAGGACAAGTATCTTTATTTAATATCATTACTCTTCCTAAAACTACTGTTGATACTGATTACAGAACAGTTATCTAATACAAAAACAAGAAGTAAAAGTCATAATTCCTTTATTCGATTCTTGTTTCCAGTTGTGATCATTGCACAGGGTATAAGCTCTACGTAAGAAAGCACTTAATTATCACCCAAGACTTGGAGTTGTTCAGCCTGGCTCCGGGGAGACCTTAGAGTCCCTTCCAATACTTAAAGGGGGCCTACAAGAAAGCTGGAGAGGGACTTTTTACAAGGGCACGTAGTGATAGGACGAGGGTTAATGGCTTCGAACTGGAAGAGGGGAGATTTCAGTTAGATATTGGGAAGAAATTGTTTACTCTGAGGGAGGCGAGACACCGGCCCAGGTTGCCCAGAGAAGCTGTGGCTGCCCCATCCCTGGAGGTGTTCAAGGCCAGGTTGGACGGGGCTTGGAGTGAGCTGGTCTAGTGGGAGGTGTCCCTGCCCATGGCAGGGGGGTTGGAACTACATGATCTTTAAGGTCCCTTCCAACCCAAACCATTCTATGATACTACGATTCTATGACTATTAAAAGGTTAAATGAATAATTCCAAAAATACCAGAAACATTTCCAGAATAATGTTGGTATTCTGGAGAAAATCTTCTCAAAGGAGAACCAGCATATTCATAAACACAATAACAATACAAGTATGACTACTTGCATAATTGAATTTTAAATTTCATACAGTTACCTTCAGTCCCATGCTTTTCAGATCCTGGACAGCAAGGGGAGGGAAATAATCCAGCCAATGCTCAGCTTCAGAAAAACTGACTACTTCTTCATCAGAAAGACCCAAAGACTTCATGATTCCCCACTGGTATTTGGAAGAGCCAGTCTTGGCAGCAGCCTTACTCTGAAAGGACAATCAAGATTAGGAAAAAGTGCGTGTTCTTGTATTCACAATAGCTTCCTATGCCCGAGAGCATTTTTTGCTATTAAGGTTATGTCTTCTATTTCCAGATCTACAAGTTAATACAAATATTCTAGTATCCTTTCTCTAGCAGTGAAGATTAATAATCAGAGTTTCTGATCTACACTATTGCCCAGCTTGTATTCAACCGTACAGACATTAACCCCCTCTTTTCAACTGTTACACGCTTACATCTCTCTGATACGTCTGCAGAAAGGGTGCGCCATGACAAACTGGCAAGAAATGACCAGTTCACTGAGGTCTTCGTCAAACAAATAGGTGTTTTTACCGTGAAAAGGTGGAGCAGTCCTGCACTATGTCCTCCACCAAAAACCTCTTCTGCTGTTACTTTGCTCATATTACTTCTTCCAGCTATTGTCCTTCGAATATCTTATGTCTCTACCCAACAGCAACTTACTACCTGCAAGAGTAGGCAAGATCTCATCTTCTGTTAATGTAGAGCAGACAGAATCCCAAATGTAATGCTTCCAGTGTGACAATCTCTTTTGCATACACAAACAATACACCTAAGAACACCTCTAAATTTTTCCTAGACTCGACTCTTTTCCTTGCTTTGTGATACTCCCAAAATCGTAAATCTCATTTAAATACCTGATAAGCGAAAATAGCTTGGATGATTTTACTTAGTGTATCTAGCCAGAATAGGCTAGATACCAATATATAAGAGAATAATCAGAATAGTAGGCACGTGTATATATATTCCCTACTGCTGAGAAAGCAGGGTTATTTCCCACAACTTGTTTGTAAATGCTTTGTGCAGGAAAAAAAAAAGAAAAAAAAGAAAAAATCTGCATATTACTCTGGATGATCTCATTTTTCTTAGGAAACTATTAAACAGTCCACCAGCTAGCCATTAAGATTTCATGCATCAAAATGGTATCGCTGAAACCATGCAGTTGATGCATTTTTTTCAAGTCTACCTAAAAAAGCACCCAGCTATCTTGGAAAAAACAATCTAAATATTCGAATCACAAGTTTCTCTGAGCAGTGTGAAGGAGGAAAAACCCGTAACGCATACTTTGGAACTTTGAGAGCACAGCTACCAACCCAGAAAGTCTTTGTTTAAAGTTTACCTTTTTGCCTTTTGCTTTGTCTTTAATGATAATTTCTTCTTCTTTTTTAGCAGAATTTTCTTCCTCTTCTTCCTCCTCATCAGGAAATTCAGGTGGGCAGCCATATAATTCCACTTCTCTTTTTAGCTTATCTGCACAAGCCTAAATAAAGTTATTGGTAGTCTATCAGCACTTTTCTGTGGTAATTGCTTCAATCATAGCTAAGGAGTGCTTTTTTCTGATAACACTTTGCATTCTGCTACAATGCTTTGAACTTTTTCTGGACACTCCACTAACTTCTAGGAGATCTTGCAACTTCAAGAATGCCTGCCATGGTAGTAAGAGGTTTACACTGAGGATTTTCTTGCAAATGAAAAAATACAATAGGTAAACTTAATTTTCAAGCATTTTATTTTCTAGAAAGTCATGATGTACAGTTCAAGTACAACACATCTTTACTATAAATTCAGTTTCCAAATCACATTATCTTGATGAATTTTTGATTAACTTAACATCATGTTATGGATGGACTTACAATGTCTTAAGTATAAAAAACTTTGGACAGAGCTCTAAGTAACTCAAACCATCTTACCTTTATAGGCATCCCAGTGCAGTGTAGACCAAATGGAAACAAGCAGCTCTTGCCCTTTAGCCTCTGGTACCCAACTGCGAACTATACAAAGTGGAAAAATGAAACAGATGAAACACGAGAGGCATGAGGCTAAATCAGGCACCCTTCTCAAAAAGTAAATGTAATTCCTTCTTTAACATGAAACTACTGAAAGACGAAGGCATTCAACAGCACCTAGGAAGCTAATCAAAGGAAAAGAAGGTGAAATTAGATTTTGTTATCAGGTCTGCCACTGCCTGGCTGCCTGAGTACGAGCTTCCCTAATTTTCAGGGGGCTGTTTTTTGACTAGAGAAGAACGGGTGCAAAGAAGAGATTGATTTGGTGGAATCCTATCCACTAGTATCTAAAGCCTGTTAACATACAGGTAATAGAGCACAGTATTCACAAACAAGGTATCTTGTGAAGTTTGTGCAATTTAGCAGCTCGACAAATGATAAGCAGGAGCATCTCCTAAAAATCTCAGCAAATCTGGAAGAATGAGTAGGGGAAAACATCTGTAGTCTAGTCTCCTAGAATCAAAAATAGTGATCAGTGGCGTTTCTCTTCAACCAGCAATATTTCCACTGAAAATATGGGAAAAAATGAAACTTTTAATTAGGTCATTATTGAATCTATAAAGTAATTAACTAGCCATTCTATTAGCTCAAAATTTAACTACAAAATTAGCACTTGTTCTGGAGTAGTATTTAAAGTTATTAGCAATGGAAAATTTTTACCTCACATTTAGATAAAGAAAATGTGTGTCCCAGGTGAAGGCGGCCGTTCATGTAGGGATAAGGAAAGGTAACAAAGTACTTTTCTCTGCTGAGAAGAAATTCAAAGAATTAAAAGATGTAGTTAGGTTTTAAAATGACCATCAGAAGGTGCACAAGTAAAACAGTTAACTGATACATTCCGCTATCATCAGCCCACAGTGACATTAAAACAATTATTTTCCTTGCCAGTAACATGAGTCTTTGACTTTAAAGAATTGATATACTAAAGGTTTCACATCTTTTAAAAAAAAAATGCAAAAGAAAAAACCCACATAGGACTGACATCACAGAGAAACTTTGAAATAGATATAACATCTTCCCGAAGGTGACAAGTTCTAATCCTGCTTCTGTAAATTAATTACCAAAAAGGCTTGAAGTCATTTATTTAATCTCCCGCTATCTGAGTTCAGGTCTTCTAGTGGCACGCTGTAAATAACTACTCATTTCACAGAGATATATTGTTGCACAGTGTTTTGAATGTGTATTATATTGTTGTAACCTGACCTCTCAGAGCAACTAAGATAATTTCTAGATCTTTAGGACGTTGTAAATTTCTACCTCTACCTTTGCACTCTACTTCATGCCTTGTCTTTTCCCTTCAGACAGTACCGCTGATGTATAAACATTCCTAAATAAAGGCCAAGTCATTTGTTTGCTTGCAAAATATTACAATTTAAGAAGCTGCCACCTGTTACACCACTTTAGTTATTATCAGGGCTTAGTTTGACTTTCCCACATAGCAAATAACTAACCTCATATTGCCAAGGTCACAGCTTTTTCAGTCAAACCTACCCAAACGACTAAAGCTGTTCCACAAGGAAGCCTCCCTCAACACTGTAAAGAGCATCGATCCCACTGATTTGAGAGGAACTGTGCTCCCAAGCATGCTGGGCACTTCCCAAGGTTCTGTCCTAAACAAGTTTCTCAGGGTTACTCTGCGGCAGAAATAAAACCATGAATTAAACAGTGTTTCTCAACCCTGCCAGATGCTCCCTGCACCCATGAAACACGCTTCCGCAGGCGGCCCTGCTCCATCCCCTCCTCAGGCGGTCAGGAGCACAGCTCACCAGGCGCCACCGCCCTCGGTCCTCAGCGAGGGCGAGCAGGGCTCCTCAGCAGCGGTCCTGCCAGCCCGTCCCCCCAGCAGCACTCACCTACCCCGGGAACCCCGGGGCAACGTAAAGGGATGGAGCTAACGCTGAAGCTCGGCAGCTGCTCAGGCACTAGAGCAGACTGCATCTGCACCTGAACAGCGAACAGCGTCCAAACCTGCGTTACATGTGCCTGCCATTGTAGAAGGACCAGCTTCAGAAAGCTGAGGACAATCATGAAAGCAACCAGGTGGGAGAAAATTTAAAAAAAGAAATAAGCCCCATCTACAATCAACAGATAGCAGCTTGGGAATATTTTACCACAAGACCAGAAGCCATTATCAGAGCAAAATGTTATGCTGACCAAAACCAGCACAGATTAAAAGCAGAATGCTCTTTAAAACAACAACAAAAAAAAATTCCTTAACTAACAAACAAGAAAAACAAAGTAAAATCCACAGCAGTTCAAATGAATTAGAAGAGGCAAATACCAAAAAGGAAAGGAAAAAGAGGCAGATAAACCTCAGTACAGATTCATGCACAGAGATGATGTCAACAAGAGGGTTCCTTCTTTTATTTTAACAAAATAAAAGAACAAAGGTAATCCCACCAATGGCATTATTATATGGAAACAGCAGAAAGCAAGAGATGGTTCAGACACAGTACCTCAAGAAACACAACGAAGTTACGTTAGCAGAGGAAGTTTCAAGCGAAGAAGCAGAAATACAACGAACAGTGACTGGAACTGAAGTTAAAGAACTTCATAGTTAATAAAAAACTTTAGATAATACTAAAAAAATAAATCAGGAACACTGTTAGCATTAAAAGAACTTGAGAAGATCCGTGGTAGAATTCCATTCTTTTTAAATAAGGGTTAGATTTTTTTCCTAGGGAATCTCCTCTAGTTCAAACAGGAATTATATCAAAGAATTTGTTAAGTCTGAGTTTTGGAAAAGGCCAACCACATTACAAGTCACCTCTCCTGGCCCATTTTCGTTGAATAATATTGATACACCTATTTCTGCTATCACTTTCTAGAATTGAGTTCTGCATGAACAGCAACAGATCTCTTACCGCGGTTCCATCTATGTCATAATAGAGCTTCACTAGCTCAATGCAAGAAAAAACACTGTAAGTAAAGCCTTTTCCTGGCACGGGACTGACCGCAAAAACGTTCATGCCAGCATCATCTCTGTCTCCTCTAGGGTAGCTTCGAGTAGTATCAGCTATTTTGTAAAAATAGATAAAAGTTTAAGACAAAATCCTGAAATAAATACATGACGTTTTAAGTCAAAGTGGAAGAACATTAATTTAGCAAAGCAGCTTTTTCTCTATTTATAACGTGGGCACGTTACCACAATGAGCACTGAAATTTCATATTAAATTACTCCATATTGTAAAACTGACCTACTACTTTCATTTTCAGTCAGAAATTAAGTATTAATTACAGTCTTAAATTTCAACCTGTAAGATAGTGAATACTTAAAAGCACCGATTGCATTTAAGAAGAAAAAAAAAAAAAAAAAAGAGTTCTACAGTGAGAGCAACACACACCCCCACACAACAGCTATTATTACACCTCCTAATTTAGCATTCAAATTTTCTGACCCATTTGGGTCCTTCACTATTTACTCAGTCCTGGGACTAATTTTCCTGGAGCTCCAGATCATAACAGAAGTGCATGCTGAAGCTCTACAACTAACGAGGTAGTGGGACAAAGCCCTGCAATATCGTTCATGTACTAAAAGAAGTCACACCACCTCATCAGGGGAACAGAAAAGATCATACACCTGGCCTTCATCCACTTCTACACAAAGTAAAACAGGTTGGCCTACACCAGGACCCAAGGTATTTGTTTAACAATTTTCTTTTCTTAGCGAAGCAGAGCAAGTACACACCTTGCTTCAGAGAATAAAGGAATCATGAAATTTTCAGAGTTGGAAGGGACATCTAGAGATCATCTAGTCCAACTCCCCTGCTGACGCAGGAATGCCTACAGAACATTACTCAGGACTGCATCCAGGCAGGTCTTGAAAATCTCCAGAGAAGGGGACCCCACAACCTCCCTGGGCAGCCTGTTCCAGTGCTCTGTCACCCTCACCGTAAAGAAGTTTTTTCTTATGTCTGAATGGAACTTCCTATGTTCCAACTTGTGCCCATTGCCCCTCGTCCTGTTACTGGGAACCACTGAAAAGAGTCTGCCTCCATCCTCCTTCAACCCACCCTTTAGATACTTGTAAGCAAGAATAAGGTCTCCCCTCAGCCTTCTCTTCTCCAGGCTAAAGAGTCCCAGCTCTCTCAGCCTTTCCCCGTAAGGGAGATGCTCCAATCCCCCAATCATCTTTGTTGCCCTCCGCTGGACTCTCTCCAGTAGTTCCGTGTCCCGCTTGAGCTGTGGAGCCCAGAACTGGACACAGTATTCCAGTTGCAGCCCCACCAGGGCCAAGCAGAGGGGAAGAATGACTTCCCTCGACCTACTGGCCACACTCTTCCCTATGCAGCCCAGGACTCCATTGGCCCTCCTGGCGACAAGGGCACATTGCTGGCTCATGGATAATTTAGTGTCTACCAGGACCCCCAGATCCTTCTCCTCAGAACTGCTTTCCAGCAGGTCCATCCCTAGCCTATATTGGTGCATAGCATTCTTCCTCCCCAGGTGCAGGACCCTACACTTGCTCTTGTTGAACCTCATTAGGTTCTTCTCTGCCCAACACTCCAGCCCGTCCAGGTCACGCTGGATGGCAGCACGGCCCTCTGGAGTGTCAGCCACCCCTCCCCAGTTTGGTATCATCAGCAAACTTGTTGAGGATACACTCTGTCCCCTCATCCAAGTCATTGATGAATATATTGAACAAGATTGTTCAGGTGTGGTCCTTTCCAACTGGGAGAGCAAAAGCCCTCCCACTAGTAAGAGCTCAGGCATCACATTGAGAAGCCTCCTCCACGTCAAAAGGTAGAAGTCATCAAAGAGAATCCGTTTTTAATATCTCACAGGGTACTGACACTACCAAAGAATGAGAGGGCTTTTTACATCCTACTGGAACTTGGCCAACACATGTACACCACTGCTTTACGTTGTCAGCTACATAAATGCCAACTTAATGCATAACTAAGTACTTCCAGGTGATCCAAGAACACTATTCATTCAAAAGAAGCCACTTTTTTACCTCCTGGGTTTTGAAGGAAAAAAGTTCCCTTGAAAAGACATTTCAAGTAATTAAAGATAAAACCTTAAAAAAAAAAAAGTAACAATACCTCTTTTGGTTCTGCCTATCTGAAGCATTAATCTCAAAGACTCGCTCATCATCCCACTTTTGCTGGATCTCTTTTTCAATTTTCTTCAGGAAATCAACTTTTGCTGTCCCTTTACGTTCCTGTTAAAACAGAAAGAAGAAAAAGTCTGGCTGAATAGGTTAACAAATACAGAATTGTAATATATTACAGACCACTCCTAAACTCCTTTTGTTACTGGCAAGCATGTCTCTGGACTCCATAAGACTGCAGCATAATCTCACAACAGAGCATGATTAACATGATCAACAATCGGACCATGTAAATCTGTATCCTCAAAACTCAGCCTTCTGAAACAAGACCAAAAATCTGTAAGGAAAGGGTTGAAAACCTTTTTCCAAGGCAAAGGATTCTACAGTAGTCAACATAATACAGAAAATGCCCAACTAACTGATCATCTTACATATAACTAACAAATTCAAAGGTGTCTGAACTGGGGAGATAGGAGTGGGTATGAATCGTAAGTGAAAAAACCCCATGGAATTCTGGTCTTGTTCCAGACTCTTCATAAACCCCATGTAAAGCTTCTCCATTTTGCTATACATTAAGTGGGAACAGTATTTCCTATGCCAGGAGGAGAGCCTGGCATACAAGTCTACTCTAACTGTAGTTCAGAGAGAGAGTTCTTCAGGTTAAGTATTTTAAACTCCATCCGTGTGTAAACACCACCATTACGTGTTAAATATTCCTTCTCCTTATTCTTTTATCGTACAACACATTGCAAGTGTTAAAGGACACATGGACTACAGATACCGCAGTCATAAAGCTTGACATATGCAAGGTTTTAGAGCTTGGGGTTTTTTGCCCAAGATCACAGCACTGCTAAGGTATCTGGGGCAGAAGTTGTGCCTACCTTTACTCTATAAGCAAATAGAAATTTGATTAACAATAAAAGTCCTACAGCAAACCTCAAAATACCTTTAAAAGAAAAGCAAAGATACTACAACAGCTTAATGAAAGGTTCTAACTTACGCCAAAAAGTTTTAAGCCTCTTACCCCTCTACGCTACTGAATCATCCACCTTAGCGTGATTCTACCCTTTTACTAGTTATTATCTCAGCTACAAAACCGTGAAACTAGCCGCAGAAAGCAGCTCGGGCTTCCACAGCGCCTATCAGCCGCGCACGTCTCCCAGAAATGCCGCCCACCGGCCCCGGCGGCCGGGCCAGCTGAGGAACACCGCAGGAGCGCCACGGGGACGGCCCCGCCGCGGGGGAGCCCGCCCCTCGGGACCGCTCTCCGGCGGCTCCACACACCGCAGAGCCGCGCGGTGAGGCGGGACAGCCGCGCTGGCGCTGAGGGGAGCGCAGGGGGCCCCGGCCACCGGCCGTCCCCGCGCGGAGGGGCCGCGGCCCCGGGCGGACACCCCGCACCGACTCCGCCGGGAACCGCGGCCCTAGTGCAGGGCCCCCCACGGCCACACCGGGCCGGGTTGGGCCCGGAGCTCCCGCAGGGCCACGCCGGCAGCCGCGCCGCGCCCCGCCCGCACTCACCGCCATGCTGCCGGGCCGCCGCGCCTGACGGGAGACGGAGCGCCACGCCCCGCCACGCGGGGCCGGGCCACCGCTCCCGCCGCCGGCCGGGCCGTACCAAGGCGGAGGGGCTGGAG
>VFFE01007535.1:104662-126124 GCA_008921705.1 Burhinus oedicnemus | reverse complement strand
CCTCGGGGGGGCGCGAGCCTTTCGCAGCGCGAAGGCCGCTGGCTGTGGCAGCCGCGGCGAAGGCAGTGCGCCTGTCCGCGACCCCGCTGCCCTCCCGTGCCCGGCGGGAGCAGAGCCGTCCCGGTGCGCAGCCACAGCGCGGGCAGAGCCCCGCGCCGAAGCAGTAGCGGAGCCAAGCGGGGTCGTGCCGCTGCCGCTGGGTTTGCCAACACAAAGGCCCGCGTCCTCAGGGCGGCGCACGGCCGCGGCCGGCGGGGCTTCCCCCGCGGAAATCTCAGAAAAGGGGAAAATGAAATGAACCCGCCCGTCCCAGGCGGGCAGCGGTGCCCGCGCTCCCGCCGGGCCGCTGGGGGGCGCCATCTCGGCGGGCTGCCCGGGCGCGAGGCGCGCTGTCCCTTTAAGAGCACCCCCAAAGATGTCGCACTGGGCTTCATGTGCTCGCTCGACCTAGCATGCTGGTTCTCTACTGACCTTCGCCACGGGCTCTTCGCGGCTGCTATTGGCTCGCAGCGTACGAGCGCCGCCGTCTGATTGGTGAGCGGCGGCTTGGTCCCGCCCCGGCTATGCCCAGCAGGTTACGTTGCGGGCTGGCGGCTAGTTCCTGTACTAGGCCTCGGCGGGGGAAGGGGCCGGGGCGAGCGGCTGCTGCGGGGAGCGATGGCGGCGGCGGTGTAGAGCGGAGCTGGGCGGAGCAGCGGGGCCACCATGATCATAGAGAACGTGGACGCTCTCAAGTCTTGGCTGGCCAAGTTGCTGGAGCCGATGTGAGTGCGGGTGGGGGCTGGGCCGGCCGGCGGTGTGGCGGCGGGGCGGGGGCTGGGCCGGGGGCCGGGCCGGGCCCCGCCGTGAGGAGGTGGGCACCCGCGGGTGGGCTCCGGCCCCACGGAACGGGGCTGGCTGGGGCGCGGGCGAGGCGGTGTGGCGCCGGGCCTGCGCTGCCCTTCCTCGGCCCGAGCTCGGGGCAGCCCCGTGTCCTGAGGCCCCGGGAGGTGACAGGGCCCGGCCCGCAGCCCCGCGGGTGGCTCGCCCGGCGGCCAGCGCTTTGAGCGCCCGCTGGCTTCACAGGAGGCTCCGGTTGAAAGGGCTTGGGCCGAGGGTTGGGATTTACCGCGGGCCGGTGCGCTGAGCCTGGCTTTTTGACCCAAAATGTGCGTACTGGTTTCGGTCTCCGTGTCAAGCCCCGGCAAAGCCCGGCTGGCCTGAGCCGCAGAGCGCTGCGGTGTCAGAGCGTGATCTCCGAACGCCTGTGTGTAGCGCAACCCTTCACACAAAACTGTAAGCCAATTAACCGGAGTCGCTGGAACAACTAAGCGCACAGTCGGCAATGCCAGTGGGAGACTTTGTGTCAGGACTTTGGTGAACTCTTGGCGGAGGGAGCTGGGAGGACTGGGTGTTTCTGGTTTTATGAGTGGTGGGAGAGCATTTTTTCGAGGGGTTTTGCTTTGGTAACGAGAACTGCTATGTCTCTGAAAAGCACCTTGCACACTGATAGAGTACTTGTGACGTAGGTACGGTGGGGACGTGTTGGTGGAGTTTTGCCTGTAGCAGGGGTCTTCTGAAGGAAGCTCTAACGTGTCAGTAATGAGCTAGCCTTACAGTTTCCACAATGTAGATCTAAGACCTGTTTGAAGTTGCAGGACATACATTTGCAATGTGTAATTAACTGAGATTTCTACAGATATTTTTCTATTTTCATATTGTAAATAGGCCTTAGAACTACTCAGTTGTAGTCATTAAGTAGCAGACCTTTGGAAATTCTTCATGATTTTCCTTTTTTTTTTTTTTTTTAAGATAGTGGGTCTCTCCGGTACTTGGTCAAATCCTTCTGACAGTCTGTCTAGACCAGAGCGTAACTCTTGCTCCTGCGCCTTGGGATGCAAGTTGGAGATGAGGATTCATGGCAGAGAATCGTAGTAGGTGCTGGTGGGTCTTGACAGTCAAGGATTCATGAATGAAAATACAAAATGGGTCAACCTGGAGAAGTATAAACACCTTACTCGTGCCCCTGTAATGCATAATGTAATGCCTAAGAGAAACTAATATATGGAGAAAGGAATGGGAACGGTTATAAAGTGATGGATCACCTCCTTTATTTTAGATTGAAGGTTTATAGTCAGTTGCATGTGAGCGCTAGCACCGAATATATTACATACAGTTTGTTTCTTTTTGGGAGTGCGTGTGTAAGAATTGTAAAATCTGTAAATTTGTGGTTTCTTTGTTGTTAATTGCTACATTTAACATGGCTTTCATCAGATGTTGGAAACAGTGAGCAAACTAATTTGGAGTAGAGCTGCTTGACTGGCTGCTCATTGAGAATTTTTATTTTCTATAGCCAGTTATCATCTGCATGGCTTTCTGCATTTTGTTTGTTTTCTGGATATTTTTTTTTACTTGAGATTATTTTGAGGTCTGTATACTTTATACCATTTCCTTCCACTTCCATAATTAATGTTCTTAGAAAACACACAATCCCCTCTCTAAATGTTAATCTTAAAAAAAAAAAAAAAAAAAAAATCTTTAAATTGTCAAACTGTTTTAGGTTCCTGCCTGCCATCTGATAACTTGCACCTGCATCTTTTTAGAGAGGCAAAATGAGGAGCTATTGCTTAATCGTTTAACACTGTTTATCTAGTTCGTGCTTTGGGTGTTTTTCTAGTAGCTGAATAATGGAATATAAAGCAATATGCAATTTAAAGACTAGTGGCAGAGTATTGCTGCACAAAGTCGGCTATCTTTGGCCATCATGAAGCTAGATAAGGGCTTAAGTAGTGCAGATAGTGAATCTGTATTAATAATTGCACCCCTTTAAACATCTTACCAGTGTTAAAGGTTTGTTGTAAAATTTATAGACGTGGAAATAGTCCTTGGGGAAGGAAAACCCCAGTATGTTAGGCACAGTAACTTCAGCTGTACAGAACGTATCTGTGTGCATATTTAAAATGTGTTTTTGTGATACATTTCTGAACTGCTTTTCATGGTAATAATGTTTTAATGCTTTAAAACCACTTTAATACTTTACAATAATTGTGCAGTGACTTTCCTGGTACTTGCTCTGCTATTCTTGTAGAATCATACTTGGTGGCTGTGCTTAGAGAAAGTTAAGAAACAATGGCATCTGCTCAGTTGCCCTAGAATTGGATCTTTCTGTTTTGTGTTTTGGTTTTGTTTTGTTTGTTTTTTTTTTAAAAAAAAAGGTAGTCCTTCCTATAGCAAAGGCAAAGCTCAGGAAAGAGCAAAAGCATGGGAACATTGTCAGATGTGGTAAGGGTGGGGTGGGCACAAGGCACCTGAAATACTGTGCTGCAACTGAAAAAAAGCCTTTGCTGGCTCAGTCCTTCTAGTGCAGCTGTGTGGGTGCTAGGGGTCAGAAAAGCATCCGACGTGTGTTGCCAGGTTTCCTTTAGTGGCTCTCCTGTAACAGTGACTGTCCAAGACGGGGGTTTGGGCATACTTCAACAGAATCAGGAATTGTTCTTTCTCTCAATAGATGTGATGCTGACCCCTCAGCCTTAGCCAACTATGTCGTGGCGTTAGTCAAGAAAGACAAACCAGAGAAAGAGCTGAAAGCTTTCTGTGCTGATCAGCTGGATGTCTTTCTGCAAAAAGGTACTGTGCTCTCCACTATTTTATCCATTCAGTGGTTTTCATTTCGTTGGGGGGAGGAGGAAGGATGATGCACCATTGTTGCCTTCAAAATACTTGAATTGAATATTTCTTACAGAGTGTGAAGGAATAAAGATCTGGTGATTAAAATTTTTTTTAAAGAAAAGATCTTATGGTGAAGTTGTGTAGCTTCATCTTGTTCATGGTGGTTGGGAGGAAATCCTCTGAAATAAAAGCTAGCAATTTCATTTTAAAGTATCGGTCATGCTGCCAGAAGTTTCTCTGACAGATGTTTGATAACTTTTGAAAACCTGGTCCGTATTAATCTTTCAGGCTTCTGTGAGCTTCTCATGGGAATTTGGTTCAAATTCAAGGTTTTAAACACTTGAAATCCTGACACTCACTGGGGAAGTTATTGTGCATTTTTTTTGTGCTCTGATGTTAAACTGATGATTAGTCTTCTCTGAATGATTTACTCTCATAAAAATTGCCATAAAGAGGCTGCTAACTGCAGCTAATGGAATAACTGTGGGCTTATTCCTTGATCATAAGTTTTGATCATGGTTGCCCCTTAGAATATTTCAAAGTTGTAATTGTGATCAAAGGAAAAGTCTGTTTCTGTCTTTGATATACTTGATGAATTTCTTTGTCTAAATAAACAACCTTAAGTTCCACAAATGTAACTTCAGCTCCTTGAATGGAACTAATATTCATCAAGCTAAGATGCTGCTAAATCTAACAGTGCCCTTAAATCAATATGTAACCGTATTTTCTTGTGTTCTCTACCCACAGAAACTTCAGGGTTTGTAGATAAACTTTTTGAAAGTCTGTACACAAAGAGTTATCTTCCTTCTCTTGAACCCACAAAAGTAGAAGCGAAGCCTGCAGGTCAGGAAAAAGAAGAAGCCAAGGAGGAGGTAATATTTTTTCTGTCTTCTTGCCTCTAATTTTCAAATTAACCATGAAGTATATTTGTGAGACAAAATGTGAAAGAAAAAATCCACTGTATTGTGACTAATGATCTTTACAATCTCCGTGCATCTGAAGAAAAATGGAAGATGACCATTCAGACAAGAACATTTTAAAATCCCTTCATAGAGTCTACCTATGATCTAGATTAACGGCATTCAGAAATCCTATTCAGACGTCCCTGGCAATACGAGCTGATAATGATTTGGAAGGGTTTAAGAGAGGGGGAAGAAGCAAAAATGTTCCAAAATACTTCCTTTTCCAATTTTTTGTATTCTGTGAGGAATAGAAATTATTTTAAATGTTTTCTGTAACACTTAAGATCAGTGAGATATGCTCGCCTCTGTATTGAGGGACAATTACTTTTAAAAGTGAGGTAGCATTCATGTGCCAACTGTTCTTTCTTTTCTCTTGTTTTTAAGTTTTATTGACAAAATTGAAATAAATCACGGTTTTGAGAAGAGCGAAGTACTCTTTCCATAGTTGTCTAAATCTCTTTGTGTATTGTATAATCCTGTGCTATTGCTTGTCTAAGATAGGTGTTTTTTTCTTCTAAGTGGGTGATTTTCCAAGGGAAGAGGCCTCTTCTCTGTGTTTGTAGCATCCTAATGTACCAGCTTTGAGAGAGAGTTGGGGAAAAAATTGCTATAGAACTAAATGTTCTTTATTTCCGTATACTCTGATCACAATTTACAAAGATGCTTTAGGCTGTATATGGTGTTTTAATTACTATAGGAAAGATGCAAATAACATCAGAGAGTATATATGAAATTCTCGTCCTTTCCCTTACTCCAGGGATGCTTACGTCATGCAGTGTTATAAATGGACCATAGGGAACGTTTTTTTTCTGACAAGTACACTAAATGGGTATTCAGATTTGTGCTTCTGTCTGTGAGCCTAAAATAACATGAAGGAAAGACCTTGCTGGAGTTCGTTATTCTGTCCTCAGAGTTCAAACTGAGTGATGAGCTTGAAGGTGACAGTTGCAGATCAAAATCTGCCAGTCAACCAAAACAAAGCTGTATTATATTGTATTGCAGAATGCAGGTGCTTATTTGACAGAACCTCATTCATCAGTTGATGTAAATTGAAGTTGCTATTTAGTTTTTTCTCCCCTTTCTGATACCCGTTTTTTATCTGAAAATGAGACCCAGAATTATGACAATTTACAGCAGTAGCTTTGGTGATGGAAGTTCATAATTTGCAACTATACAAGACTTTAACAGTTTTCTGATCACTTCTCAAAAGTACCTGTCATAATTTATAAAAAGTGTTTTAGAGCTACCTTCAGTTGACTTAACCAGTGCTCTGCTTGGGGGAAAGGGGAAGTTCTGGGGATCTGGGGAGGGGGGAGCGGGGATAAGGCAAAAGAAGATACCTAGGATAGCTTTATGGGACAACTTTACAGGATTAGGACATTAAGTAGCTGTTTCAGCATCAGTAGGGCCTTGATGGTTTGTCATATAGCTCAGTGTATTACATGATTCGTGCAAATGGAGAACACAAAGTAAAATGAGCATAGAATCATAGATAAGCCTAGGTTGGAAGGGACTCCAGATACCGTGTGATACAACTTGTGTTGAAAGCAGAGGGCCTTAAGTTAGGCTATCCAGAGCCCTGTCAAGCCAAATACTGAATATTTCTACCAGTTCTCCCTAGATAATCCTAAACAAGGATGCAGGAAGCCTTCCTTTTTGTTTTATTTGGAAAAATCTTTTAAATATTATTACATGTAAACTTTTGCCACCAAAATTTATAGTAGCTTCTAAGCAGTGTAAAATGGCAGTCAAGGCAGCAAAAGTGCAAAATGGGTTCAGAGTGATTTACAGTAGTGGTATAGGTGACAGACTTCTAAAACTGCTTTTTTTGAGGCCAGCTAGAGATGTGACTAGTTCAACCATGTGAACAGTGTTTTGCTTTAAAGCGTTTATGTCCAACTGTAAACTAGTGTCATATCTACTTGGAGAAGTAACTCTCCTTAGTTGTGTTCCAGTTACGAGATTCCAAAAATACATCATTAGTAGAATTGCTTACTCAACAAGATAGAGAGCGGATAGAGAACCTGTCTTTTATGAATCCTGTTTAAAAACAAACTATCAAAATAGTTTTGTTTTGGGGCATCTCCTCTGCAGAAAAACCTGAAGGATCTGAAACAACCTTTAGCACTTGATTACTTGTAGTGCCTAAGTGTTCTGTGCAAGTAATACTTAAATATTACTTAAAAATATTACTTAAATATTGGTGAGGCACTGGAACAGGTTGTCCAGAGAATCTGGGGATGCCCATTCCTGGAGGTGTCCAAGGCCAGGTTGGACGGGGCTTGGAGCAACCTGGTCTAGTGGGAGGTGCCCCTGCCCATGGCAGGGGGTTGGAACAAGATGGTCTTTAAGGTCCCTTCCAACCCAAACCATTTTATGATTCTGCAGTTGTTTTTATACAAGATGCTAACTGTAACTTGAACTAAATCTTGGTCTTATTTTCTTCATTTTAAAAAAAAAATACTGATTCTCATCCTTGATTGGTAGTTGTCTCTTAAACAGAATTTTCAAGAGTCCGTTGAAGAAGAGCGGGATAGCAGGAAAAAGAAGTATTCCAGTCCGCAGAGAAGCCGTGCGGATTCCAGTGAACAAAGGTTAGTTTTGAACTAAAATATTAATATATTCGTCTGTATTTGCTAGCAGTCTTTAACTGTGGGTTTTTACCTCATAGGTGGTGATTTTTTTTCTTAAAAATAGTGATTTCCTCCTTACTTTTCTCTATCTGCGATGTATTATCTGTATGCTGATCACATGCATGAGAACCCTTCACTAAATTTGGTCTGTTCTGAAAAAATAACGGTATTTTTCAAACGTTAATATCTAGGAATGTCATCAATTCCATTCTTTCCCTTGTTATATAAATGAAAAGCATTGTTGGGGTGTTCTTTAGGGGGTTGGGGAGTGGTTGTTCACACAGTGTCAACATCACTTTTAAAATGTGTTCTGTTTTGGTCATCTAACTTTTCACCTTTCCAGTTCTTCTTAGTCCTGCCCTTGCTGGTTTCTACAAATTAGTGATTCAACTTTGAGATTCTGTACTTTTCTATGTAATTTGGGAATTTCTGACTCAAATGCTCTGTTATCCAAATTGGATGGGAAGGATGAACAGTGTCTTTGTTGCAAGCTTGTTTTTTAATTTGGTTTCTCTTTTCATAAACATGGTCTATGTATTATTTTTTTTTTTCCAGAACCAGAGAGAAAAAGAGAGATGATGGAAAATGGAGGGACTATGACAGATACTACGACAGGAGTGACTTGTACAGAGAGAAATCTAGCTGGCGACGTGGCAGGAGTAAAAGTCGTAGTAAAAGCAGAGGGTTAAGTCGAAGTCGTAGCCGCAGCAGGGGTAGAAGCAAAGACCGTGATACAAACAGAAGTGTTGGTGAGTACCCAAGGTGCTGCTCTGGGAAAACATCTAACGTCAGTGATGTGTGGTGACTCCTACATACTGTGCGGTTTACCAGGCTGTAGATGTCCTTGAGTACTTGGAGCAAATTTTGAGAACTTTGTGTTCCTGAAATTATTAATTAAGATGCTGTTCTTCAGAGTAGAATAATTAAAGGGATTGTTTTCTTCTTTGCTAACCTCTTAATTTATCCACAGGTGTATAGCAGTGGATATTGGTAGCTGATATTTTTGTGCTGTGTGTGTTGACAAAAGCTGTTGGTTTGGTCGTTCCCCCCCCAAGATCTATCTTTTTGCAAAATAGTGTTACCCTCTTTTTCACTTTGTTACTGTGTATTTTTTAGGGAAGATTTCTTTGTAATTGAATGTGGTCACCATGTGGTTCATTGTTCTTTTAGGGCTAATTCAGGTCGGTTGGAAAAATAAAAGGCACAGATTACAATGGATTTCAACGCATGTTAAGACCTTGTTAGTTAAGGGTAGGGTGTAGGTTGGTTTGTTTCAGGCTTTTTCCCCCTCTTTCTACTTTAAAAAAAGCTGTAATCCAGAATGGAATAAGGAATAGAGGAATGAACATGCATTTTGCAAGAAAAACAGATTTCTGAAATAAAAACCTTGTTTGCATTATATTTAGTTCTTATTCCATTGGTAAGACTAAGTTCCTTCAAGAACAGTTTAACACGCAAAATACTGAATATTTAAGGAAATGTTTATACTGTTATGTAGTATCTCTTTTCAATGCTCTGATACACAGAACAAAGCATGAAGACTTTACCTAACTTTTTTTTTTTTAAACAGAGCACCGAGAGAGATCAAAATTCAAGAGTGAAAGAAATGATGTTGAAGGCTCATATAATCCAGTTTCTGTGTCTCCCAGTAAATCTACTGAACAGTATTCCTCTGCACAATCTATTCCCAGTGCTGTTACTGTAATTGCACCTGCGCACCATCTTGAAAACACAACAGAGAGCTGGTCAAATTACTATAACAATCATAGCAATCCCAGTTCATTTGGCAGAAACCCTCCTCCTAAAAGAAGATGTCGAGATTATGATGGTAAACTGTTTCTTAGTTTTCATTTGCGTACCTTGTTTCAGTTATTCTGTGACTTTTTTTTTAGCTATTCACTAAATGTAGGCAGCAGGTCAAAATGCAGTAGCATGTGGATTATACCTTGTATGTAAAAGATGCATATATGACCTATATTTTACTGGGGAAATAACTACTTTTACTGGAAGCAGTTTACGTATAATCTGACAGTTGCTGGATAAGAACATATGGAGTTTGTTCACAATTCTTTGTATGCTCGACAAATATTTCAACCACTGGCAGTTGTGATAAAGATTGCAGTATATGTGTTTTATATTAAACAGGTGGTACTTCTAACTTTTTTCCCCCACAGCTTTTATGATGGATGCGTATGTTTTTGTATGCTTTTATGGAAGATTATTCTGATTTGAATTATTTTGAAACCTCATCTGATAATGTTGGATCAGCGATTGCATGTTTTAGTAAGAAATTCCAGCAAAAACTGAGACGCTCCATGTTGCTGACAACTAATTATTTTTTTTTTTCTAAAAAGGTTATTAAATGTCCTGTTTTGCAGAGCGAGGATTTTGTGTCCTTGGTGATCTTTGCCAGTTTGATCATGGAAACGATCCTTTAGTAGTAGATGAAGTTTCGTTGCCAAGTATGATTCCTTTTCCTCCACCACCTCCGGGACTCCCTCCTCCTCCTGGTATGCTTCTGCCCCCTTTGCCAGGTCCAGCTCGTAATTTGAGGTTGCCAGTTCCACAAGCTCATCCCCAGGCACCGCCTCCTGTTGTGCTTCCTGTACCAAGTAAGTCAAAACATTGTTCTGTATTTCTTAATGTTATCAAGTTAAAATGATGGCTCTTTCTGGAAGATCTATGTGTATTCAAATTAATGAGTTCAGGTTTCCTTGCTAACTGTGTGCTATTCAAAATATTGCCAAAATAATTCTGAAAAATCAGCTTGTAAAACAGGATGTTCCAAGCACTCCAAACTGAATTAGATAAGTTGGGCAGGGAAACGGAGGCAGGTATCTTTCAGATTATCTCATAACCCTGGTGGCATTTGGATTGATCACTGACGATTGGATTACTAGCTTTTTTTTTTTCCTAATGCAATAATACTGAAATTTAATCTCCTAAAAGTTCTAATGAATTTCTGTGTTTGTGCTATATTATGTATCACTTTGTAGTAGCAGATAATTGATACATGTAAGGTCTATTTTAGCTCAACAGTGATCTCTGAGACTGTTTAGCCTTTTTTGTTATCTTACTGCATCTTGTAACATAAATTCTATGAAGAAATAGAATATTAGATATGTGGTTACTCTGTTTCAGTACTCTGTATTCCAGTAACACAATACATGCTGTGATAGTTGTATCAAATAGCAGCAGCAATGGGATGAGAAATAATTTTATATAGGATTAACCCTGAACTTTGCATGAGCCTTTTAGTGAGTGGAATTGGCTTACTATTGAGTGAACTGACAGTGGTCTCTGACTGTAGTTGTGTCTTGACAGGTTGTGTAGTGTAACTCATTGTCCTTTTTTGGCCATCTAGTAAATAGGAATGTATCATACATGGTGCAAACAAAGCAAAAATAGCTAGACAAATTCCTTGTCTTTGAATGCCTTTTGCCCTGTAGTTCTTGTTTTAGAACTGTGATCTAAATGTTGTTGATATGATCTCTTGCCCTGAGCAAGCCTTGATTCTCCATGGCAGAGCTGAGGGAGGAGCTGCTTTAGCTAATGCAAGCTCTAACAATAATAAACCTCTGGGGAAGAAAAAACACTTTTTTCTTTCTTTTTTTTTTTTTTTTTTTCTTAAAGCTTTGTCCTTTCTGGGAAAGAGAAAAGGTGTTGGGATCAGAGTAACTTACTTAAGTAGGGCTTCTCAATAAACAAATTGCATTAAATTGTTTGCACATTTTACCTGTGGAGTTATAAGTCTTAGTGATCTGTTCTATGGTGTCATTGTAGGACCACCTTTAACACAGTCAAGTTTGATAAATAATCGTGACCAGCCTGGGACAAGTGCAGTGCCCAGTCTTGCGCCCGTAGGAGCAAGACTACCTCCTCCTTTACCCCAGAACCTACTGTATACAGTATCAGAACGTAAGCAAATAATTTTTTTTTTTAAAATCTGCTTGAGATATAAATTTTAAAATTCCTCTGTTGATGTGTGATTAGAAATTACTACCTCTGTCTTCCTCCAGTACATAAAAATCTAAAAAGAAGTCTGATGGCTTTCCTTGTGGTCAATGCATCATCTGCTGTTGCTGTGTGAAATAGCAGTAGTGCTCTGTCAGTGTCTGAGGATCAGTTGTGGGGAGCTTCGTTTGGGTTTCATATGCTCAAAGCAGTAAGATAAGAAAGGGATCCTTTCATCTTCAAGCTGTTTAGCAGAACATCAGTAGGCAAAAGATGGATCTGTAAACCTGTAATTACTGTTTAACTTGGTCTTTATTCCTGTCTGGTTTTGGCTACTACAGATGAGAGAGACTTTTTCTTTTTTAATCTGTATCGCAATAGTCTCTACAGTCTTCATATACATTAGTACTTTCTTTCTTTTTCGTTTCCAGAATTGAGTTGGTTCTAGCTTTCTAACTTGAAAAAAAAATGGATGGCTTCCAATGGACATGTCCATCTTCCTTAACAGAGCTCAAATTTTTAAAAAGTGGATTTTTATGAGGGGAAATAGTAAAATACCTGGAGAGCCCTAGATTGCTCAATTTAAATCCAACAAAGCTTGTATTTCTTTGATAATGAAAGGCATAATGGCATTTGCATATTTTACATGAGCAAAATAAGATAATTACATCTCAATATTTTATAATATTCCCATCTGGGATTTTTTACATAAATATTCTGAATGTTATTCAAAGAAGGGCTCTAGTTCATGATCCATGTCACTTCCATTGACTTTCATGCTTTTCAGAACTTCAGCCACTCAAATGTCTTGTTAGATAATCTGTTCAATTATCTCAAAATGTGGTCGGGCATTTAGATGTTACCATCTGATTCTTTCAGCTTCAGAACTTCTTCTAACGGGCGATTCTGTCTGTCTTAGTTTGCAGGGCATCATTTGACTTCTGTTGCACTACATAATTCTGTTCTCCAGAACATCTGTAGAGATTCCTATGTCCTGTTCTTGGACTGTTACGGTAACAACTGCTGGTTGCCCTCTTGCAATCAATCATGTGCCAAATCCTGGAGGAGTATCTTGTGGTTCAGCTCATGCAAGGTTAATGAAGGTTCTTGGCAGAGTCTGAAACTCAAGTAAAACATCAGTATTTAAATTCCGGGGCATCTGTTTTAAATTGTAGAGTCTTCATTGTTGCTGTGGAATAAGGAGCTGACATTTAGAGTGCTTCAAGTCTGTCAAGTTTCTATTCCAGGATGTACTGTGTTTCTGTGGAGGCTTTTCATAGGCTTTATTCATTCTAGTTTTGGTCTAGCTTTTCTGTTTTATGGTCTTGATTTGGGCATTGGGCTGGAGGAGCAATATGAGTTAATTCTGTCATCTTGTATTCTCATGGTCACCCCTTTTAATGAAAATAATCATTAGTACCTTACTGGATCTAGGCAGCTGATCTCGTTCTTACATAAATAAAAGAGAATTTAGTAGGTAAGTATTGGTCAAATTACCTGATTTCTCAGCTTTCTTTGATTGGAATCATTTAAGTATGTTCTTCCCCGAAAATCCTTTTCTGAAGTAAACTAGACTGTTGAGCAGCAAAGACTGAAAATCTCTTTGCATCTTCGGCCCTGTGGAATAAATGCTCAAACTAAATCTTTTGTTGTTCCCTTTGAAATGCTGTCAGATGTCGTGAAGGTTGTCATACAGACATCTCATTCCTTTTTCAGGCAGCTCATCAGCAATACTCAGTTATTGTGACCTACGTGCTTTTGACAAACAGCAATAATGAGATTTAAAAAAAAAAAAAAAATGCCCAAATAGACTTGGGCGTAAAGTTCAGTTGAGGGTTTTAAATGGTTACACACATTGGCTGTACGACCGTTTTTCTCTCTTCTCTTCATCCAAAACAACTTCTGATTCTTGGACATCCACGCATTTCCTTAAAGGAAAGTTAACCCTGAGTCTTAAACTCATTTGAAAAATTCTTTCATTTCTCTCCTTTTTTTATAGATACATATGAGCCAGATGGCTATAACCCTGAAGCTCCTAGTATTACCAGTGCTGGTAGATCTCAGTATCGACAGTTCTTTACAAGAGCACAAACGCAGCGTCCAAATCTAATTGGCCTAACATCTGGGGAGATGGATACAAATCCAAGAGGTAGGAAGGGTTTCTAGTCATTGCTGTTGCTATTTTTGTCCAAGACCGTCAACGCTTATTTTCCCCTTTTTCAGGCTGAAAGCAATAGTTTTTCTCACTGATCTAGTACTTCAGAGCAATTTTCCGACATCTCTACCTTTTTTAAAATGCTAACATGACCATATTTAAGCAGCCTTTTTGATTAAAAATAACAGCTTGCTTCGGAATGTTACAAGTGTGTTTTGGTTGATTGGTTGGGGTTTTTCTCGTCTTCAGCCTGTGAAGGCACTTTTCAGGTGCTGGGTGTCTCTAGAAAGACAAATGGTGCAGAAAGTTGGCTTTAAGCAGTACAGTCTGAAGACTGCTTTTGATTTGCCAAGGGTATGTTTAGGACCTGGGGTACAGAGATGATGATCTACAATGTTTGCCTCCGCAGTTGTGATGGTAGTGAAGAGGGGAACTATCATGGCATGTTTTTGTACTTGATGGTCTGACTCTGTCAGCCAGTTGTTCTCTCTAAAATGAATGATGCAGGTAGCGTTCTAATTCTCCTGGCCCATGGAAATCCCAGTCTGTATTTCAGTAATTCTGAATCCTTAACTGGATGAATGTGGATGTAGTCTTAGTGGTGACATGTACAAAATCTTTTAGGGGAGAGAACAAGTCAAGGCTCTTTAAAGAAATTTTTGTTCTATTAGCATAACTTTCTTTTTCCCTCCTCCTTTCCCCACCCTGATCCTTAGAAGAAAAGTTGTTAAATTTCAATGTTTACTGTTACGCTTCAGTGTTTCTTACTCAGTAGAGGAGATTTTTTTTTTTCAGTATTTCCTTCCAGTGACTCATCCTATAAAGAATATGGTTAAATATCATTGCAGAAATTGTTGTTGCTGTTTTCATCTTAATGAACATCATAAAGGCAGGGTTGGGGCTTTATTGTTGGCCCTCAGATTCTCTCTAAGAACCCATTCCAGCTGTTAGGCGTGCGTGAGTGTTCAGCAGTGCTGCTTCAGACCACTTATTTTACTGTCTTTGTCAAGAGTGTGAAAGGCTTACTCTAAAATTATCCTCCAAAGTAAGATTGAAACTGTATGCCCAAAAACGTCCAGTCTTCGTTCTCACCAGTGTAATCAGCAGAGCTCTGGCATATATAAAAGCCATAGAAAATTGACTTATAACTCAGACTTCTTTTTAGGAATTGAACATTTGGCATACACAGGAGACTAACAGCAATAGCATAATCTTAAAAAGGTTGTAAATAAATACTTGGCAAATTGTGATCTAGTGCTTCAGCTTTGTGTTTGTAGAAGTCGCTTTAAACCTTAAATCTAATGTCTCTGAGAGTGTAATTTCATGCCATAGTTGAGCTTAATTCACAGTTTGTTGCTGAAAACTGGATGGAGGGATGACAAGGGGATAGAAGAGGGAGGAACGGGTTCTTGGTTGCTTTTTCACTGTCAAGGGTTAATACAGGGAAAATTGCTTGTTTATTCAGCCCATGCCACATTGCAGAACTCTAACCTGAGTCTGGGAACCCAGCCTTGTTTCCTTTCCTTCTTAATTTCTCCCTCAACCCCTGCAGAATCTGAATTTTCAGTACCTGAAAGACGAAGTTTTAGCTTTGTTTCTTCAAGCTAATACGAATCTTAAAGGTCAAAATCTCATCCCTGCTAGCTGGACTAAATGTTTGTTTTCCTCAAATTGTTTAGTTAGGCTAGCAAGTGATCTCTGAAATAATTTCATAAACAAAACTGACCAACTTGATAAAGTCTTCCTAATTTTTATGGTTTTAAACTCAATCCTATTTTGCTGTTTAAGTGAAAGCTTTTCCCATGTCTGCGTTGATGTATGGCAAATAACACAGGCCTTTTTCTTTTCCTCCAGCTGCCAATATTATCATCCAGACTGAACCTCCCATTCCCATTACAAATAATAGCAGCAATGTAACTAGAGTTGTCCTTGAACCAGACAGCAGGAAAAGATCTCCAAGTAGCATGGAATGTCCACCGTTAAAGAAACCGTGGCTGGGAAAGTAAGAATTGACAACTGCAGTTGACTAATTGGAATGCACTTTATTGCCATCAGTGCTGTGAATATAGCTATTCACTACTTCGTGCAATCTGAGCTGGTTGGGTCAGAAAATCTGTGTCCACATAATACCGAAGTGAAATATTTGGTGGTGGGAGGAGCTCTTTTTTGCTAATGTCTAGAGTGTATTCTTTTAATAAGAAAAATAAAAGGTAAATGTGCATTAACATTTGCTGCCGTATATGTATGCCTTTCTAAATTACTATCTTGCTCTCATTTTCTCTAGGCAAGCAAATAACAACCAGAATAAGCCAGGATTTTTGAAAAAGAATCAATATACTAATACAAAACTAGAAGTTCGTAAAATTCCATCAGAATTGAACAATATTACACAACTCAATGAACATTTCAGCAAATTTGGAACTATTGTGAACATTCAGGTAAAAAAGAAAGTTCAGTTTTGTGCTTGCATGTGGGTATTTTATTTTCCCTGAAGCCGCCTTGAATATTGCAGCTGAGCTATGTTCCTTGAGAAACATTAATGGAGGTGACAGAGAGTAGGCAATCAAATTCAAGGAAACCTTTTCTTGGTCCATTCTGTATTATTATCTTAATTCTGTAAAAGTATGTTGGCTTCTACCTTCCTGAGGTCTTATTAAATTTGAAAGGCTTGCAGGTTTAACAGTATCTAAACTAACTCAAGTTTCTGAATAACTTGCATGTAATTTTTGAAAGAGATCTTCTAATGACTTCTGTCTTATATGATAGTCCTACAGTATTTCATAGTCAAGATTTTGATAAAGATGCTACAGGAGAGTCTTTATATGCATCACTTTATTACCACTTTGCATCCTAGAACTGGCTGCAGTTCAGTGGTGTTCCTTGCACTGTAAGAAGGGGAAAAACAGTATATAACCAAAACACAGGTAGTTACATGGTTAAAATAGCATTTAATTTCCATTTATTTTTCTAGACAAAACAGGTGCCTCTTAAGTTCTCGGTTAGACCTCTAAATAAAAGACAAATACCTGGGAAGCCTCTGTATTTTTTGAGTTGATAATTTTACGTCTTAGCCCAAAAGATACTGTGGTGCTTTCTGCAGCTTGGTAAGGAAATGATGCATTTAAAACATACTATCTCAATCACTATACTAGAAAGTCCAAGATATGTTTTTATTCCTGTGATTAATTTTTAGAGAAAAATAGTCTTATTCAAGACTGTTAGAAATGCTTCTTTGAGAATGTGGAAAATCTTTGCATTGTACATCCTTGGATCGTCTTCTCTCAGGAGGTTAGAATGAAGACCTTTGTAGTCAGCACTAGGGTCTCTTAAGTAATACCCCCAGGGCAGTTCACAATGCTCTGAATATATGATGCTATTTGGTGGAAGAGGTGTTGGGGGGGGTTTATTTTATTTAACTGTATATATGCTTTGCTGTAAGTATGTGTAATACTTGCCAAAAGGTACTTGCCTTTAATTACATAGAAGGTTTTACCTTTATTTTGAAGTGTTAATATCATCGGATATCCCACTCATTATCGCAGGTTATTTGTAGATTGGTTTGCTATGGGTTGAGATGTTTTCTTCCTTGAGAAATAATGCATTCTAATGAACTTTTGATTTAGGTTGCTTTCCAGAATGATCCTGAAGCTGCTCTGATTCAGTACTTGACTAACGACGAGGCTAGGAAGGCAATTTCCAGCACAGAGGCAGTTCTGAACAATCGGTTTATAAGGGTACTGTGGCACAGGGAAAGTGAACAGCAGTCCCCATTGCTGCAGCAACAACAGCAGCAGACACCCACGCAGTCTCTTCATCACCAACTTCACCTTCAGCAGCAAGCCCTGACCACAACTCCAGCTGTAACAATGCATAGCAATCTGTCAAAGGTATGGCGCTATTGTAAATTAGGGATTGAGCAGTGAAGGTTATCAGCATTTCTAAATGACTGCTACTTTAAAAAAGCAGAGTTTATAATCTTTCATTTTTTTAATATCTATTGATGCACAGGTGATGAATAAACCACCGGCATCTGGTGCCTATGTCCTTAATAAAGTCCCAGTGAAACGTCGCCTTGGAGCACCAGGTGGAAACCAGCCTGACCTAAGCCAGTCTGGAGCTGTGGTAGAGGATTCTCAGGTATGTTTATGAAGGCTGACCATCATACTTTCAGTTAAAGCTTTGGCCTCTTAGCTGAGAAGGAACTAGCAAATAGAACTTACGAATTGTTCCCAGTTGGTTGTTTCTTTTCACTGACATTCCTTGCAGCCATGGTCAGTCACTTCTTCCTAGTTTCATTAGCTGTTTATATAAAATGGGCACAATGACTTCTGAAAATACTGATACTTTGTTTCTGTAGCATAAAATATTTTTGGCAGTGCTTCATAGTAAACAAATTTGACAGCCTGTGTGTGATGTCAGCTTTTTGTTGGCGAATCTCATTGGTTTCCCAGCAATTTCCGAGTTTGTGCAGTGCTTTAACAGTAGTGCTAGAAGTTCATAGAATACTTCTGCACTGAGTTCAAGCTGATACAGTTTAATTTGCACTGATATCATAGTGCAGCATGTGTTCTTGGCCACAGAGAAGTCCTCCTTTTAGGAAAGGAAGTATGCAGGTGACTTTTGCTGCCTTATTTGATCAGAAAGTGTGGTGTTTGACTATGACAGCAAAGCTGAATATAATGCAAATGCGGAAGATGAGCTTCAGTAATCTTCCTAGTGGATATAAGGATACAGAGGGAATTTTGGATGAGTAAGGATTTCTGCAAAAGATACTTTCTTTCCCTTTAACAAGTATTTGAGCTGATTGCTTCCAGGCAAGTTGACTGTTAGACCGATGCTTTTATGCATCTGTTTTAATTGCCTTGGTCTTTTTGTTTCATTGCACAAATCTGGAAGTTTGTGTTCATGTTTCACAGAATACATTCCTCTAAAATTCATTGATGGTATATCACATTTGTTTTCAGCTATTAGATATTTTTGTGTGCGTGTTTTTAATATTTCAGACATTTCCTACGTCTACAAGCCACTCAAAAATGGTTTACAGTTCTTCAAACTTAAAGACATCTCTGAAACCTGGTGCAGGGTCTAAACCTCATGATGTGCAAGAAGCCCTTAAAAAAAAACAGGTACTTTACTATTCATTGGCTGACTGACAGTATAGCGGTCAAAGTACTTCATAAAGAAAGGTTTGATAGGCAACTTAAACCTCAAATATTGCTATATAGCTTTCTACATTACTGTGGGTTTTGTCATCATTATCCGACTATCTTGCAAATGCACATTGAGGTTAATCACGGGTAAGGGATTATTCCTTTTGGGGTGTTTTATTTGACACACTTGGTCGTGTGTGGTTTTTCTGGATTTTCTTGAGGCATTTCTCTGATTTTAATCTCTGCAGGTATGAGGTACTTAAATGACATCGTAGGATATCTTTCTTAAGAGATGTCCAAAGGGGGCAAAAATTTAGTATAGTACTTCACAGCAGGAAGTTAGCAACTTTTTATTGGGTTTTTTTTTTCCAGATCAGATACACTTCATAGTTGTGCAATCTGCAGGCTATTAGTTTTCATGATAGGCTTCACTTCTGTAGCTTGAAGAAGAAAATATGATATATATGAGTACTTATAATGCTAGACTGCTTTTTGCTGATTGAAAGAATTTTCTCCTCATATAGGAGGCAATGAAACTCCAACAAGACATGAGGAAAAAGAAGCAGGAGATGTTAGAAAAACAAATAGAATGCCAGAAGGTAAGTCTGGAATGTCTTCTGCTTAAATACATTCTGTAGATACCTGTCAGCTCAGTGTTGTTTTTTCCTGGAATTTTATATTTCTGCTCTTTTATTAATACATAGATGTTGATATCCAAGCTGGAGAAAAATAAGGCCATGAAACCAGAAGAGAGAGCAGAAATAATGAAGACTTTAAAAGAACTAGGAGGAAAAATATCTCAGTTAAAGGATGAATTAAAAACTTCATCTACAACCTCTACACCATCAAAATTAAAGTCCAAGACAGAGGTATTTATTGCACAAGACACTTGCCTGCCTGTCTTTTGTAACTATTTCTAATATGATGTCCTAAAAATGCAGCAACATTAGATCAAAACACTTGCAAGCAGCATTTTGGACTTGAGAGTGATAACCATGGACAAGCAAGCTATGGTTTTAAGCAATTCAGATGACCTAGTTTTGCGCGTAGCTCGTTCAAGCTTGTTCCAATTCTGAAGCAGAGCATTCTGGGCCCTTTAAAAAATGGGTTGGAGGAGAGGCATGGAGGCAATTAAAACAAACTGAATTTAGAGGAAAGTATGGATATTGTGTACTGATCTGTCTATATAATTTACATAAATTTATTGGTGGAGAAGTGGATTAAAACACTAAAAGCACACATTACAGTTCTGCTTTTCCTTCCCATTTTCTCTTTCTGCACCTTTTTCTCTAAGGCACAAAAGGAACTTTTAGATGCAGAACTGGACTTTCATAAGAGACTCTCTTCTGGAGAAGACACAACCGAATTGCGAAAAAAGCTAAATCAATTACAAGTAGAGGTGAGTTTGTCTGGATTGATGCTTCTAATGTGTTTATGATACATAAATGTGTTAAAACCTTTCAAACTGAGGATGGCATTGTACATTATTTGCCTTCTTTAAACAGGCTGCCCGTTTAGGCATTTTGCCTGTTGGTCGAGGAAAGACAGTGCCAGCCCAAGGAAGAGGACGAGGACGGGGTCGTGGTGGGAGAGGAAGGGGCATGTTGAATCATATGGTGGTGGATCATCGTCCCAAAGCACTGACAGTTGGAGGCTTCATTGAAGAGGAAAAAGATGAATTGTTACAGCACTTCTCTGTAAGTATGAGGTCACATTAAAAAAAGAAAAACCTGAAGAGGAGAATTGTGGCCAAGCTATAAATCTGAGATTAATAGGTAACCAGTACCCTGAATCCGTGCTTACTTGCAGAGAGACATGCTAAGAGCTTTGTAAATAGCTGTTTCTCTTCCAAATTCTTGAAGATGCAAGTCTTTTTGTTTCTGTTAGTGCAAACAAATCGATGACTTCATCCTGAATTCATGGAACAGGGTATGGATAAGCAAATGGTTTCAAGAGTTAACAAGGGTGTAAATGTAATGTCTCTTATAGCTGCTTTAAAATAGCTGCCCAATGCATTCTTTTAATGGGAAAAGCTAAATAGCTTATTCTTATTAATTCTGCATTAAAATAGTTTAAAACAGATGTTAGAAGGCTGAAAAATACCTATTGGCCTCTCTCTGTTTACAAATTATTTTTCAATTTAGCAATTCATACCATTTATCTTGTTTCTTTCTAGCTTAAGAAACAAAGCACTGTTTTGCTAAACAGGACATCAATTTCAAAGAAGTTAAATGTATTTACAAACTCATAGTAGAAGCAAGTAGCTTGCTAGTTTGCAAGCTGAGTTAATGGACGTGTTGGCATCATAACTAAGTTAACATAATAAAGGAAAAACTGATTTTAGATTTCCCTCAGTTACTTTTTCCAGAATGAAATGTTTTCATGTGCAAAGTTAGTAAACTTCCCAGAGAGATCATGTAATACTCCATAAATAGACCCAGCATGAAATCTAAGCTTCATCAAGTCAGCTTGGTATTTCTAGATGCTCCTTGCATAGCAAGTGACTGATATGGAAAACTAATTTTGTAGAATCCTGCCCTTTAGAGCTTGGATACAGAAAAGCAGTGGAGTTCTCACGAGAACTGATAACCTGAGAGCTCGTTTGTTTCTGGTTTGAGTGGGAACAGAGAACTTTACAGTTTTTCATACAGTGGGGTAAGCTTTGCTCTTTAGGGAACTGTTACTCTCTACTTTGGCCTCGTTGCTTGTCAAAAGGTCAGAGGCCACTACTACTGCTTTGATTAGGTAAATTCAGTGAAAAATGTGTGGTTTGATCAAAAAAAAAAAAAAAAAAAAACAAAAACAAACAAAAACCACCAACCTCCTTTATGGTAAGATAACACTGCCGTGAACCCTGGGAAAAGTCCTAAGAGGGGACCAGAGTGTGCATGCTGCCTTTTTTTTTTTTTTTTTTTTTTTTTTAAAAAAAAGAATTTTTTTTTTTTTCTTTTTTTGCAAAT